>CM034153.1:269891580-270491580 GCA_019776745.2 Taxus chinensis | reverse complement strand
CAAGGAGAAAGAAAATGAATTGGTTCTTGCATTTGTAGATGCAATCTTTGCTGCCAAGAAAATGCAACATCGTAATGACAGGATCACGTGCCAACTTAGTGAGAGTCAATTGTCATTGAGATATGCTTGTGAAAAGTTAAAAATGGCAGAGATTGAGTTTAAAGAGAAAGATCAACAGGTCCAGGAATTGATGGCAGCTTTGCAAGCACTAGAAGTTGCAAAGTCAAATGTAGAATTAGAAAAGCAGCAGCTTATACTTGTAGCAGATCAGGCTTCATCAAGGTGTTCAATGAAGGAACAAGAACTATACACTGCACAGAGGGAATTAGCTTGCATTCATGCAAAGTTGGAAGAGCTTGAAGACAAATCTTGTTCTGTTAATGCTAGAATGGAACAGTCTCTGAAGCGACTCAAGGATCTTGAAGAAGAACGTTCAAAATTTCTCGCTGATCAGGAGGCTCAGAAAAGTAAATGGGACGATGAGAGGCAGAGACTTCATTCCGAAAAGGAGCATGCTGAGGAAGAGATGACGAAAAAATTAGTGATAGTCACTGAAGAATTAGCTGCCACACAATGCAAACTAAAAGTGTCCGAGGATGATCTAATTGAATCATCCTTGACTACTGAGGCTCTTATGTTGGAAAAAAGCAGGTGGGCAATTGAAAAGCAAGCTCTATTTAAAGATGCAGCTGATGCTCATGGTAAGGTTTCTGATAAGGAGAAAGAGCTATCATTTTTCCAAAGTACATTGACTGAAGTTCAGCAGAAGTTAAAGTTAGCTGGAGATGAAGTGGATGCACTTACGGCATTAATAAGTGATTTTACACGTTCTGAAGAGCATTGGAGAAATGAAAGGCAAGATCTTTCTTCAAAGGTTGAGCTTTTGCAGGCTGTCCTTCTTGAAAAGGAGAATGAGGTAGAAGTTCTTAAAAATCAGCAAGCTACCCAGATTTTGGAAGCTGTCCCAAAGTCTGTTTTGGTGGAAGATATCAACAAAGTAACTCTTGCATCAGAGCTTGAGAGAATGAAAATTGAGATTGAAAGTCTTAGAACAAATCTTCATGAAAAAGACCAAACCATATTATCTGTACGAAAGGAAATGGAAGCTGCTCTCGAAAGTTTGAAAGAAGCTGAGCTAGAGATGAAAAGAACATTAGATGAAAAAGAAGAATTGAGTAAGTCTGGGGAAAAGGGAAGGTGTAAGATTGAAGGCCTTACTAACGAGGTCAAACATTTACAGGAGAATGTGTGTCAGAAAGAAAGGGAACTTGAGCTATTGCAGGTAGAGATGGTCAAAATGCTTGATGCAATGGAGGAGAGGATGAAGGAAACCGAATCTGAATGGAAAAAAGAGAAAGAGGTAGTTAGATATTCATTCACGTGACCCTAGGTTGCCATTACTTTAGCTGTTTTCAAACCTTTACTATCCACTGACAGATGACTTGTTAATGCTTTTATTTATTCGATAATGATACTAGTTAATGATGTGGGTACTGTTTAAACAGATATTATCTCTTGAGCTAAGTGATGCCAAATTGATTGCTGCTGAAAAAACCAGTGAGGGAGTTGCCATGCTCAGAAAGTTTGAGGAGAGCCAAGACACTATCAAGGAAGCCGATCTCATGCTCAATGCACTATTGCGAGCAAATGAAAATGCAAAATATGACACAGAACAGTGGAAGAATGTAGAGGAAGAATTAGTGACAGAAAGGGGCTCCTTGATCGATGAAGTTGAAAGGGCAAAGATTGCATTTGCAGAAAAGGAGCAGCAAGTTGTGCTAATGCAAGAGCAGATTCAAATGAAATCACAAGAAACAGAAGACCTAATTTCAGATGTAGAAACAATTGTTATGAGCTCCATAAGAGTTCACGAGGAGGAATTCAAGGCTATTAATGCAGAAATTTTCAGTCTAAAGATGGACTTTTTACATGCTTTCCATGCCAATAGATCATGGTTTGAAGAAATTTGGTCTATTGTTGCTGAAAAAGATAGTGCTGTGTTTCTGTTGCATGCTTGCCAGGCTGAAGCACTATCAGAAAAGCTTCAAATGCTGTACACCCAAGTTGTTTGTCTTAGCAAGAAATTGGCCGAATCCAATGCCAGCATATGTCACTTGGAGGAGAATAACACGCATTTACAACAAGAAGTTGACAGACATATCAATTTAGTTGCCAAGTTAGAAGCCGAAAGTAAGAGCAACATTATCGAGAAAGAAAATGAAGTGGAAAGGCTTCTGGGTCAATTAAACAGCTTTGAAAAGAAAATATCTGATCAAGAGGTGCAGAACTCAATGATCCAATGGTCCAGTGCCAAGGACATTGAATTGGCTAACCTCATCTCAGAGGTGGAGCAGAAGCACAATGAGGTAGAAACTACTAGTAATAAACTTGAAAAATTGCAAGGTGAAAAGGAGGAACTGTATGTGCAGCTTGATCAGTCTAGTAAGAGGATTTCAAGTTTGGAAACAGAGCAGGAGTCATTTAGGCAATCAATTCATACCAAGATTGATTCACTTCAGCTGCAATTGCATGAATCTGACAAAAGGGCTAGTGAGTTGGAGAAGAAAAACATGGATTTAAATGATGAGATTAAACAGTATGAAACAGCTATAGCTGAGTTGCAAGAGGATTTAAGAAATTTTCCTGAAGGGGCCTTTAAGTCAGTCAAGAAAAGAGAAAGTTTGCCTGGAAAACTGCAAATATTAAAAATGGAAGTATCTGATTTAAAGAAAAAGGAGGAAACTCTGAGGAAAGAAATGTTGGATAAGGAATCCCATGTAGCAATTTTGTGTCAAAAAGTGGATGGACATTCAAAGGTTCAGAGCTATCTTGAGGAAACTCTCCGACTGGTGGATGATTTGCGAGGAGAAAAACAACAGCTCTCTTTTGATTTGGATCAGTCTTATGAAATGATTAGGCAAATAGAAGATGAGAAGGTGGCTTTTCAATTGGAGGAATCAAGGCTTCAAGAAAGACTAAATTCATTACTTCTTGAAAATAACCAGAGTTCTGAAAGCATAGTTCACTTTCAGAAGCTTTCTGCTGATGCTGCCGAAGAGTTGAAGAAGAAGGATGGAGAGGTTGAAGCTTTGCATAAGAAGCTAGAAGAGGTTGTTGTCAATTCATTGTGCTTCGAACAGAAAAGTAAAGGGTTACACGACAAAGTAGGCATACTGGAGAATGATTTGGGTGCACTGCGATCTGATTTTGATGTGAAGAATAGAGAGTTGATTGAGCTTCAACTTGCTCATTCTAAAGGTCTCAAGGAACTTGAAAACAAGCATCGAGAGATTGTTGATTTAATGAGTAAGCTGAGTGCCTCTGAAATGGAAAACATGGGGTTAAGGATTAACAATGAAAAACAAATGGAAACTAAGGATAAATTATGTTTTGAGCTTCAACAAAGCAATGAAATTGCTGCAGATATCAGGAGGGAGCATGCGAGATCTGCTGAACTCTTAAAAGTGAGAGAAGCAGAGGTTACAATGTTAGCGCAGCATAAAGAAGATTTTTCTAACAAATTGTCTTCAGTGGAGAATGAAAACAAAGAACTGAAGAGGACCGTGAGCAGACAAAATCACAAAATTCAAGAATTTGCATTGCAGACAGCTCTTATAGATGATAATTTGAAACAGGCTCAAAATCTTTCTCGGCAATTAAGCAAAGATAGTTGTGCTTCTATTCGTGCAGTTGAAAATCTTGAGTCCAGGATTTATAGTTTTCAAGAAAGAGTTCTCTCTGCCGTGTCAATGAAGAGGGCAGATGAAATGCAGGTCGTTTACATAGAAAACATCCTTCAGTACACATCTGTTCTTGCAGAGAAGACACAAGTATTTCTGGATCAAACTGAACTGCTTGAGTCGAAATCAAAAGACCTTTTGTCTCAAAATGCTTCACTAAACATAGAATTGAAACGTAAAGAGGAAGTTCTTAATGGATTGCAATTTGACTTAAGCTTGTTGCAAGAGTCTGCATCAAAAGCAAAAGATCAAAAGGATGAAGTCCAAGAAGCAACCACTGCATTGAAGTTGGTACAAGAAGAGCTGCTGGCAAAAAATAACGAGCTAACTAAAATCAGGTCTGATAATAACAAATTGGAGATGAAGTTAGAAGAAAAAGAAAGTGAATTTGACAGAACGAACATAGAGTTAGCAGACCTGAAGGAAATTCTGGTCTCAGTTTCAAATGAAAACTCTCAGCTTGCAAGTGATGTAGAAGACCTCTTAACAAAGAAAAACACTGCACAAGAAGAATTAGACGAGAAACAGAAAATGATTGAAGGACTAGAGGAAGAACTTCTTGAAATGAGCTCTTTGGTGGATCACCAGATGATACATTCTATTGAAAGTATGAAGTGTGAACTGAGCAATGTAACTAGAGAGAGAGACCGCCTTCAAGCGGAAACACTTGTTTTAAATGAGCAACTGGAAATGGCACAGGCTTTTGCAGATGAACGAGAAGCTATTGCTGTGGAAGCCCGCCAGGTTTGTTCCCTTTTTATTTGCTCAAATTATCTATTCTTCAATGTCTTTTTTGTTTGCTTCTCTGCCCTTATGAAACAGTTCTTTTTTTAAAACATCTCATGGGGTAGGTTGCTGAAGCAAGGAAAACTTATGCTGAAGAGAAAGAAGAGGAGGCTAAGCTTTTGGAGCGATCTGTTGAAGAGCTAGAACGGACTGTAAATGCATTAGAGAGCCAGGTAGGTCTCACAAAATCACAGAGACAGATCACAGATAGTCAGGTTAGTCTTACATACAATAAGTTTGTTCTGAACATTTGTAATTCAGTACAACTTATTTTCATTTTTACTCTGTAATCAAGGTGGATATTGTCAGACGGGAGGCTGACAGACAGCGACTAATGAGGGAGGATATGGAATTGGAGTTGCAAGCATTGAAACATCAGATGTTAACAATGCAAAGTGCCCACGCCACTGCAAATAATCAAAGCTCAAGTGATTCAATGGAGAGTGTCACTGCTAACCAAAGGTTCAGAATTCTTATCCGATTACAATATACCAACTCTTCAAGCAGTTGTATGTATGGCCCAAGTGAGATGATGATTAACTATTATTTCCTATGCAGGCCTTTGGTGGACAAACAGCTTCAGTTGTACGATGTTCATAAACACATTAAAAATCTTGAGAAAGAAATTGGAGAAAAGGATGCAGAGGTAACTAGTAAATTCTGAGCTAAGCAAACTTTATTATAATTTAGAGATGTAATCCTTCACAATTTTGCCCCGTCACATGCAGATTAAGAAGTGCAAAGCGCATATTGAAGAATTAATCATGAATGCAGAAACACAGGCTAATGAGTATCAACAAAAGGTATGAAATGCAAGAATCTGGATTCTTTTTGGTGCAATCTTATATTTAAACCTAGCAACAATGCTTGATTAATCTAGGATGAGACATAATGATAAAACTTGTCTTTCTCATCTGTGTGAAACAGTATAAAGCACTGGAAGCGATGGCAATTCAAGTCAAAGCTGAGCAAAGTACTTTTAATGCCATGGCTTCCTCTACTAACAAGTCAGGAGAAAAAACAGCTGCTAAGCCTAGAGGTTCAGGTTCACCATTCAAATGCATTGGTTTGGGTTTAACTCATCAAATGAATTCAGAGAGGGACGAGGAATTGCATGCTTCCAGGCGCCGTATAGAAGAGCTAGAAACATTTCTAGCAGCACGACAAAAGGAGGTACATAAAACTATTGGTGTGATATGGTAATATTTTTGAATTGCAGATGGGATATTTTAAAATCTCTATTCTCTTGAAACTAACTAATCTAATAACATCTTTTGTGTAGAATGCTAGTTGAAATTGTGACAATAACATCAAATTGACAGAATCCCTATGATATGAAACACGGTGTCTTACTTTTTCTACTGTACTTGTAATTGCATGCCGAACATAGATGCTCGCTTATGGCATATCTATTTGATAGAAAACAATGGTGGATAAACTTGCCGGTGTCCTTGACTTGCAGAAATAAGACCATTTGCATGATTCTTATTTTCTGACAGTGATTGTGTATCCTTGATTCTTCTCATATGTTTATGCTGAATGCTAAGCTGGCTGCAGCAGAATGCACAACTTTCACCTATAGTATTTCTCAGACAGTGATTGTCTTTCTGCTTCTCAGATATTTATGCTGAATTCTAGGCTAGCTGCAGCAGAAAGTATGACACATGATGTCATAAGGGATTTGCTTGGAGTAAAATTGGATATGACCAACTATGCTGTAAGTTTTTCTCCGAATTCTGGAATTCAGCATAAATATCATCTTACAAATTAATTTAATTTTGTTTACCTTAATGTATTTTTCTCATGCAATAACAGTCTGTACTGGATAATCAACAAGTTCAAAGAATAGCTGAAAAAGCTCGGCGACAGAATGAAGAATCCCAAGAAAAGGTTTGGTTTTTTATTTATTTGGGAAGATGATATATGAATTGTTTCCTAATGGTTCAATGAATGAGCATTTCTTATTTTACCTTGCAGGAACAAGAAGTTCTGAAGTTAAAACATGAATTGAATGAGTTAATTGAAGAAAGAGAGAGGTAAATTTTCTAATCATTGGCTATATTGCCCTCATAGGCTATCTAATCAAAGGGAAATATAAGATGTCCATTACATTGAGCCCTACTATTTGGTCCTACAGCTGGCTGGATGAAATTAATCGCAGACAGGCAGAAATGGTCGCTGCTCGAGTTGCAGCTGAGAAGCTGCGACAGCGAGATCAGTTTTTGACTACAGAGAATGAAATGTTAAAGGTATGTAAAAAATATATGCTTCACTGCAAATTACAACAAAGAGATCATTAAATTTTTAAAACCATATTGCAGACAGACAATGCTAATCAAAAGAGAAGGCTTATTGAGTTTGAGGAGGAAGTTAAGAAGCTTTCAGGCCAACAAAATCTACAGCAGAGAATCCATCATCATGCGAAAATCAAGGCAAGCGTATTTCTTAATTTGTGAAATTATGCTTTTGAAATGTTAGGTTTTTGGTGAGAGTAAAAAGATATATAACTTACTTAAAGAAGCACATCCTCAATGTGATGTTCGGTGACTCTCACTAATGCACCTGGGTTAAATGTAATTTGCCCCAAGAGCTGCATCCTTAAAGTTTGATTTGGGAGAAGTCCTTGTACTGTGTTAAATGTATGAGTGAGCTGACATTAATAGTGCATCTGGATTGAGTGAGATAGCTTACCATGCCATATATTTTTGTTCACATCATTTAGATCATTGTAATTAAATGCTTGTTTTTTTCATTCAATAGGAGGAGAATAATGCACTCAGGGTTCAGCACGAAGAAATCAGTGCAAAACTACGGCGTACAGAGGTTCTTTTAGCACGGGTGAGCGACGAACTTGCTCAGTATCGAACATGTGATGGAAGGTCACCATACATTAGTATTGATGAAGAGCAGAGACTGAGGAACAAACTCCAGGTACATAAAAATTATAGCTGTCTCAATCGGTAGCTTCCATTGCCCTATATAGAAAATACTGAGCTTGGACACGAGGCTGAGAATTCCTAATACCTATATTTATGTTTGTATGTATGTATATGTACGTATATAACAGTGTTGCACGGAGACTTGTCTCCTACCAAAAATGTGTCTTGAAAACCAGTGCTCGTCTCGGAGATAGGTACTTGTTGGTACTCATCTCGGAGACTTTGCGTTTCAGTGTTTTTAAATAATATATATAATTTGTACTCTTTACCTTATCAAAGATAAAAATTACTGTAATTACTTTTATCTTTTGTCGACATCTAATATTTTAACTTTAAAAAGATAGTAATGTTTTTTAGATTGTATAATATTGTTTTCTCTAAAATTGGCACATATATTTTTGCCATCTCTGAATACCCGTCTCCTATTTTCTGAAAAAGGACGTACCAGTCCGTCTCCTTGTACTAGTACTGATACCTGTATCCATCTCCCAGTAACTATGTATTGGCAAAGCCTGATTTAATGCCGATCTTGGACATGAGGCTGAAAATTCAAATGATACATATAAGCATAGCATTGACAATAAAGGTACAAACATATTTACAATCTTGGACGCGAGGCCAAAAATTTGAACAAAGTGGGGTCACATATGCCAAGTTTGTGTGCTGGCCAGGCTTTACTTTAACCTATATAGTTCAAAATTTGTACTCAGTTTTCAACCTAATGACCAAGCATAAATGAAGGTATTCCCAATCCATCTACACAGTTAAAATATATGGGTGAGATAACAGTATGGATTGGATGGACCACATTGGGATACTGTCTGGTACATATGATCTACAAGCGAGCATTATCATCTGAACTAATCATGCAAAGCTCAATGAATGTTTTGCAGGAAACTGAGGAAGAAAGAGTGCAGATGGCACAGAAGTTATTAGGCTTGTGTAACAGCATTTTACAGGCAAGTAACAGCATATCAAATAATGTCTTTACTTTCCACAATGCCTTGTGACTTGAGTCTTGACAATCGAATGTGGAATCCAACAGGCAGCTGGGATTGTTAGACCACCAAGAGATATTGATCCTTCCTTAGCAGTCGAAACATTGCAGCAACTCAAAGAGAGGCTTGAATGTACAGAGAGAGAGATACGAGATTTGAAACTTAAGGTATAGCTCTTTTCATTCTTTTTTTGGCACTCACCTATATCTGATTTGGTTTTCGTTGCTCATAATTACAGAAATTGAGTAACTTTTATGAAAAAATAAATATCAAGATTCATCTGGTTTGAAGACTTAATTTGTGGGGCTTGTGATTCTTTATTTTATCTTTTTGTTCAACCAGGTGAAAATTGCTGGTGAAAAGGTGAGGTTGAGTGAGCTTCGTCAGCATTCAAGTTCTCCCTTAAGTGCGAAGAGTTTCACAAGTGTGCAGCAGAGTTGCCCAAGTCCCACTCGTCCCAATTTAAGATGAACATTAGAATGAAGCGGGGAAGCATACAAGTATCTTTGTATAATTGTATCTGCAAGCAATTGGGCTTTGTTTTTGACTTGAGGAATATTTGTAGATTATTCTCTTGTATATATCCCAGACAAATCAATTACAATGCAATTAATTGATTAATTGTTCTTGAGATTTGATTTTTTCCCAATATAAAAAATGAGAAGCAATTACACAACTCTCATTAGTTGAATGGTTGGTATGGCATTCAAACCCATCTGAAAGTATTAACATCAAATTATTCCTACTATCAGCCACCATAAATATGAAGCATTCTATCCCTTTATAGAATAGATTTTGACACCTTCCCAACCTTCTTCATCTGTCCATATTTTCACCTATTTTTATAGCAATGCTTTGATTAACAAATGAAATCAGCCGCTACCTTGAAGCCAATTTTAGTGAATTTTGACGATGTCTCCTTTATATCAAATCATGCAGTTGAAAGTTATAAAGCTTGAACAATTCCATTAGTGTCGCCAAAGTTAAAGCTTAAACTTTTCCTCTAGACGCTCCTCCATTAGTGTGAAGACATATCGATATGTTCCCACTCTAGAATTACACCCCAAAACAGGGGAAAGTATTCTTTAATAATCTATAACGTCTGGAAAGTAGTCTGATTTTTTTTTTTTGAGAAATGATCCGTTTGTTGAGTTTCATTCTTCATTTAACTTTCAGAAAAACATTAATACTCCCGAATCCCTGATTTGAGAGCTAATTGTTATTTAATGCACACCATTCACTCAATGTAGAACTATATCAAGACATTGATGGCGTGTCCAGAATACAATCAGAATCAGCAACACAGCGAATTGAGAACCCACCATTTCCATAATATGTATCATGCTATGTGAGATGTGTGAAAGACCGCAGCCAGTATTAGGTTATATTGTTGAAACCAAATTGGTTTGTAGTTTCACGGGTAAAGTCTATTATTACTTTCCGATGCTATTTTGCTATACCAACTTACGTTATTCTAGGAGCTTGTTGATTGCCTATATATTGGGCTATCTTTGTGATGAATAATATCATGTATTCTTGGTTTCATTCCTCTGTATCATAATTCTTTATGGCTCACAGTTGAGGAATCTTGGGAAAGCCTGCGAAAGAGTGCGATGAATGCTGTACGAAAACATGAATTGGAAGGGCTATGTTCAAGGTGAAGAGTAGTAAATTCTGCTCTTTTTGCTGTTTCGTAGGTATTGAAACCAAACACAATTTAAGGGACCAAATTCAAACCTAAATGGGAGTTTTCCATAAAGGTTGGTGAAGGTGGAAGGGACATACAAATAAAACACAAACATGGTGTGGAGAGTAAATGTCCCACATGGCTTGATGGAAGAATATCTCTTAGGGGATATGTAATGTTATTTAGTCTTGATGTATGATCTAAATTTTTTTGTTGGAACTGATCACTCAAACAAATAGGTGAATCATGACATATTCAATGGAACAACAAAATCTAATGACTCAACAATATTTCCTACTCTATTTGGTGACAATAGGGATATTTGGACGCATCATTATAGTGGCAACAACACTACCCCTTGGTTGAGTTCATGTATGAATTTAATAATATTATTGTAATAATGACTAAAATATTCGATTTTGTCATCAAGGGAGAGTATTAGAACCTTTGTTTAAGCTTATTGTTGTATTTGATTATATTGTTGTAATTGAATTGGTTTATAGTTTCATGGGTAATTGAATCAATGACATTAGATACATACAAGGCATATTACTTTCATAAAATGTATGATAGCTATATAAGATGCGGGAACAACCATGGCAAGGAGGACCAGAATGAACTGTCATTTTGAAATAGGGTACATTTGTATTATGCTTTACTTTTTGTGTACAATATTGTAAATGTTAGTACTAGTATTAGGGATTCAAGGTCGCATCTCAAATCCAAAAGACAATAGTTAGGCTCTATTGCTAACTAAATATATTGTAACTCCCTTATTTCATAATATAATGATGGATCCACACATATTTCAATGTCCCTTCTTGTCTTTCTTCTTATTGTATTCTTCTAATAGTGGTATTAGAGCCATTGTTTGAGGAAGCCCTTAGAGAAGGGTTTGAATAATTAGTTTGGAGTTTGAGGAAGCCCCTGAAGGGGGTATGAATTGTTGGAGAAGATTTGAAGTAGATAGTTGTGAGTTGCAAAACAAGGCAAATAACATGGTTGAAGGACATTCACGATAGAAGCACAAACTAGGAGACAACATCGCATCTCAAATCCAAGATAGACTAGGTAGACTCTATCGAATAAATTTCATATGGTACTTAAATAGTTGATTGTTGTTGATTGTCTAACTATATGGCAACTCCCTTCTTTCATAATAAAATGATTGACACACATATCTCAACATGCCTTCCAGTTTCTATTCATTATCGTGTTGTTGTCTTCTAACATCGGTATTAGAGCCACCATTTGAGGAAGCCCTAGGAGAAGGGTGCACATAACTAGCTTGGAGTTCATGAAAGCCCTTTGAGAGGGTTTGAATTGTTGGAGAAGATTTTAAGTAGACAATCGTGAGTTACAAACAAGGTGGAAAATATGGTTAAGGATGCTCACGATAGAAACACAAACTAAGAGATATGATACTTACATAGTTGATAGTTGTTAACTATCTAACTATATAACAACTCCCGTCTTTCATAATAAAATGATGGACACACACATATCTCAATATGCCTTCCAGTTTCTATTCATTCTCTTGTTGGTGTCTTCTAACATTGGTATTAGAGCTACAATTGGAGGAAACCCTAGGAGAAGGGTACAAATAACTAGCTTGGAGTTCGCGAAAGCCCTCAGAGAGGGTTTGAATTGTTGGAGAAGATTTTAAGTAGATAGTCATGAGTTACAAACAAGGTAGAAAATATGGTTAAGGATGCTCACGATAGAAGCACATACTAGGAGATTGTGAACTCAATTAAAGACTATAATGATTTTTTGACTGGGTATTTTGGAGAAAACAAAAACAAATGGCTAGAAGATCATGGATGTGAATGAGACACGTGTGCGAGTCTACTCGATCCACATAAACACATTGGAGGGCATGTGGTGGTAAATGATGTAAGGATTTGCAATTGATCCAATATCATAAATGCTTAGGCAATGCTTGCCAACTGGATGGCAATTGTACCCCACCAAGGTGCGAATATTTGTAGGAATATACTGGAGGGTCAAATGTTGATAGTGTATATGAGTTTAAAATCCGAATTGGATATATTTTGGATATTACATAATTCCTAATGTATGTGCCTAGTATATAAGAGACAAAATCTAAAATATGTAATGCTCTCTAAGCATAGGAAGAGAATGCGAAGAGCTTCTTGTGTCAAGGTAAGGAATAAGGGAATGGTAAATCAACAATCACCTCAACTTGTATAAAATCATGTAAGCACACTACACAAAAGGTTGATCATAAATCCTTAATCACAATCTTTGTTTTCCATTATGAGTTCATGTTTGAGTTCTTGATTTAGTAATACAAATTCCAATTTGTTATTACATATTCCCATCTCTTGGCTATATCCTCCTTGAATTGTTTCTATTATGTAGTTATTGTGCACTGTATGTTATGCTTTGTTCTATCTTTTATGTAATGTTTGAATGGAATAACAATAATTTATCCTAGACTACAATCTATTCCATGTTCTGATGCAGGGATTCCAAGGACCTTTGCTAACAATGGTTCCATTGTCTGGGCTTCAAAAATGTTAAGATGGCTACCAAGACAATAAGATGTGGAACAATGGCTACAAGAGAAGACATAACATTTTGTGAAATATGAAGAGGTTGTGAAGATAATTTATATCGAAAGAATCAGGTTGGAACACATATATGGAGACATTCATGAGATATTTTGGTGCGAACTTCTGAAATAATTAATAACATGGTTAGCTTGACAAGAATATTAATTTTTTAGGTACGAAGACAAAGAAGAATATGACTGTAGGGATGAAAACATAAGAAAATTACGTAAATTGGACATTAAATGGACCCAAGGTAAAGACCAATAGATGGAAAATACAATTGACAAATATGTAACAAAAATTGCTCTTCATTTTTTTGCTCATTTGATTATGAGGAAGCACAAATTATTTCTAGATTGGGAGGTAAATTTTCCAATCACTCCATTTCTTAGTAAAAATGCCAGTTGTGGAAAATGCCATGGCGCTAATTCCGCGTGACATGGATTAATCGGGTATGTGTAAAAGGGATGTAGTCCTAGAAGAAGGGGGATGAAGTGGAATGGGCCAAAATCAAAGAGGACCCTTAAAGGGTTGGAGAAGGATCATAAAGAAGAAAAGAGAAGAATGGAAAAATTACAGGGAGAAGAAAAACAATACAATAGATGGGGAAGTTCATGTGCTATAGGGGGAAAGGAAAAACCAAACATGAGTATGAATAGAGTAGGAAAAATGACCAAGGAAGGAAGAAATGAACCTTCTAAAGATACCAAAGAGAAGAGAGAAGGAGAAGATTGAAGCGATTGAGAGGGTGCACAAGGAGGCGTTGACCCTGATTATGAAACTAGAAAGAGGGCCAAAGGAACCGAGGAAAGGGAAGAAGAAAAGAAAAGTGAGGGATTTGAGATAATTAGGACTATATTTATGTAGCAGTTGGAACTTAACCCAAATAATCCATCATGGAGACCGTGGTATTGCACATATAGAGAAGTAATTCACAGTAAGGAAATTATCCATTATTTGCATAGGCCAGTAGATGATAGTACCCCTCTTCTAAGATATATGTCTCTTGAGCTAGATAGAGAATTGATTGCTTGGGATTATTTGAATGATTGGAGAAAATTGGAATTTTGCAAGAATTGTGGGAGAAGTTGAGCTAGCCATACGTAGTGCAAGCAATGTTATCTACAAGTCTTGAATAATAAAGTGTGGAAGAAATCACAAAAGAATTATATATTTCATTGAGTAGGCATCCACTGTACATACTCTCTTTTAGTGGAATATAGAAAAGAATGGGGAGTGTAAAAATATAGTTCTATGAGTCCGAAGTACAAAATAAGTATAATGGAGTCCATGGAATATAGTAGTGATTTTTCAAATTCAGAAGAAGTAAAACAAAAATCAAGTAAGGCAAGTGTGAGTAATAACCAGTTGAGTGCGTAGCTGAATCCAAGTTTGAGCACTAGTGCAACACATACTGGTGCACAAACTAATACAAGGAATCAACTTGGTTCTCGAGGAAACATGGCCCATATTCCTAATCTCTACACAAGCTTTCAACCTTATGATGGGTCCTCTGATCCAGAACATTACTTGCTAAGATGTGAAATATGATGGAGAGAAAAAGGAGTAACAAATGATCATAATAAGAAATACAAACTCATAGGAGCATTGCATAGTCAGGCGTTGGAATTTATATACTCTATGAATTTGAGCGGGAAGACCGTAAAATAAGTACACAATGCCCTTACTCAGGAATTCAAAAGGAAGAAATGTGTAGGAAAGACCATTCAAGATTTGAAAGAAATCAAACAAAACCCTGAGGAATTTGTCATGGAGTATGACATAAGATTTTCTGATGTAATGAACAAAACCAACTTTAATTTTGATGGACATAGTAAAGATTCTTGGTTTGTGGAAGGATTGTGTAGACATAATTTGCCATTAAAGCTGAAACAATCAAAGCTACAATAAGAGTAGAAAAAAATGAAGACTATGTGGATATTGTGGCAGTGAGTAAAAAAATAGAAGCCAAATTCGATGCAGTAATGCACAGATTGGATGAGTTGTAAGAAAGAAAGAAACCCAAATTAAGTATATGGTTCATCGAGTGCGGAGACAAAGGACACCACAGACATGATTGCACTAAAAATTAAACAGGTAGAAGAGGAGGATACTATAAAGTCTGCATGGTAGGGGAAACTTGCATGCATCCAAAAATTACATGGTGTAACACTTAATGAAATACATCTCTGATGATGATATTTCTACTTCTAAGACAAGAACGAGGTCCAGATCCCTTCCATTTCCTCTTGCATACTTACCTTGACTTTTCCAAGCCTTCCATCTTGTTTCCAAGCTTCCAAAAAATGTGTAGACCCTCCTTTGCTGAATTTCCTTTTAGGGGCGGTGGCGCAACTACCACTGAAGACAAGTAGCGGTTGTGAAACCGCCTCGATGTTTATGCAACATGTTCGATGGTTGCGTAACCTCCACTCTGACAATAGGGGCATTTTTTTCACCATGCATAGATAAACCAAAACAAGCATTTTTTAATGCCTGTCTTGATTGTGATTCACTTTTCTTTGGATTTAATTGGTCAAATTTTCGAAGAATAGGATTGTTGGAATGGCCTTTGCCTCCTCCTCCCTTCTTACTAAAAGAAGACCATTGATTTGTTCTCCACATGGTGAGTCATCCCTTCTAAATTGACACGTGTGTTCTGACTTCTTCCTTCCCAACAACTTATAAATATTCCTCTTCCGATTGTTCCATGAGGTTGGTGATTTTAAAATTTGAGAGGCATTATGCTACTTCAATTATGATTGAGTAAGACAACTAGTTATCTGTCCTTTCCTTCCCATTGCTCACATCCCAGCCACCATTTATACTCTAGAACAACCTTCTTTCTTTCTTGATTCTTTGCTACAAACTATTGCTTTGCTCATCAAGATAATTTGGACTTCGCATTTATTGGAGGGAGATTGAAGCCGAGGAGACACAGAGGATGCCATCAACCACATTAGGAAAATATGCCACAATAATGTAGTTACCAACTTAGGCAGAAGTGCAACACATACTGGTGCACAAAATAATACAAGGAATCAACTTGGCGCTCGAGGAAACATGGCCCACATTCCTAATCTCTACACAAGATTTCAACCTTATGATGGGTCCTCTAATCCAGAACATTACTTGCTAACATGTGAAATGTGATTGAGAGAAAAAGGATTAACAAATGATAATAGTAAGAAATGAAAACTCATAGGAGTATTGTATAATTAGGCGTTGGAATTTATATAATCTATGAATTTGAGCGGGAAGACCGTAAAATAAGTACGCAATGCCCTTACTCAGGAATTCAAAAGGAAGAAATGCGTAGGAAAGACCATTCAAGATTTGAAAGAAATAAAACAAAAGCCTAGGGAATATGTCATGGAGTATGAAATAATATTTTCTAATGTAATGAAAAAAACCAAATTTAATTTTGATGGACATAGTAAAGATGCTTGGTTTGTGGAAGGATTGCACAAACATAATTTTCCATTAAAGCTGAAATAATCAAATATGTAATAAGAGTAGAAAAAATGAAGACTATGGGGATACTGTGGTAGTGAGTCAAAAAATAGAAGTCAAATTCGATGCAATAATGCACAAGTTGGAGGAGTTTTAAGAAGGGGAAAAACCCAAATTAAGTATATGGTTCATTGAGTGCGGAGACAAAGGACACTACAAACATGATTGTACTAAAAATTAGATAGCTAGAAGAGGAGAATACTATGAAGTCTGCATGGTGTGGGGAAAATTACATGCATCCAAAAATTGCATGACACAAAACTTAACGAAATACGCCTCTGATGATGATATTTCTACTTCCAAGACAACAAGGTCCAAATCCCTCCCATTTCCTCTTGCATACTTACCTTGAATTTTCCAAGCCCCCCATCTTGTTTCCAAGCTTCCAAACAATGTGTAGACCCTCCTTTGATTAATTACCTTTTATGGGTGGTGGTGCAGCTGCCACTAAAGACAAGTGGTGGTTACGAAACTACCTCGACGTGTGCGAAACAACTGTGATGGTTTCAAAACCACCACTTTGGCAATAGGGGCGGTTTGGTCACTATAGAAAGCAAAACCAGAACACGTGTTTTTTAATACATGTCTTGATTGTGATTCAATTTTATTTGGATTTACTTGGTTAAATTTTGAAGAATAGGATAGTTGGAATGGCCTTTGCTTCCTCATCCCTTCTTACTAAAAAAACCATTGATTTTTTCTCCACATGGTGAGTCATCCCTTCCAAATTGACACGTGTGTTCTGAATTCTTCCTTCCCAAAAAATTATAAATATTCCTCTTCCAATTGTTGCATGAGGTTGGTGATTTTAAAATTTGAGAGGAATAATGTTGTTGAAATTGTGATAGGTGATTGAGTAAGACAACTAATTCTCTGTCCTTTCCTTACCGTTGCTCACATTTCAACTACCAATTCTACACTAGACCAACCTTCTTTCTTTCTTGATTATTTGCTACAAACCATTTATTTTCTCACTAGGATCATTTGGAATTAACACATTAGAGGGAGATTAAATTTGATGAGACACAGAGGATGCCATCAACCACATTGGGACAAGATACCACATTAATGTAGTTACCAACTCGAGCAAAAGTGCAACACATACCGGTGTACAAAATAATACAAGGAATCAACTTGGTGCTCAAGGAAACATGGCCCATATTATAATCTATATAAAATATTTCAACCTTATGATGGGTCCTCTGATCCAGAAAATTACTTGCTAACATGTGAAATGTGATGGAGAGAAAAAAGGAGTAACAAATGATAATACTAAGAAGTGCAACTTCATAGGAGTATTGCACAGTTAGGCATTGAAATTTATATACTCTATGAATTTGAGCGGGAAGATAGTAAAATAAGTATGTAATGCCCTTACTCATGAATTAAAAAGAAAGAAATGCATAGGAAAGACTATTCAATATTTGAAATAAATCAAACAAAAGCCTGGGGAATATGTCATGGAGTATGACATAAAATTTTCTGATGTAATGAAAAAAACCAAATTTAATTTTGATGGACATAGTAAAGATGTTTGGTTTGTGGAAGGATTGTGTAGGCATAATTTTCCATTGAAGCTGAAATAATCAAAGATGCGATAAGAGTAGAAAAAATGAAGACTATGGGGATACTGTGGCAGTAAGTCTAAAAATAGAAGTCAAATTCAAAGCAGTAATGCACAGTTTGGAGGAGTTGTAAGAAGGAAAGAAACCCAAATTAAGTATATGGTTCATTGAGTGCGGAGACAAAGGACACCACAAACATGATTGCACTAAAACTTAGACAGGTGGAAGAGAAGAATATTATGAAGTTTGCATGGTATGGGGAAAATTGCATGCATCCAAAAATTACATGGTGTAACACTTAACAAAATACGAATCTGATGATGATATTGCTACTTACAAGACAAGAACAAGGTCCAGATACCTCCCATTTCCTCTTGCATACTTACCTACTTACCTTGAATTTTCCAAGCCCCCATCTTGTTTCCAAGCTTCCAATCAATGTGTAGACCCTCCTTTGATGAGTTACCTTTTAGGGGCGGTGGTGTAACTGCCACTAAAGATAAGTGGTGGTTACAAAACCGCCTTGACATCTATGCAACAACTGCAATGTTTGCATAATCACCACTTTGGAAATAGGGGCGGTTTGGTCACTACGCAAAGAAAAACTAGAACACATGTTTTTTTATGCATGTCTTGATTGTGATTCGATTTTATTTTGATTTACTTGGTCAAATTTTTGAAGAATATAGAATGACCTTTTCTTCCTCCTCCCTTCTTACTAAAAATAGACCATTGATTTTTTCTCCGCATGGTGAGTCATCCCTTCCAAATTGACACGTGTGTTTTGAATTCTTCCTTCCCAACAAATTATAAATATTCCTCTTCTGATTTTTCCATGAGGTTGGTGATTTTAAAATTTAAGAGGCATTATACTGTTGAAATTCTGATAGTGATTGAGTAAGACAACTAGTTATCTCTCTTTCCTTCCTATTGCTTACATTCTAGCCACCATTTTTACATTGGAGCAACCTTCTTGCTTTCTTGATTTTTTCTACGAACCATTGCTTTGCTCACTATGATCATTTGGAATTCAAACATTGGAGGGAGATTGAAGTTGAGGGGACACATAAGATGCCATCAAATACATTGGGACAAGATACCACAATAATGTAGTTACTAGGTTGGGGATGCATTTCTATTTCTTTTAAGTTTCAATATAAGCACAATTTTAATTTGAAAAAGCTAGTCTTAGTGCCATTTGGAAAGAAAAATATCATCACTTATTATGTGCACATGTTATACTTGTATTTTTTTAATTTTGTTTTCTTCTAATAAAACTTGTATCACGGATAATCAATTTCCAAATCATCCCTGTGGATTTTTTCGAGAAAATATTGGAGATAGAAGTGAATAAATCTTTAAATCTTCCACAATTTACACATTTTAAATTTTAAGTAGATTTTTTTTGGAGAAAGTTTGTTTGGAAGAAAGGAAATAGCTTCTGAAAAGATTCACTTCCCCATAGACCTGAGGTGCAAACTCCACAGTAGGAAACCTTATTATCATTTCATTGTTAAAGTGCTATATATATGTTTATTAAGAGCTTCCTTATTATAATTAAGTAATTAAAGCCCACGAAACAAAGGAATAAATATATCTAGTTGTTCCTTAGTTTATTTTATTTAGAAGAAGTAATTGTTGTCTAGAATAACCCCTGGGTTATTTTGACAACTTACCATTTCACTCTTGGACTCAGGTAGGTCAAATAAGGTAAAATTTGGCAAAATTGATCAATAAAGGGAAAAATCATGTTTTGGGGAAAGATCCAATGGTTCGGGGCGTTCCTTTCCTCCTTAAAAATCCATTCAGACCAACACTTAGTCAAAAAGAGGGTTATTAGGAATGTATCAATCAAATCGACCTTTGATGGAACAAAGGGAACCATTCCATTGTTCCCTCCCTTCCCAGGTTCAACACCTTCCCCGCTTGGCCATAGAAACTGACATATCAGCCAAGTCAGGTCTTTATTTCCCAAGTGGAACAATCCTGCATTCCTTCACTTCACCGATGGGCCGACATATCCAACACATCAGGGGCGACATTGTAATGCAGTTAGGGTGGGCTCGCGTGACATATGTAGAACTATTCAACAGTTCTAATCGTTCTCCACCAGACCAATTTTTCCAACCCAATGCAAATTTTTTAAAGTGCTCAGTCACGACCCACATGGAACTCTGTCCTATTCCTCTCATTCTCTAGAAATCCACATGACCATAAATTCTTCCATGTAACTCCAACTTTGACAAAATTTTACAAACTTATGGCACCCTTAATGGTGCCATAAAATTTTATTTTTATGACTATTATTACCTTTTTCACCCTCCTAACTCCATCAATTTCTTCATTTTATGGTGCAATATTAAGCTCTAATAGTTTATGGCACACCCGTTGGGATGTTTTATGAACTTTATATCATTTTAATGAGATTGGTGTGTGTCTTAGTATATTTCTTACCTTTGGAGGAATATTTCAACATATATGATGACTCCCAAGTTCAAATCTACTGATTAAGAAACCCAGTGCCAATTTTTATGAGAAGAGTATAGAAAAGGAAAAGTGCAACAAGTAATGAACCTTTTGAATATCTGCAGTTATCACTAAGGAGAAGAAGAAGAGACAACAAAACTCATAGATCACCATCTCCTCAAAATAGAATTTTTTCCACTCCTCATGGTAGGTCTTTCTTGCTATTCTCTAGAATTTTAAGACCCATTCCATTCATGGCTCAAAAAATAAATTTACCCTTTGTTAGCTTCAATGGTGGTAGTAATTTATCCCTAAATTCCCAACATGATATACCAATTTCAAACCTTAAAAGTATTCCTTTCTTCACTGGTGAAAACCTTACTACCAAAAATGATCATATTCAAGATTTTTCCAATGTGTGTTCAGTCCACCTGGTTATTGAATATGATGTTGCAATTAGACTTCTTGCTTCTTCACTGAAAGGTAAAACACTTCAATGGTATAGAATTTTGAGACCTGCTTTCATTCACAATTGGGATGAGCTTGGCATAAATCTCTTCCAACATTTTGAGGAGAAGGCAGGCAACATATCCATGCTAAAGTATTTGACAACTATCAAGAGGGACCCCAATGAGCTTATGGATGATTTTAATTTTAGATTTCAGAAGACATGGGATAGAATTCCAATTCTCTTGCGACAAAATCCACAAGATGTTTTCCTTTACTTCTTAAGATCTATGAATTCTGATATTGCAATAATGATTCAATCTATGGGTGTTTTCCAGTTACCTGATGCTTATCCAATAGCTATTAGGGATGATAACTATTTGATACAAGATGGAAAAATAGCCCCTAGATTACATATGCCCTTCTTTCCTGAATTGCCTCAAGCTTCACAACCTTCCATTGCTCCCATTCCTGAGAAAATATTCCAATCCAATCGCTCCACATACTATTCTTCCCAAAAGCAAAAGGACGATGATGAAATGAAGGCCTTGATGATAAATTTATCAAATACAACTATATCCCTGGAAAAACAACAAGACCAATCTTATAGAAACTACATGGGTCCTAATAAAGGGTAATATTCAAAGTAATGACTCAATAAAGGTTGTCAAACCTATAGAAACCAATATCCAAATCAAATATATGGGAAAAATAAACAAAACGAAATACTACAAAATCAAAATCCACATCTTCCTCTTCAAATAGTTGCTCCTACCCAACAACTTCCTATTTCCAGCTCAAGTAAGGCATTGGTTCTGCTGAAAAATAATGTGATACAAGAAACATAGTGGTGTTCTTTGTGCAATGAGACACATAATCATTATAATTGTGTAAATGGATTAAAATTTTATCCTTATATGGTTCAAAGTTCTTCCAATCAATAAGAACCATTTATGGAAACAACCAATCCTAATATGGAAAGAACTTGAGAAGTTAACCCCAAGACCAATATCATGCTTTATGGAGCTGATGAGTTTTATGCAATGAATCAAATGATGGATAGTTCCATTAGACCTCATACTCATGTTGGTGATAATTCAATGTATAATCAAGAAAATTCTCTTCAGAATGAGGACTTTGGGGTAGATTTAAGTAAGAATAAGATGCCTAATGCTCATAGCAGACCTAGCTCGGTAAAAGAGGTTATTCCCCAACTTAAGGTACCTATCGCAACATTAGAACAATCAAGAAAAGAGAACATCACACCTCTAATGCACAAGTGGACTGAAATTCCTTTCAACATTGTTGAATAGATGAAGAAGACAAACGTGAATGTGAAAATGTGGGATGCCCTAACTATTCCATCATAGAGAGATCTCCTACATGAAGCTCTAAAAAAAATCCATCAATATGAAGTATCTGTTCAAAGAAATCGTCATACAATCAACATGTGCCAAGTAAAGGAAGAACAAGTAAGAAAATTTAAGAAGCTCCCACAATTTTATATATCTTTAATTGAAGGAAAACACTTGGTTCATAATTGCATGATTGACTCAGGGGCTAGTACTTCTGTAATTCCTAAGAAAATTGTTGATATCCTAGGTCTCAAGTAAAATCTTGTTTCTAAAGGTGTTTTTCAACTTGATGGTTCAATTGTCAACATCTTATGAGTGATCAAAATTCTTGAGTTAATCCTTCATACTTGTCCAAGCCTAACGATAACTCAATATGTCTCAGTCATTGGCTTTCCTCCTTTATTTTCCATTTTTCTATCAATAGGTTTCACTGCCAAAGTGGGTGGTTATTTTTCCTAAGATTGGTCTCATACACTCCTAAGAACTAGATATGGTACTAGATATAACATCTAAGATGAGCCAATATTTTCCTATCTTTTTGAGTCTTATGACTATACTACCCTTTAATCTAATTGTCTTATATATGAAGACTAAAAGCATGAGTCAGTTTCAATAGAGCAACTTACCCCTCCTTTTCAATTCCTAATCTCCTATTAGATGAATGAATTAAGGAGAATTATGAATTTGACCCTAATGACATAAATGTGGAAACTGGACTTGGAACTTACTACATTCATGAATAAGAATTCATTACCCCCCACCACTTAAACAAGAAGATAATGCTTCTAGTTTGTGGAAATTGTTCTTTGATGATTCTAGAAGTAGAAATGGAGGTGGGGAAGGCGTTGTATTAATTTATCTAATGGATGAAAAATTATTGTTTGCTGATATGTTACAATTTTCTTATTCTAACAACATAGTAGAAAATGAGGTATTGGTTCATGTCCTGCTAATTTCGGAGAAGAGACAAATCAAAGTATTGAAGATTTTTAGGGATACAAAATTGGTTATCCACCAAGTGAGAATGAAATGTGCCATTGAGAATAGACTTTTGAAATCTTATAAGCATATAGTTTGGGATATCTTAGAGAGATTTGATGCTATTAATCTACAAGTGGTGTTAAGGAGATTAAACAAAAAAGTAGACTAGATGACAACTCTTAAATCACAATTTTCACCAGTTGAGGATATCATCTAAGGAAATGAACAACTTATTAAGATGATTATTAGGACATCAATTCCATATAATGAATTCAATGACAAATATTTGATAGTGATGAAAAAATTGTTCAATTTATTCAAAATGAAGCTGAATTCTCCTAAAAAATGTAATTTGATTTGTATGATAGTTATGGTGATCAAGTCATTCAACTAAAGACAAACAAGTTTCCTAAAAATCTAGTCAGTCTCGAGCACATTTTCAGTCCTGATGACGAGTTTAGAGGTGAAGAAAAGAATATAACAACAATGTAGGAAGACTACTAATTAGTCACTATTGCACAAGACAATGAGATATTGATTGAAAAGGTATGTAATGAAGATGAAAAACAATATTTTATCTCCTTATGTCAAAAATTTAATGATGTACTCTCATGGAATTATGAAGATCTTAAGGGTTTCGACCCCAACATCTCTCAACACACCATAAATATTGATCCTAATGCCAATCCAAATTGAAAGAAACAAAGCACTGTCAACCCTAGAATAGAGACCCTCACGAGGAAAGAAATATCCAAGAGAGTAACTATTGTAATGAATGATATACAAGTGATAAAATACAATAAATGGACAAGAAACAAACATGCAATAATATGAAACCCTACGCAATCGAGAGAGAGGATATGATTTAGCAGATTTTTGAGTGATCTGTGATAGTGAATAGTTGAAATAGACTGGAAGGAGAATTGTCAAGGATCATTAGAGGTTCCGAAATCCATAAATATGTAGCACACATGTTCCCATGGGAGGACAGGAGCTCCCGGTTACTAGTGACTGAATCTAAGTGCTTGTGTCCACCCAGATGCTCAGGTTATAATATTTTTTATGCATGAGGACCTTCATTTTTATCTCTATTTGTCACTTTGGACTTGTTCCAATGTCACTATTCACACCTATAATATGAAAAATATATACCTAGTTACACATTCCCACAAACCACATCAAATCTAAAAATAAATATGTAGAATGTGGATTCAGATTGACCCCAGTGGTCACTCGAAGAGTGAACTTAGTATTGAGATTTGCATTACATTTCGTAATCCATGTATTTATGTGTGAATGTGTGTGTAATGATTCCTTAGGATGCCCTTATGCAAGTTACACAATGATAGTGGGCTAGATCTAGAGTATAGAAAATGTATAGAATGTGTGATATGGAATAGAATGAACTTCACCTTCTATGTTGTATATGCATAGTGATGTATCCCTTGTCCCTTATATGGATGTGCTAGACGGATTCTTTGTAATCCTCATGTGCCTTTGGATGTAATCTTCGGTGATAGTAGATAATGCTAGTGTTTGGCCCCTTATTTGAAAACTATAAGTATGTATATTTATGATTCCCTAGTTTGAATCTAGTAATTGAGAACTAGAAGGTTGACCCAAAAGTGTAATTTATTCCAGTAAAATATACCCAAAAGAGATAGAAAGGGCTAGACAGGGTCAAGAGCGCCTAGAAGGTACATGAGTGCTTGGGCGCTTTTGTCCTAAAATAGGCACCAATGTCCAAGGTAATAAAAGATAAATCAGTATAATACCAACATGGTTATAAGGTATGTAAGGTCAATAAAACTACAAGAGACAAATCAAAAGGCCCAAAATACATTTTCAATTACTAGTTTTATTCCTTAGGAATCATGTATATATTAGTATCCTCTAGGACATAGAAATGTACTAAAATGCATAGATTTTATGTCTACATTTTTCCCCCACCTTATGTTGTTGAGTGAATACTTAATATCATAAAGTAGATAGAGGATGCATACCTTGTGATCCTGTAGAGAATAGTGTAGCTGATAGCGTGCCAAGTGGACAAGTGAAGCGTGAAGTGATAGAAATGTGAAACATGGAAACTAGGAAAGGGAAGTAAACTCTAGGGTAAAGTGTATGTGTAGTAGTGTGTTGTGTTTGTTGATTTGAACTGCTTCATATTTTGTATTAAGGAAAGGCCTAAAAAGAAGAGTGAGAAAGTATTCAAAGTTCTATATATGAAAAATCATAGTAATGCATGTATAAGTAAGTAAAGAGTGGAAAATTTTGTAAAAGGAATGAGTGAACCAAATATGTAAGAGAGTATGAGATAGAAAAAGCTTTGTTACTTTGGGGTTGCTAGATTTGAATGTCGATAGTGAGGTTTTTGGGTGATCTCATGCTGAGAGAAATTTTTTTGGGCGATCTCACGATGAGAGTGAGTATTTTGAGCAATCTCACACCAAGAGTGAGTTTTTTGGGAGAGAGGTCTAGCTTTTCTATCCTTCCATGAAGCTTCCCAAATAATCACCACTACAGATGGTACATCCCTGATTTGTTCCTTTTCTTATGATTGTTCCTATTGTAGCTGACAGACTAAATTTTTTACCTCAGGGCAAGTGTCTACTACTAGAGAACTGATATGAAAACTATTGTAAATTGTGTTAGAGTGAAAAAATAGTTTTATTTTCCCCCATGATACAAGCACCTAGGGGAAATAAGTGCCCACCACTACTGTCCAGGTCTTGGCACTAGTGTCGACTCTTTGTTTTGGACCAAAGTCTAATTTTGATCCAATTTGTAACTATGTTCTAGTGTCATTTTTTATCGTACAATGTTTTACTAAAGCTCTGAGATTTTGTATGGGCGATTCATTCACCTAATAGATTCCCCCTTGTTTGGGGTGCATGCGATGACTGTAGGATAATGTGGCCCAAAGGAGAGGACTTAATACTAATCTGAAATGGATACTTGCAAGGGATAGGGCATGTGCATGGTAGAAACCAAGGCACATGCAAAAAAGAGAGGCTAGTAACAAGAGTTAGTAAAAATGAGCTGGCATGCAATAGAATACAATGTAATAATCAACGAGGAAGACAATATGGACCGTGAAAAGAAGGTTTCATACATGGGACATCACTCATAATGTCACAAGACAATCAGGGCTGAAGTGGCCAAAAACATACAATGATCAAGAAGGACATAGGGCATAGCCCAAAAACAATAGGAAACAAGAAGTGATAGATAGCCATGGTTGTATTGATCTTGCAAGTAAATTGCTACACATGAATCACCCATTATCATGTTACAAAGATAAGTAGTATGTAAAAGTGTATATAAATTAGCAAAAAGCAAAGTAACAGTAAAGAGAAGTAGTAAATAATGTAGTGATAGAACCTGTGATGTGTAGAATCTAAGAGTAGTAAAATTAGATGCCCCCAAGAGCCTTGGTGGGACTAGTAAAGAGTTGTGTCAAGTGTCATGCATCATGTATGAATCTATGAAAGGTTTTACATTCACCTCAAAATACCAAGTGAATTTTCATGTGTATATAGAAAAATATAATGACATACTAAGTATCCGGATAGAATAGGAAATGAGGTGTAACATGTAAGTAGTATAAGCATAACAAGAGTAAATGCAACCAAGATATGTGAATTTTTTGTGAAAGTGATTTTTTGGTGTGATATGTAAGATGTGTAGATGTTAAGAGAATCATTTCCCCCCAGTGGATTTGTATGAAATGGGGTTCATTTAGAAATGCCCCCTCAATAGTCAAGAATGAATCATAGAATAAGAGTTTTTCATCAAGAAATAAATATGTTGTATGTGATTGAGAGTAGATGCTAATGAAGATGTATCGTGAAGAACATAGTATGAATTTTAGATGATGTGAGGTTCATTGATGAATTTTTCCATCAACAGTCAAGTGTGAACCATAACACTAGATTGTGTCATTAGGTAATGATGGTACAATGTGTGTACCAAAAAAGTGAGTTTGTGTAGAATTCTTAGACATGAAACACGGAGTGTGAAATGTAGTAGTAGACACTAGAGACAACTGATAGTGATGGAAGGGGGATAAAGTGTGATGCCCCCCAAGTGTGTGGTGGATAGAAGGCTCTCGACGATATTGAAGGGTGAGGGCCCCCCACCTAATATTTGAGGAGACAAAGTCATGTGAATATTATCTAGGATTGGTGGTGTAGGATAATAACTATGTGCATGTGAATGAGATTAATGTGGAGAAGAAGGTGGAGAAGAAGGTGGAGAGCACCTGAGATAAGGGAATGCCCCAGTAAGGAATTTAGTTTGGCAGGGTAGATGAATGGAATGATGAGGAAGCCAAGGTTGTAATGTAGGTCATGTGTAGATAGAAGAGCTAGGTGAAGAAGTAGATTTAGTCTTCAGAGGCATGGGAGGCCTAGATGTCATGACTAGTGTAAAGATATCAGCAAGAGTGGCTGAGGTAATGGCATACGTGGTATAATACATTTGATGGTGATAACGTGTTTGTTATGGATGTACTTAAGACATAAGTTATGCATGGAAGGAATGGCCTGGGTAGCGCAAAGCCAAGGAAGACCTAAAATCATGTCACATCCTATGATTTCATGTGTAACTAAGAATGGTGTAAATATATTAAGAGACCCAATTATGATGGGAAGAACAACACAACCATAAGAATTAGGAACTAGAAATTTGATTAGAGAGGTGGGACATTTAATAGCTAAAAGAAATTCCATGGAGCATGCATTGGTAAGTGCTTATGGATAGACCATAGTATTGCTGACGTTATAACTACCAATAGAAGCATTTATATGCAACGAATCATAATAAAATGTAGCATGATAATCATGATGTGAAAATGTGATGACAGTAGGTGGTACGTTAGCAATAACAACAAGAATTTAAAGAGGCCCCGAGGACGGTGGAGGCACAACATGATATGTATGGTTTGCAGAAGATTCATTACATTATTTTTCATACTTTGGTAAAGTCTCATTAAATAGTTTTACATTTTGATTATCATTGACTGGTTTGAAATCAGAGGGTTCAGGGATCTCGATTACATTTTTGTCAATAAGATATTGAATTATATGTTTAATCTTAAATCAGCAATCAAAATGCATTGATGGTAATCAAGGAATGTATTTTCATTGTAATTATGTCCGTGGGGGTGATAAGGATTGAGATTGAGCGGTGGAGGAAGAGTAATAAGGTTTTTATCAACAAGATGTGGTAATAGAAGTTGAGGTAAAATTAAAGGTTGTCAAGTGTAGAAACAACATTAGCAATGGCCTTAGCTTTTATGGGCTTAGGAAATGGTTTGAACGCAAATTTATCTTGAAACTTGTTGGAGGATGAGGCTGAAGTAGCATCATAATATTTCAATTTTCCCATAGTTAAAAAAAAAAATTCGCATTATTCGAGTGTATGGCATGATTGATCAAAGGAGGGGGAGGTATGAAATATGACACTCTCTTGAAGTGAAGGTAAGAGGATTTGAACAAAGATATCTTGTAATTCAAAATCATCTAGGACATTGGTCATCTTAGCAAGATTGTTCTTATAACACAAAATATAGTATGTTAAATGTTCATTTGAACCTTATTTGAGTTGATCAAGTTGTGCATAAGATATCTTGGTGCCGATATTGATATAAAATTGAGAAAGGAAAGCATCAGATAATGATGAAAATGAGGTTACCAAATGAACAGGTAGATCATAGAACCAACAAATAGCATAATCTTGCAATCTTCTAGGAAACACTTTATCCAATAATGTAAGGTCGTCTACATAGTCAAGACATGTCACATAAAAATATTGAATATGTTCATGAGGGTTGTCATGGCCATTAAAGGTAGGAATATTGAGTATAATTAAGTTAGGAGTTAGTGGATAGGAAGATATGGTAGGTGCAAAAGGGCTATGAAATTTTAGTGAGGAATCTAAAGATGGAGAGGAATGTGAAGTAGCCTATTGTAATTGGTGGATTTGGATTTGTAGATCCTGGTATAAAGAAGCTAGGTCTTTATTGCCTAAAGAGGATACTTTTCATGTGTGAGAAGTAACAGGTAGGGTGAAATGATTGGTAGGAGTAGGAATAGAAATAATCATAGGGGAGGTGCGTAGAAGGGTAGAATTAGAAGGTTGTGTTGTAATAGGAAGAGAAGTATATTAGAGACAAGAGGGTTGAGCTCAGATAGGTTATCTTCTTCCTCATGAGCAGAGAATTATAAGAGATCTAATTCTTGAGGATGTTCAACAATATGAGCCTGGAGGTCACGAAGATATTCATTGGTAAAGGTTTCATATATCTCGGCCATGGGAGAAGAATCAAAATAATGCCTAGAATAAAATTAGGGTTTAAGTGATCAGGTTCACCAAATGATTTAGTACAAATTGAATTAAATCTAATTTCAGAGTAACTATTGTAGTGTATGATATACCAATGATAAATATATAGTAATTGACATGAAATAAGCATACAATAATATGAAACCCTAAGCAATGGAGAGAGAGGATATGAGCTGACTTAGCTAATTTTTGAGTGATTTGGGAAGTTTAATAGCTGAAACATACTGGAAGAAGTGTTTTTAAGGTTCATTGGAAGTTTTGAGATCCAAAAATGTGTAAGAAAAAAGTACCCATGAGAGGACATGAGCACCCAAGCACTAGTGACTAAATCTGGGCACTAGTGTCCACCTAGATACTTAGGTTCTAATATTTTCTATACAGGAGGAGATTTTATGTTGATATTTATTTGTCACTCTAGATTTGTTCTAATGTCATTATTCACACATGTAATCTATAAAATATATACCTAGCTGCACATGCCTGCAAACCACATCAAATCTAAAAATAAATATGCAAGATGTGGAGTTAGACTGACCCCAAAAATTACCCGAAGAGTGAACTTAGTACTGAGTGTTGTACTACATTTTAGACTCCTTGTTATTTTTTGTGAATGTGTGTGTAATGATTCCCTAGGATGCCCTTGTACAACTTGCATGATGATAGCATGATAGATCTATAATATAAAATGTGTGAGATGGAATAGAATGAACTTCCCCTCCTATGTTGTATATGTAGAGTAATGCAGTCATTTTCCCTTGTATAGATGTGCTAGATGGATGATTTGTAATGCTCTTGTGCCTTTAGATGAAATCTTAGGTGATAGTAGATAATGTTAGTTTTTGGCCCCTTATTTGATAGTTATAACTATGTATATATGATTCCCTTGTTTGAATTTTTTGATTGACAACTCTAAGGCCGACCCAAAAGTGTAAAAGACACCCAAGAAGTAAAAGAGACCCAAAAGAGTAAAAAAGGGCTAGAGAGGGTCAGGAGTTCCCAAAAGGTACAGGAGTACCTGGGCACTTCTATCCTAAATGGGTGCTAGTGTTTGAGGCCATAAAAGATAAATCAATCAAGTACCAACATGGTTGTAAGGTGTGCAAGGTCAATAAAAGTATAAGAGATAAAGCAAAAGGCCAAAATACATCTTCAATTACTAGTTTTCCTACTTAGGAATCATGTATATATTAGTATTCTCTAGGACCTAGAAAGAAGTTTATTCCTAATATTACAGTATTGGTTAGGCCTATCACCCTAATTCTCAAGAAGGATTCATTTTTTAAATGGACAACAGAAGGTAAATAAATATTTTCCAAGATCAAAAAGGAAATGTTTCAAGCTCCCATGCTTATCAACCCTAACTAATCCAAGGATTTTATCCTGTATGTATATAGAGTTGAATCCACTAATGCTGTTGTTTTATCAAAAAAATAATCAAGGTTTATAGAAACCACTGACATTATTTAGTCAAAAATTGAAGGATTACAAATTAAAATAAAACCACATTTAGAAAAAAGTATTTTCTATAATGATATCTCTCAAGAAATTCAAGAGTATGCTTAGCACTAATCACATTAAAGTGTTAGTCTCGCATATAAGTGTGAGATATTTCATTACAGGAGTAGAAATTAGTGAGAAAAGAGTTAAATGGGTGATCAAGATTATGGAATATGATGTGACTATTAAAGCTTCAAAATTGGTAAGATGAAAAGCACTTTGTGCGTAACTAGCTTTGTACACTCAAGATGATAAAGAAACCTCTTTCTTCATGGATGAGGGACTTCCACACAATATTGAATTTATAAAAAATAAAGGAAATTCACTCAATGACCACAAATAGATTGATGACTTGACCACATTATTATATATTGGTGCATATCGTACTGGCCTAAGATGATAAAAAAGAAGGAATTTGAAATTGTAATCAATTCCATATGCATTAATTAATGAGATTATTTTTAAAAGGAATCTTGATGGAGTGTTGTTAAGATGTATTGAAGGTGATCATGTGAACAAGGTATTGACAAAATGCCATGATGGTTTCTCTGTTAGACACTTCTCTGCCAAAGAAAATGCTATGAAAATTATAAAGGCATGGATACTTCTGGACCACACTATTTACAGATGATCATCAATGGGTCAAAAAATGTAAATAATGTGATTTATTCACTGGTACAAAGAGGTTGGATTCCCTTCCACTCCACCCAATCCAAGTAGGTCAACCATTCTTTGAATGGGGTATTGAATTCATTGGCATGATTAATCCTCCATCAAGCATTGGTTACAAATGGGTTTTGCATTGTGCATTTTCTGTTGCACAATGGTCAATGGAGGACTCTGAAGAAGATATGTTTTAGGTAGAATTGGAAGTGAAAAGGATGAGTTACAAGAAGCAAGTAAAACATAGTTCAGACTATCTTGTAAGCATTTAAGATGTTGAGAGAGGCACCTCTGAAAACTTTATTCATAGATTCCAAAGAAAATGTGGTGAAAAATTAGTTTCAAGATAGTTTTCCACTTTCATTAAAATTCAACTTATAGCATCTCTCATAATGAAAATGACTAGTTCAGGAAAACAAGTCAATGTTGGGTCAAATGGAGTGCTTCATGAAAATTTAGGGGTAAGATTTAAGTTTTAGATAATTTTTTCAAGTTTTAAGGTTGACCCCATGCCCAATGGATGCTTTAAGGCCACTGATATCCTATATAACAAGCATATATCCCCATTGAGACACTAAAAATGTTGTCCAGAATAATCCCCAGACTATTTTGACAACTTACTATTTAACTCTTGGACTTAGGTAGGTCAAACAAGGTAAAATTGATCAAAAAGGGAAAAATCATGTTTTGGGGCAAGTTCTAATGGTTCGGGGAATTCCTTTCCTCATTGAAAATCCATTCATGCCAATACTTAGTCAAAAAGGGGGTCAATTGGGGTTGTATTGGACAAATTATCCTTTCATGGAACAAAGGGAATAGTTCCATTATTCCTTCCCTTCCCAAGTTCTTCACCTTCCCCGCTTGGCCACATACATTGACATATCGGTCAGGCTAGGTATTTATTGCATAAGTAGCATGTTCATGCATTCCTCCACTTCATCGACATACTAACATATCTGATAGGGTAGGGGCAACAACAAAATGTAGTTAAGGCAAACCCACATGACATATGTGGAAATGTTCCACAGTTCCAACTATTCTCCACCCAAATGATTTTTCCAACCCAATACAATATATGTTTAAAGTAGTCTGTCACAACCCATGTGGAACTCTGTCCTATTCCGGCCATGCTCTAGAAATCTACATGGCCATAAATTCTTCCCTATAACTCCAAATTAGAAAAAATTGGGCTCATAGGAAAGGTCTCATCATGAACTATGGTTTGGCATTAAAAATGAAGAAATTGATGGAGTTAGGAGGGTTAAAAAGGCAAAAAATAGTCATAGCAATAAAAGTGCAGTTCCAGGTAGCTCAACTACTAGAATTAATGGTGAATGGTGCCCATACCTTCTCCTACAAACAATGTGAGGGGGAATGGTTTTGACGGGACTCCCATGCCTATTTTCAGTGATTTAATGCATGTTGTTGGTGGTTAAAGATAAAAACCAAATTTTCCTCTCTTTTTCCTCCTCTCTCTCTATCTCTCCCATTTTATTTATATTGGAAAATAGGGAACATTTGTAGAGGTGGGACCCTCTCAGAATATAGGTGCACCATGTTAAAGTGTTTGTATGAGTATTTATGAGTTACAGGCCTCAAACTTAGGATCTACAAGGTGTTTTGTGCCTTCTTCAACTCCATTGTAAAGGTTTGTGCAATGCTTCAAGTAATAAAATTTAGTTTTGTGGTTATTTCTCTACTATAACTATTTTAATTTGTAATTTTTCCTCTATTGGTACTGTGGTGTGTTGTGTATACCTTTTCTCCTTTGCAGGGTCCAATTTTTTTGTGCATTATGTAAAAAGGGAATATTAAGTGTTGTTTTGGTCTGTGGCATAGTTGTTTGCCCTCTCCTCAATTATTTCCAATTTTCCCTCATCAAGAATGTCTTTACCCCTTTTCTTGGCGCTATCACATTTTTTTAGCTTAGGATTTCAATTTTCATGCATCTCCATCTCTCCCTAGTCCTTGTGAATGATTAGATTGGGATTAGATAGTTATATTTCTAGATGTAGGAGTAATTTATCATTAGAAATAGGTAGAGGAACCAAAATTCTCTAAAGGTTGATCTTAGTTTGTAAAATTCACATTGTAGAGATCATCCCATGTTGCCTCATAATTCTTGATCTTTCATGATCATATCTAGAGTGTAATTTTGAGCTCCAACAATAATCAATTAGTTTTAGTTTATTTATTCATTTCTTCAAGCTGTGCACTTTTTTCATCTCTTTTGAATAATCCAATAAAAAATATAAAAAATGGTAGTTAACTAATTATTTTAAAATAATTTCTTTTAATTCTTTTTGAAAATACAAAAAGAATAATTAAAGTAGCTATACTAGTTTTACTTGGATAATTAATCGAAGAAAGTGATTTATTAAATAAAAAGAATGGACATATATTTATTTTGATTTATTTAAATTATTCTTATTTATTTATTCATTGTTAGGATTTAACGTAAATTAGGAATGTAAATCAAAACAACAAACTTAACTATTAAGAATTCACACTACCAATTCATAGCCTCCGAATCTCCTTTAGTTACCCATTTGGTTCTTGTTCTCACTCACGAGTTGACATCCATACATGAATATTTACAGTTCATCCCTAACTAGTAGTAGGATATTTGAACCACCAGGTATCGACCCATAGCAAGGAGATATAGACCTAGGAATTGTCACAGCCCTCAATTTCACACTGCTAGTTGAAATAATAAGTCGTAAATGGTAGATGATTTATGAAGGCAGAGGGTGATGAAACCTGTTGCATAGCTGAGCATGCAACTACTTGTACACATGTGTATTGTGAAAAGGATATACACACGTATGTGTGATTGCATGCACAACCATGCGACAATGCTCATTACCTGACGTTGCGCAAAATTTGCTGCATATTAGCAATGCTGGCCTAGATATGGCCCTACATTAGGAGGGGAATAACATACCTCATAGATTGGAGTCTCTGGAGAAAGAGATGAAGTAGCTTAATAAGGAATTGCAATGCATGGACAAGCAGAAAGGAAAAATAAAAATTGATGATGATAATGACATTGGGAAGGATAAGATTGCTGACATTTATAAGAAGCTGAACTCTCTGGACAGTATATTGGGGAGAGAAAAATACATACATGATCACAACATGGCTATATTCAATGCCATTAGTGACTTCTTAGAGCAGCATGTTCGAAGCATTACCATGCTTAGCAGGATCCCTAACACTATTTGGGGGGATGAAAAAGAGAGAAGCCAGACCATCTCGCAGCTGAATGCAACTGACCCAATGCACATCACCACATTGGCTTTGTTCATCTTACTATAAACTATCTAGTCCATAATTGACAGAGCATCCAAGAATTAAACTCACTCGGGATGGCATGCATCATTTTAGTCACTACTCTTTTTTGGGATTTTTGTTGTTTCTATGCTGCTTTTGTGCTATATTGTTGCAGTTTATGTTCTATTTTGTTTCTTGCTTGTAACTATATTTTGGTTACTGTTGGACATAGTGTTTTATCTGGATTTTGATCCTCTTTTTTGTTCCTTTATAGCTATATTTTTCTATTGATCCCTTTTTGTAACAGGCTATAGTCCCTTTAAAAATATTTACCAATAATAAAACAAATGCTCATTACCCAACATTCGTAAAACACATAACACTTATGACTGATTCTTGTTTTGCTTGATGATTGAATATATTCACCTTGTTGGGAACAGAGATACAATGCATGGTTGGTCTATTTGGATCTTGTGCCTATTATAAATATTGTTATACATCTTAAAGTTACTTGTTGGACGAGGTGATTTCCCATTTTTATAGCTTTGCTTGGTTGACTATACCTGACATTGACATTGATATCTTACTTATTGTTGGAAGAAATGAATTGAAAATTATGTTGGAATTTTACAAAGTTGTTATGTAATATTTTTCATAAGGAAATGGATTTGATTGATAAGAAAGATACTAACTTCTATAGTATGTGAAGGTCGAGGAATAAAGTGCTGTACAAAACCTTCTTTCCAGAGTTAAAAGTAATTGTGGTCATTTTAAAGTAACACCTTGATAATTTTTGTAAAGCCATTACTATGGAAAAACAAGCAAAGGTAATAGGGACCTGGTTACAAAGGATAACTTTAAAACTTGTAAATTTTAATTTTTGGGTATAAACAAGCACCATGGCCTTTGAGTGATTAAAATTATTTTTGTTAAAAAAATGCTATACATTGATTCACTGGGCATTGGTTATGATTATTTAAATGGACTTGGTAGTGGTTTTGATTATTTAGATGGTCTTTGATTGACCATGCAACATGCAGAATGATCAGGTGACATAATGATTACTATCATTCTTGTTGAAAAAAGGATAAACAACCATATAAGTCATAGTATTTTAGTAATTTTTTTTGGGGGAACTTTTGACTCCATAAAATGTGTAAGAACAATTAGTAGTTATAAGGTCAACCATGCATTTATATTAATGGTGGAACTAATATTTTAGAACCCAATGAACTTCAGCTAAGTTTGGTGGGTGGTGATGGAGCATTGGAAGGCCACCTACATGACATTACTCTTATGAATGCATTTAAGAAACATTCAATTTCCTAGAAACGAGTGAAGCTTCTTGGAGAAGTTACTGCCCCTTCCATGCCAATTAGTTGTTCTTTTTATTATTTGTTTTTTTTAGAAACTCGAGCAAAGAGATCTACATGCAAATATGAAGGTTATTGAGCCATAAATAGTTGTTATTGAAAGGAACGATAACCAAATCATACCAAGCTAAGAACACAGATGCTAATCAAACACCACGATTAATAAGATGAAAGCAATTTGCCAGAATAACTTTACATAAAACCTTTGCAAATAAATGAGAAACAATATCATATAATATTATGGAACTAAATGCAATACATCAAGAATGGGACTTGCTTAAATAGGCAAGGAATGGAAATCTAAGAACCAGTCAAGGTCGTAGATCAAGCCATAAATCAAGGAAATAACTAGTCATCAAAGAACTAGTCAAGACCATAGATTTAAGAGAGAACTAGACATCAAGGATCTAGTCAATACCATAGATCAAGGAAAGAACTAGTCAATACCATATATCAAGGAAAGAACTATACCTAACAACTAGATAATATCTCCTAATATCTAAATAAGATAAAAGAAATATCCACACACATAAGTGGGTGAGGATAAATACAATAAAGGTAAATAAAGTACCTAGGTGAACATGAGCAAGGTAAGTACCTACTCTAATAGTTATCACTCTAAAAATAATTTTTTTGGCATATTAAAATAGTGGGTGTTTGCTTGGAGAAGATGGTTTCAACCTAGTTCGACTTGTTCGAGGATTTCAGGCTGGGGTTTTTTCTCTTTTTGTTGGAATCCTCATATATTTATATTGAAGTCCCATGAAATATTCTTACTTGTAGGCATGTAATCTTCTCTCCTTGCTTGTTACTCCTCAAAATAAGTGAATACCCGCTGGTTATTTAATCTCAGATTTATGTTATTCCTTTAGATGCACAAAAAATGGTTGACTGTTATTTTGTTCTAAGCCTGTTATTAGGCACATTGCCTATTATTATTAATGGTAAATCGGTTGACTGTTATTTTTTTCTAAGCTTGATATCTGGGCACTTTACCTATTATTATTACTAGTAGAATAAAAAATATTTGATAAATCGGTTGACTGTAATTTTGTTGTGAGCCTAATATTTGGGTGCTTTTCCTATTATTATTACTGGTAGAACAAAGAATGTTTGATAAATGGGTTGACTATAATTTTAGTTGTAAACCTGATAATTAGGTGTTTTACCTATTATTAAACTGGTTAACCATGTATTACGCTTTGCCTTTCATTGCTATTAGTGAAATATAGAGGGGTTAGTGACTTGTGAGCTCGTAATGAGAATATGGACTGTTGCTTAAATTATCTGAGTTGTGAGGTAAATTTTGGGTTTAGATATTTCTTACATTTTGTCATTTGTTTGACTGTAGTTGAGAGTATGTTTTTGTGTACCCATGTTTTGGGTACTGGATACCTCTTAGAATAAATCATAGTGAAAATAATGTTTTGCTGTGTGCATGATATATAATCCAGTTACTTATCTCGATGAGATTGGTTGTAGACTTGATCAAACATAGTTGTTCTTAAGTTGTTACTTAATCCTTGATCAAGTAGTATTACCTTGTTATGGTTATGAGTATTGCAGTGTGCAAGCTGAACACTTCACTTAAGTTTGTTTAAAAGAGAATTGTTTTGGTTAATACTGTTAGAGAGGTAAACTTTGATATTATGAGATAATTTTGTGTGTTGATACAAGTTATGGATTAGATTGGTTTATAATTTTGGAACATTTCTGAATTTACCTTTTGTTAGAACACCTATCTGTTGGTTAATTAAGAAAATGGTAAAGGTACATTTATTTCAGTAAGAAGAAACAAGTAGGGAGTTAACAATTCCATGCCAGTTTCAAGTGAACAGACCATGCTGTAGTAATACTTTCCAGTTTGTAGGTTGATGGATTTTTTGAAGAAATAGAAGGAAAAAGTATGACTTGATTCATTGATTATTTTGTAGCAGATTTAAGGAGTGAAAAGAGTGTTCTACCCTTTGATTTTAAAGAGAAAGAATCTCCTTGTAATTGATATTTAATAAAGATCTGATGTGTAAATATAATATTTTTGAAGTTCCTAACCATCTATGTAATAATCTCTGTAAGGGAATTTATCAATTCATGAAAGAATTTCATAAGTTGAAATTATGATCTTGTTTTTGTTCTGCTGTTAAAAAGAATGAGTTCTATATGTAATCTTATTTGTGTAGTGGAAGTAGGGAATAAAATATAATAACAATCATAAGCTGGTTTATCAAATAGTAAAGGACATTAGTAGATGGTATTAAACAAGCAAGAATCAACCAATTTTAAAATTTCATTACGAAGTAAGGAACAATGAGTTTACCAATATAATCTGTGTAACATAAAGAGAGATTTTGAGATAAACAATCAAATGAGAGTGTTGTTCACATAAACTTATGATTATGAATGGAAAGTGACTAAGTATGTAACTAGGGGGAATAAATATGTCAACATATATATCCCGCCTTCTAAAAATTGAAGTAGGTAAATCATACTGTTGGATTATTGTTGTCCCCTCAATCCCCCCCTTTTTGAAATCCAATTTCGTGAAAATTGAAGTCTTGCCATGGAGGAATTCGTGTTTCGATCCCCTCAAGTGCTTGTTTTGATCCCCCATGACCTTTTATGCATTTCCTCAGTCTGCGGCCATTATAACATTCTATCTATTTCTCTTGGATGGGAGGGGGTTTATGATATTATTTTATGCATTTGAAGGACATGAAAACTTAAATTCTTTGCATATTAACCTTGTGCAAAAAGAAAATTTTCATCGGGTGCAAAAATGGCATTTTCCCGTTCTCTGCAATTTTCTACGTTATTTCCCCCATCAAATTATTTATCATAAGGTGAAGCTACGTGTTTGCTTCTCATTAGATGTGGCCATATGGGTTCCTTTTTGAACTTATCACTTTTGGTGATTTTGGAAAAAATGTCAGATTTGCGCCGCATCCCCGCGGGTCCCTGATTGGCTAGAGCAGTTTTGGTAGAATTTCAGAGCAATGAATCCATTTTATTCTCTAAGACATTATGGCGAAAGGGAAAAAAGTTCTAAAATGACCCGTGGCCCCACTCACGCAAAGGGAAACATGGCCTACGTTGAAAAGTCGGCAGCGGAGGCATTAGCTTTTGAGGGAAAAATTGGAATTTTTCCCCCTTTTCAAACTAGATAAAATATAAAAGTGAAGCACATACCCACAACCAATCGGGTGATGCCATGTGTTGAAGAATGAAATTGGGATAGCGGGCCAATGGAGGAAAATGATAATTTGAGCCACGACCCCATTTCCAATCAGGGTCTGCCATGTGTCTAACCTTTGGCGGGGATGCGGAGAAAAATGAGAAATTATGTTTTTTCTCCCAAATGTCTTAAAATGTGGATTTTTTCCCCCCAGGTCCGTCATTGCTTGGATTTTTCCACACGTAGGGTCCGATTTCAAAGCTAACAAAGGGAAATAGTGACCAAAATGCACTCATCTAGTTTTTGGTGCCATTAACGAACCAGAGCTCCAAAGAATACAAATGTGAAACATTCTTCATTCTTCTCTCTCTGTTTCCTTGTTGTTTATTCATGAGATACATTTTTGGTTTGTTTTGGAGCCAAATCGATAAGTTTAAAGAGATGTAAAGTTTGATTATCTGAAAATAGAGTTTATCGGGCATACATAATAAAAAAGGGGGAAAACTTACCAGTAAGCACTTGAGTGCTATGAAAGTGGTTAAAAGGTGGAAATGATAGGACCACATGAAGAAGAAAATCATGAGATGCCCCCTGCTAAAGTAATCATGCTCGAATTGATGAAATATTTGCCTTTTTGAACCTCTGGTTTTCATGAGTATGTTTGTTTCATGTCACTTTCCAAAAAATAAATCTACGACAAAGATTATTCCTTTTGGATATTATTTTCTTGGGTACAAAGTATGGATGTACATGAATTGTTATAAGAACATGTTTTGGCCATGGAAAAAGGGATTCTAGTTTTCTAGGAACGTTGTAAATTTGGAAGTAATTCAATACAGAAGATTTCTTTCTCATTTCCTCTGTTATGTCTCTCTCTCTCTCCTTGCTCGATTCAATGGATCATTAATACGAAGGAAAAATTATTACGACATATCCACCTCTATGAACATAAAATTGTTATAAGAAGTTACAATATCGTTATACAGTAAAGAGGCATCAAATGTACCCACCTTTGACCAGAAAATGGAAACATTATCATTGAGTTATATGAGGCTAATGAGTCTAAATGATACTCATTATATAAAAGAGTAAAGCATTACATATGAGTGCTACCAATGGAGTAATTAAGGATAATCTTGAATGAAAGGATCTTTAGGTGCTTACCAATAACTATGAGAAATGTTATACAGATAATATATAGGGAAGATAATTGAAATTAAAGTAAGTCGGTCTTCATAGTTAAGGTGATCCATGACCACAAGAACAATATTATATGATGTTATATTAAAAATGGCTTGTTAAGCATGGGTAAATATCTAATGTCCTTATTGGCAATAATCTCCTCATTTAAGATCAAGTAGTCCCTGAGAATGAGAATGCAATGTTATGTAATAAAGTAAAAATGTACATTAATATCTCGTGAAAGAGGTTACATAGGTATTTAACTATCTTGAATAAACTAAATGAACCTAGTAAATAGGTTTAGACTTAAATAAATGTTTAAGATGCCAAATGTGAACATAATAAGATGGAAGAGAATCTATATAATTGAATTAGGTGATGGACAAGTTCCTAACGATGAATGTGTCATTGCAGAATTGAGTATGGCATACATGTCTTTGAAACTTTGGCCAAAGTAGTGTAAGCTTCTAATTACACTATCTCGGAGTCACGAAGGAACTACGTGTAGGATGCTGGATGGGATTTGATGATGAATACCTATGTAGACACTTAGAATGCAATAGTTAACTATCATTGATAGATGAAAGAAGCCATTAGTATACCTGTATACACGCTCATAAAGAGTAAACATACTTGTAAATAGTGTTTGAGGGGGATTGAGTAGGATCTGTATACTCTCATGCAACTGTACATAGTTTATGACAATTATCGGATGGATTCAATTTCAGATTTATGTTAGAATTTAAATAATGGGTATTTAAATCAGTGAAGCATGAAGTTGAAAAAAAAATCCCTTGTAATGAAGTCTTAATAAGAGGTTGTTACATTTTGGTATCAAAGCTAAAGGTTGCAGATCTTTGACTTATTGGGTCTTTAAACTTATTGAATTCTAATTTTTATTAACAAGATAAAATGAATGAATGAAGGATGTACTGTGGAGAATGAACTAGACCAAATTATGTTTCAGGTTTGGCAGTAAATAAGTTAGAACAAACTAACAGTCTTTGTGACACACTAAACTAGAAGGATGTAAGGAGTAACTGGTAAGTGTGAACATGATCAACCAAGGAAAATAAGTTGATCTGATTTATAACAATCAGTAGAAGGTTACTTGATTGTTGAACTATCTTAATTAAATATTTGAAACTTAAATCCACTATGAAATAAAAAACCCACATAGGGTAGATGAAATAGATATGATAGGACTATGTGATGTAGTGGTAGTAAATTGAAAGGCCAATTAGGCCATAATGAAATCTATAATAAATGTTGACTTAAAAAGAGTAAAAGTAAAACAAGAGCATTGGATCATCTTCACCATTTATTTTTAGGAAGAAAGGTACGTGGGAGAGAAAGATCCTGAGATGAACAAGGGTTTGCAATCTTGATTGACGAGTAATAATTCACACTATTTGTTTTGAATGATCCTTTAATATATATATTTCTTGATCATTGTGACCTGTGATTATTATAATTTACATCAGAATCTCAATGTGTTGTATGGATTTAATGATGATTCCTTGTTATATTGTCCAAGGAATACATTGCAAGACTACTTGTAGTGCTTGTCATACAATCTCTTAGCTTGATATGATGATCAAAAACTCTGTTTGGTGAGTAAATTGGACTCCCAATTGATATGAAGGAAAAAATAGATGATGAAAGTATGTGCCTAGGTAAATATGGAAGGCATTGTAAATGGGATTATGATCAGGGGATTCATTTGTGAATAGAGGACATTTGTATGACCCTGATATCATATTGGCAACTACATTAAATATGTAGTACTTTTTTGGAAGAAAAGGAACAAGTCCTTCCTATTATAATATCAGGTAAGTAAATTGTGGACTTCCTAATGTTGATTGAGTACAACACTAGTATATTTAAGGTCATTGTATCTATTGATTGAATTAAAACAAAATTAGAATTCTGATTTTCATTAGCATAAGATAAGATATTTTCTTGAGCCACAACCTTATGTAAGTCATCATGACATTGCCAATGTCATAACAGAAAGTGGATGACAAGCTTAAGTTCAATAAGGAACCTAAGATGTAGTAATAAAAAATTGGCTATTTGGTTAAAAAGTAAGTGTCCTAAAAAACCTTACAAATTAGGAAAGGAACATGGAAAAGTAAAAACAATGTTTCCTAGTTTGATTTTTCTTTATATAGCTTGATTTTGACTATCTGATGCATATATTAAATATTATTGCATGATATGAGGAGCTGTGATGAAAAAAATTATGTCACATTTTTTACTGTGTGATAGTTTTTTTTGGTTGAAAGGATGTTATAACCGATAAAATTGAATCCATATTGACTAAAATTTAGAAAATTACATGTTTTTGAGGAAAATAGTGACTTTTCTCCATGGCTGAAAAATAGAATTTTGTGTTTTATTACTCTGATTGCGTTAACGAATGAAAATCATCGGGATGATGATTCATTAAGAGGGGAAGTATGTCACATCCCTTAATTTCATGTTGCTAGTTGAAATAATAAGTCATAAATGGTAGATGATTTATGAAGGCAGAGGGTGATGAACCCTTTTACGTAGCCGAGCATGTAGCTACGCACATGCATGTATATCATAAAAAGGATATACACACATATGTGTGATTGCATGTGTAACCACATAGCAACATTCATTACTTGATGTTCATAAATTGCTTAGCACTTATCACTTATTATTGTTTTGCTTGATGATTGAATTTATTCACTTTGTCGAGAACAACGATATAGTGCATGGTTGGTCTATTTGGATGTTGTGCCTGTTATAAATATTGTTGTACATTTTGTAGTTACTTTTTGGAAGAGGTGATTCCCCATTTTTGATAGCTTTGTTTGGTTGACTATACCTGAGATTGACATTGATAGCTTACTTCTTGCTAGAAGCAATGACTTGTAAATTATGTTGGAATTTTACAAAGTTGCTATGTAATATTTTTCATAAGGAAATGGTTTCGATAGATAAGAAAGATACTAACTCTTATAGTATGTGAAGGTCGAGGAAAAAAGTGTTGTACAAAGCCTTCTTTTCGGAGTTAAAAGTAATTGTGGTCATTTTAAAGTAACACCTTGATAATGTTTATAAAGCCATTCCTATGAAAAAAATAGCAAAGGTAATAGGGACTTGGTTACAACACCATGGCCTTTGAGTGATTAAAATTAACTTTAAAACTTGTAAATTTTTATTATTGGGTATAAACAAGCACCATGGCCTTTGAGTGATTAAAATTATTGTAGTTAAAAAATTTTATACAACGATTCACTGGGCATTGGTTATGATTATTTAAATGGACTTGGCAGTGGTTCTGATTATTTAGATGGCCTTCAATCAACCATGCAACATGTGGAAGGATCAGGTTACATAATGATTAATATCATTGCCATTGAAAAAGGGCTAAATAGCCATGCAAGTATAGTATTATAATAATTGTTTTTAGGGGAAATTTTGACTCCATACAATGTGCAAGAACAATTAGTAGTTATAAGGTCGACCATGCATTTATATTAATGGTGGAACTAATATTTTAAAACCCAACAAAATTCAAATAAGTTTTGTGGGCAGAGTTATAGCGTTGGAAGGATGATGTAGCCTAGAATTCACCAGTAAAAGCCCAGGTGCACTGGCACATTACTCAGCCTAGAATGAACACCCACCTGAAGTGCAAAAAGGTACCAAGCCCCTCTTTAGGGGTGCTGTTATAGGATGTTAGCATCATGAAGACTTAATGCATTCATATCCATAATTAATACAACAGAGCATATTCAGATCTAGATTTTAAAGAATCATGAATCACATGATAAACATAACGAAATCATTTATGTAGTAATAAACTATAACCATGATTAACACCTTGATTCAGCCAATAACCTCCATTATATTAAATGCAGTAATATACATAAGATTCCTTACAATAACAATAGTATACACTTATGCACGTAACAAAACTTGAAAACATAACTTCACAGTAATTCGGTCCCTATATATCTATCTCTGAATATGTCATACTAAACAGACCAATACATATTTATAAGGGTGGGGACTTTCCCTTTACCGATTATCCAATCCCAAAAATAGTTCATATGCTATTATTAGCCATGCGCTGTTATAATAATAACCACACATGCAAGTGTGCTAACAATAGACTTCTTCTAGTTAACTTTCAGTAGTAAATCTATTCTCAGCCTGTACCCATACAAAGCACTTCGTAGCTGATCCTCCAAAAATAGCCAATGTGTGTTGCGCAAGTCTTTAACCGGTTTGTGTGTTCAGCACACTATCTCCAAAAATAGCTCGTACATGTGAAAATGGCTAATTCCCAAATCTATCTCTCTTCTTCTAGTGTGATTCTTTCTTGACCCTTCCGCACCTTTGAACATGCTCTATTCTTCCGCGTGAACCTTTTATATGTTTTTCACTAAGTGCCATATTTTTACTGACCAAAATTACCCCACACTAATTGCATTGGCACCTCGAAAATGGTTGTATCCGAATGAATCAAGGAATATGAATAGAAGAATATAAAGAATTTTTATGAATAAAAGAATATTTTTACCCTACATCATCTTCTGATTCAGCTGGAAGACTCAATTCCAGATATTCTTCTTTTATTTCTACCTCTTAAGTTTACCAACCATTAAGCACAGCCTATGCCTTTGCTGGGATATCCACTACAATTGACTCTAGCTCATCTTGTGCAATCTCTCCTTTCTCATTCTACAAGACTAAAATATGATGGACATTGAAATCATTCTTCTTTCTAATAAGTCCATATTTTTTGTGATGAGTTTCCCAATCTCATCTAGCCTTTCTTTGTGTGGTTCTTATGCTGCTATAAGGGCCTCATGCTTCTGCTTGACAAGTGCTAATCATTCTGCATGGCCCAATGTATCATCCTTCATGGCTTTCAGGACTTCATTGTCCTCTACTATGGTCATTATCCTAATGACCACCTCTAGAGCTATACAAATGTTCAATGCTTGATCTCATTTCTTCAGATCCTCCTGCAAGATTTGGAGAAATGCCTCATATGATGCAATCTTCCTCATCACCGAAGCCTTTTCTCGTAGCTTGGTCACACTTGGCTCTTTCAAATTATCGTGATTAGAATGGTAAGAATGAACTCGCATCCCCTCCTTTTATATATTTTAAAAACGTTAGTATATTTATTGCTCATTAACCTACCAACAATCCTCATTAATTAATCCTTTTTTTCCATTTTTCGCACAGTACATCTTCACGCCCCAGTCATAACCTTCTAGTACGCCCTCCTACCTTCTAGCTACAAAATTCTCTTTAGCACACTTCCATGCACTCGAGTACCTTGTCACTGCACCTTTCATTGGTAGTCTTCATGGCCTCTGCTTACCTCGCGTTATACTATTCCATCATTTATCTCCATCTATGGTCATCTTATCGAGAAGCAATATCTTTTCTAACAATTCTCCAACTTTGAATAACACCCGTAGTAGTTTGTTCCTTTCATGTGTACTTATTTTCATTAGTCTTGTACCTAGATATCATTATCCACCCCACACTAAGGGTATGTACAGTCATCTGTGCATATACATTATTCAAATAGTAATTAGCTTCTGGTGTAAAAACGTGCTTAGTACAAAAAAACACCAACTAAGTTGAAAAAACATAGCAAAAAATAAGGAAATACATTAAGGAAAATATAGAATTAAAAACCTAATCTAAATGGAAACATTACTTTATTACAAACACCAAGAAGACTTATTTATAGTAGGGCTTCAACCTACTCCCGTTGAAGTAACTGGGTAACCGTATTCCATCAAGCATCTCTAATTGACAAGCACATGTTTCAAGTATGTGAGTGATAACATACGGCCCCAACCAATGTACTTTGAGTTTTCCTAGATAGCTCAAAAACTAATCATAAAGGAGCACCATCTGTCCAATTGTGAAATTTTTATCCTTGATGTGCCTGTCATGCCATGTTTTCCGCCTAGCCTCTTTTTGTTTTTGACTCCAACGTGTTATTGCTCGTCACTAATCCAGTTTGAGTAACTTTTTAATCCGTTCTTCTAATTCTTGTTCATCAGTTATACCTTCAACATGCACAATACGCAAATACGGTAGCATGAATTCCATAGGAAGAATTGCTTTCATGCTAAACACTAACTGAAATTATGTGACTTTGTTTAATCTTTTATATGTTGTGTGATATGCCCAAAGAACTACAAATACTTTATCATCCCAATCCTTTCGTCCAACATCATAAATTTTGGTCAATGTTTGGCTCAAAATATTGTTGAAAGCCTCAATAGTCCCATTTTACTGAGGATGATATAGTGTAGTCTTATGGTGTGCAATCATGAATTCATCCAATAAAATTCTGATTGTCTCATTCAGAAAGTGTTTACCCCTATCACTCATTAAAATTAATGGACATCCATACCTTGTAAGAATATTTTCCCATAGAAACTTAGCTATTGTAGCCACTGCTTCTTCCCACCTTGTTAGATAATCTATGTAAGTGATACTATAGCGCGATCAAGTCCTACGTGTGATTGGTGAAATAGGACCCACAAAATAAAAAACCCATTTCTCAAATGGCTATGCACTAGTAATAGGTTTGAGAGGAATTTCATCTCGTTGTCTGTTATCTCGGTTTTAGTGATTCCAGCTAAAATTGAGATAACCATAGATTTTTTTTGACAAAACCTCCTAAAAATGCCCTTTGAAGGAGATTTTTAGGTTTTCGGGTTTCCATCGCATGGAAACATGTCTTTTACATGCTTCATGTCGAGTGTCTTTCGAAACTTGAAACCCAATTACATGCTAGTGTATCAGGTTTTCAGAACCTGGGAGCATCGGAGCATAGCTTACAAAAAACATGTTACATATTGCTTGTTTCCCGAAACCCAAAACCTGACATGATCCTTTGTGTCGGGTTTTCAGAAACCGATAACATCCAGACATGTCTTTTATATGCTTCATGTCAGCTGGTTCCCGAAACCCGATTTGTTAAGAAAACCTTTGTTTCGAGCTTTCGGAAGTGCTAAGCATGATGACATGGCATTAATGCTGAGTTGTTGGTTAGTTGGCACACGTGTTGGAGGAGGTGTAATAAATGCTAGGGTTTTATAAATAGTCCAATTTTACACGTCATTTCTACCTGACATATTTTCGCTACGTGGATTTTTCATACATGCTCCTTTGACCTCCAAACCTGACTGAACTTCTCGATCAATTTCGTGATCCATCTTTGATCATTTTTCAAATTTCTTGAAGGTAATTTTCTCTTCTTATTATTTTGTGATCTTTGGGTTTTTTTTTTGAAGTGTTCTTTCGGTATTTTTCCTCTTTGCTTTTTCTTGCCTCTGGGTTTAGGGTTTAGGGATGTCTTCTTAATTTTTTTGTTTAAATTCCATGAAACCTCTTGTTTGAAAACTCATCCTGGGTGTTTTCTTATTTTCTTCCATGGATATACTCTTTTAATTTTTGAGAATAATCTATAAAACCTAACTTACAAACTGGGAGGAAATTTTACCTGCTCTGACATCCCAGAAACTCGATGCCTTTGTTTCGGTCTTTACAGGGTGTCTGACACTGTTTGGTTTCCGCAGTGTATTAGGTTTTGTAAAGTGCTCAACATCATCTCACTTTCGCTTGTGTCAGGTTTCTCAGATTGTTTGACATCTTCCAATTCCGCAAAGTGTTGGGTTCTGCAGGGTGCTCAACATCTCCTGATTTCCGCCTTTGTGTTGGGTTTCACGAAGTGTTTGACACAACCTAGTTTTTGATATACTATGAAGTGTGTTAGGTTTCACAAAGTGTCAGATAGGTCTCAAAGTATGGTTAGTGTGGTGGGTTTGTAGGGTTGTTCAACAAGCTTCCAAGCCCGATTAATCAAACATAAGTTATCTAGGCATTATTTCTTCAGGACTTCTCATGTCAGATCCTAGATAATCTAAGGATAAGTCAGACAGGTCAAGAAAGATGAAGTACAAGTACTAGAAAATGGAATCCCCTTCCTACATAGATTGCAATTACGATATCCGAGACACGAAACTTGGTAACATAGACATGGAGGAATTTTGGAACAGAACCACAGATTCTTCTCAGAGTCCTTGGATGAAGTCAATAACCAACAGTGGCCTCCCTCTTGTAGTAGGATTCCCAATGTCTAATTAATGCCCTGAGTTCATTATGGCATGTGCTTATAATTATGACTTAGATTCCCACTCAGTGAAAAATCAAGCAAGAGAAACAATAGTGAAGTTGGACGGAGGTTACTTTGATGACCTCTTAAGATTTCCCAACTTTGAGGAATACGTTGATGTAGATATTAAGGCAGAAAAGAAATCCTAGGACAAAGGTCAAGAAGACTATATCAAGCATGTGAATAAAAAGTTCTTGATCAAGGCCAAGCCAGCCATCTCTAGGTTTCCAAAGTTTTTCCCCGGGAGTGATTTCATCCTTGAAATCAATGACATCATCACCCTGTTGAGTCAAGTATTTGGACTACTCAAGTTAAGAGACTTCCAAGGGTGGATGTATAAATTCATGGTCATTATAAAGAAGAATGAACATGGGATTGATTGGAGTAGTCTTATAAGTAATGAGATTAATTCCCAGATGAAGACAGTCTTGACTACTAGCAAGTTTTATATGTCGTCATATGTCACCTCTGCGGCAGCCGGCATGAGGAATAATCTAGGGTTGGATGCAAAGGGAAGTAGGTCAACCAAACATATATATCGGTATTTCCCTTAGCTGACCATGAAGGGGTCTGAGGATCAATTCAAGAGAGTGAATGAAACCTTCTTTTATGAGAACATCTGCATGCTGGACCCTGATTTAAGAAAGAGAAGAGTCTGTGATGAGGCATGGGCCGAAGTATCAAAATGGGGTTGTATCTTCTTGTAGTTCAAAAAGTTCACATACCTTTGGGTGGTCATGTACATGAGTGATCCTTTCTGATTTCCCAAGTTCCCAGGTGATAAGCTAATACTAATGAAGTTGGTTAGATAGTTGTTATATTTTCACAAATTCCAACAGAGTCAACACAAGGCTGTCGTATCCTTCCCTATTTCCATTGGAAGGTACATGTAATCAATAGTGGTTAAAGCCAAGAATGTGGTGCATGAGCTTCAGGACAAGTTGAAGAATCACATGAAGAATAGAGATGGGTTTGATTTCTGAGGAGTCCTTAAGTTATACGGGATCTTATATCTACATGTGCCCAACATAAAAGACATTTGGGTTGATCTTCGGGATGAAGTTTCCATCCGAAGAAAGGAAAATAAGAGGTTGAAAATTTAAGAAATCTAGATGCTAGATTTATCTGACATCCCAGAGGGCACCATGGATAACAAGAGTGTCCTTGATGCCTCATATGATGGGTTAAATGAAGACCAATATGTATTCCCAGCCATTGATTGGTCCATCGCTGAGAAAGCTTCGATTGTGGGAAGAGCTACTCAAATTCTTGTCTGTACTAAGGCGTGGCTCATTTATTGGGGAATGATTTATAAAGAAGGGAGTTTTTAAAAGCTAGATAATGTGGAAGCAGGACCCTTTAAGGGAAATAAGGAAAAGGATAAGAACCCTTCCAAGAGGCCAATAAAGGTTAAGATTGTTAGAAAGGGAGAAGATCAAGTAACCACATTAGTGGCCACTCTCCCACAAACAGTTGAGGTTCTTGATTCACCTCCACAACCAAAATAAGGAGATCTTCCTTCAGGAGAAGAGGTTGGTCAACCTCACATTCCCCTTTTGAATAGTAGCTCTTCCGAGGTAAGTCTTCCTCTTATCTCTCAATCTCTAATTTCAGAATCATTGCCTCCTCCCATTTAGCCTTCCTTTTCTCAGATTTCTTCACCAAGTTCCTCAGCCATGGCTAGTATCTTCTCTGGCCTCTCACCTCTCCCCACTAAACCCCAGTTAACCATGGATATGCCTCCTCCTTCTATGCCTTCATTCCCTAAGTCCATTTCCATGGACACTACACTTGGAGTAGTCACCACTCCATAAGAAAACCTTCCTCCACCTGAGGATGTGACCGTAACACCTAAAATGGGAGCACCTTCTTCCAATATGCCTCAGTGGTTAATAGATCAAACCTCAAGGAAGAGGAAGGTGGTAGTTCCCCTATCAACCTTTGATTTCAGTTCTCTCAAGGTCACTCCTACCAAGTCGTCCAAGAAACCCAAAACAGTTTCAAGGATTTCAGTGGATGCCTCAAGGCATAAATTTACAGAAATTTATACTCCCATGGCTGATAAAACCAAGGATGATATAATGGTCACAGATTAGCAAATCAAAAGGGTTGATCTAGGAAAAGTGAAAATGGAGGGAGCACAACACAATGCACAAGATGCCATGAATGTGTTATGCCAGAAGCTAAAGGAAACTAAGGAAAATAGAGATGAGCTAAAAGAGAAAGTAGAGCAGATGAGAAAAGTAATACTCAATCTCTCAAAGCCTCCTAAGTCAACACCATCATCCTCTACTCCTATCAGATTTTATTTCTCATCGGTACCCATGATTGAGAAGATTAATGAGAAGGGGAGAATGGTCGATGAATGGATGCAGAGGCTGCTCCTACAAGGAAAAGAAGTCATTAATGACACTGTGGAAGTCTAAAAATCCTTGGAGGATATAAAGAAGGATGGAGATAAAATGGATGATGAATTTTTAGCAGAATTTAGAAACCTAGAGTTAACTTTTGAAGCTCTCCAAATGCTGAAATTGATTTCATCCCACATCTTGGTCAAAGCAGGAATCATTCAACATGGGGAGAAGCATTTTCAACTGACCAAAGCCATTAGATTAAGAATAAACATTCTCAATGAAGCTTGTAGAAATTTAAGGGAATTAAGGGATCAACAGGTTGATGAAATGAATGACATAGAAGAAGAGCTAATTAGGTTTTGCGCTAAGGTGTTGAAAGAAAGCTCGACTATTATTCCTGTTGATGATATTTTCAAGTAGATCCAAGAATCAATTCAGCATGAACCCACTTATGGTTTCAGCCTGGAAATCATTGATAGATTTGTGAAAATTTAAAATTCTTTGGAAACACTGAGGAAACTCAACAAGAGATTGAAGAATCTCTCTTACAATGCTAGCGATACTCAAGAAACATATGAAATTCTGAGTGACCATTCCACCATGCCTGATGAAAATGAGATGTAGGGTATAATCCAAAAATTCCAAGAATTTCGAGACAAGTAGGATTTGTTGGAGGAAGAAAAAGATGATGAAATAGAATAGGCATAATGTTACATGTCATTTAATTCCTAAAATCGACACGTCTTTTTCATTTTTGTTTCGTAACATAGGAAGAAAATTTTGACTTGGTCTCTTGTGTGAGAGTCAAGCAAAATAGGACTCTCGTTAAAAAGACTATTTTCTAGGAGTTATCCTATTTTCTCTCAACTCCTTTTATTATAAATAAGGGATGCTTATGCATTCCAAAGGGTTTAGATTTTTGGAATATTGAGAGCTATTGTGAAGAAGAAATACTTTGTGTTTTCTTTTATTCATTTGAGGAATAGGAGCTGATGCTATTTTGCAAACTTTCCGTTGTGAGATGTATCTTTCTTAAGATATTGTTCTTATGTTAATAATCTTAAGCTATTCTTTGTTTAGCATCTTGATTGTTCTAATCATTTCAAACATTAAATTTGCTGTCTAAAAATCGTATGATTATTTCGTGATCTACGTTTGCTCGAAAGAAAGTATGTTCCCCTCATTTCCTTTCCATTGTGTTTCTTCCATAATAATAATTTACTTTCCTATCCATTTCATTTCAAAAACAACAATATCTTCACCTATTATGGATATGGATTTCGGGATTCTATCCCAACCCCAATGGTTAGACTAGTGTGAATACCGTATATATTATTTCTACTATGTTTTAGATTAGTAATAAACATGCAGCCTCACCTATCTTTGAGGAGGGATTTAATCCCATGTACTGTGGTTGAACCTCATATTTTGGCTTGACAAAATATCTAACAAATTTTTTTGGCAACTCCACTAGGGAATACAAATTGATTGATAAGACTAAGCTTATCCTATTAGTGTCTGGCGACTCCATATTTTCCTTATTTTCAATGAGATCTATTTTCCAGTTCAAGTTGGCCAGAAATATCTTCACTCGGTCAAGCCGAGCCAGGGGTGAAATTGATCCGTTCTTTGATTTTCTTCAGCAACATAATTTCATACTTTCACCCAACAGTGTTGCATCTAGCTGAGCAAGAAGTTCTTCACCCATCTGAAGAACACAAATTCATCAAGAACAAGAAGTTTCTACAACTTGTCGTGCATTATTCTTGTTGGATATTCAAATTCCTGTACGCACTTCATTTAAAAGAATTGAAACACAACCCATGCCTTGGGGTGTAGCTATTGGTCCTCTTTCCCTTACTCTAATGTTGCATGACCTACCTCATGGATCATAGAAGAATATTCCTAAGTTCAACGGTGATGGAAAACAACATCCTGACGAACACATCGGTTCATTATTTGTTGCATGCGGTGTTCTTGGGGTTGCTCATGAAGACATCTCTATTCGAATCTTTGTTGAAACATTACATGGCATATCAACAGAATGGTTTGACCATCTTACAAAGGCATGCATTACCAACTAGACTACCATGTGATCTATATTCGAAGCAAGGTTCAAACGAGCTGAAGATTCTCATGCCTTGTTAGCACAACTTACACACATGAAGTAGGAGTCTTACGAACCCATGCGGGACTTCATAGCCAAATTCAACAAGATGATTCACAAGATTCTAGACCTAGCTATTCCTACTCTTGAAAATCAAAAGTGTTTCTTCATCAACGCTCAGCCGCATGATGTAAGCTTCTTGTTGAGAAGATCTATTATCCCCGATTTGGCCACCGCTCAAGCTACAACCACTAAAATAGAAGATGATCTTATTTTGGCCAGAAATATCAGAAGAGAATCATAAAAGCCTAAAAATCAGAGTTCTTCTCAGAGTACTACTGATCCTATGATTCAGAAGATGGTCAATGACTTAATCACTTTAAAGAAGAAAATGTCTCAACAAGCAACAAACATTCCTTATCGGGATATTCCTAGATGGAATTTCAAAAATGCCAATGACACTCTTGCAAGAGATACGAATCAGTTGATCACTACTCCTATAAGGCTGGCCATTGAAGCCCCTCATATCAACGCAGTAGTTGAATGAATTGATGAGGATGAGGAACCGGAAGATCATGACTCTCATGAATCCTTCGAAGCTTCAGGATATGCCGATGAGTCTTTTGATGATTCAGCTGACGACTCTAGCATTGGTTATTTGGAGTACGAGAAAGAAGAAGATGAGCATGATGGACATTTATTTGAAGTATTCACTCAATCCCAATCTCAGAACCCTAGAAATCTATTTGAAATCTACAAGGATAAAAGTAAGGAAGCTCCCGTAGTTATAGAAAAAAGAAGATCTCCCATCTCAGCAAAAACTGAAAAGGAGATACTAAAAAAGTTAACTTCACCTTCCAACTCTCTTTCTCCTACTTTCAAGGCTAGCACCTCAGCTTAGACCAATGTAACCAAAAATTATCCCTCCATTATTGCTTCATATACCACTTTTGACATCATTGATCATGCAAAGAAAACAAAAATCCAAATGTCGGAAGTTGAATACCTTTAGTCCAATCTTGAGCAATTTGAGAAACTTGGAAAATTCAATAGAATCAAGGCTGATATTCCTCCATCTTCAAAAGGTATTTTTCCTAGCCCCACTCAACCCTTTACCTAAGAGTAATATGACCATTACTGCTTCTTCAGGAAAGATTGAACCGTTTTAGTTGTCTTTACTTATAAACGGTTTCGAACTCAACAATTGTATAATTGACTCAGGAGCCTCTGATAACGTAATGCCCAAAAAATTAGCTCATGCCATTGGACTCACACTGACTAAATATTATGGGCGGTGTTACTCCATGGAAACTAAAAAATTCCCCTTGATTGGCCAAATCAAGGATGGGTAGTTTACGTTTGTTGCATTTCCGGAAAAGAGAGTAAAAATGACTATCCTAGTTGTTGATATGCTAGCTGCTTATGGCATTCTCTTGGGAAGGGGATTTTGCAAAGATGTTGGAGGAGAGATCAACTTGGACTGGACCAAAGCTAAAATTCCAGTAAATGGAGTTCCTCGTGTCCTTCACCCCGAAGCACAAACAAAGTACCTGGTTACTAAATCAGATGACCCTAAGGCTCAAATTCTCTTTGAAGATGCAAGCTTGGGTAATTATGTCCTAACATCTGAGGTGCCCTTTGTAGAAGTGAAAAAATAATATCCTAATGCTATTTAGACCCTTGAATTTGATAGGAGCTATTCAACTACTGGTTTAGGTGCCGGCGTAGTTCTTATATCTCCAGATTTCGAGATCTTTCCCTTTGCTTTCAAGTTGCAGTTTTATAATACTAATAACACAACTGAATATGAAGCTTTGTTGTTAGGATTAGAAATGAAAAGACAAAAAGGAATCTGAAATATCGAAGTACAGGGAGATGCTGAGTTGATTGTGAATCAAGTAAGGGGAATTTATCAGGTAAAAAATGATCATCTAAAACATTACAGAAACAAGGTTCGAGATAACATAGAATGCTTTGATGCTTTTTCCATTAAAGTAGTATTAAGAGATTACAATGATAAAGTTAATTCCTTACCTGTTTCTACATCTCTTCTTCTTCCCCACCCACTATTCAAACATGACACCTATACCATTGAAATTTTGTATCATCCAAGTGTTTTAGATAACTCAGCGCATTGGCAAGTGTTTAATGATGATCAACAAGTATTGTCTTTTCTTGAGAAACCCGATAACTTTAGTGAGCTTTATTTTGAAGGATCAGAATTGGATTTTTGTGAGTCCGTCTCTAATTCATATAAAGAAATTGATGGTGAATTCATTCAGCTCAAAGGGAATAAGATTCCAAAGGGATTAGTTTCTCTGGAAGGTCTATTTGACAAACACGACAAGTTCATTTAGGGTAAAAGGTAAGCTGAAGGTGCTTCCTCGTCAGAGGTAGATCAATTTAACCTGAGCTTCATTGATCAACCGTGGATGGTAAACATCGGTAAATGTTGTTCTCTAGAGGAAAAAGAAATATTCTCTTCACTCTTGAAGAGATATATGGATGTCCTAGCATGGTCATATGTAGATCTAAAGTATTTCAAGCCCAAGGATGTGCAACATAGAATTCCTTTGAAGCATGAAGTTAAAACCTACAGGCAGAAGCATAGGAATTATAACCCATAGATCTCAGGGACTATTCTTGTAGAAATTTAGAAAATGTTAGATGCAAGGATTATCTTTCCGATCCATCAGTCCAAATGGGTTGCGAATATTGTCCCTGTGAGAAAGAAGAACAATGAAATACAGATTTGTGTTGAATTCTAGAACCTCAACCAGTCTTCATTAAAGCACAATTATCCATTGCCCGTCATGGACCAGGTATTACAGAATCTCACTGGATCAGAAATTTTATCCATGCTTGATGGATCTTTGGGGTATAATCAGGTTGAGGTAGCTGTTGAAGATCAACATAAAACAACGTTCACTACCCCATGGGAACCCTTTGCTTATAGAAGGATGCCTTTTGGTTTGACGAATGCCAGAGCCATGTTTCAAAGGGATATGGACTTAGCTTTTAGAGATTTAATGGGCAAGGTCATAGTTGTGTATTTGGATGACTTGACGGTCTTCTCTAAAAAGTGAAGTGATCATTATGATCACCTAGAGCAGGTACTCTTAAGGTGTAGGCGTCATGGGATTTAATTAAATCCTGAAAAGTCCATGTTTAGAGTGACAAAAGGAAAGTTGCTGGGTCATATTGTGACCAAAGAAGGGACTAAGATCAATCTAGAGAGGGTGAAGGCCATCTAAAGCCTTACCCTGCCCACAAGAAAAAGTGGGGTGCACTCCTATTTCAGGAAGGTCAATTTCCTATGAAGATTTGTACTTGAATTTGTTGATAAAAAGGATATCCTTGGAATGGTGAAGGATAAAACTCCATTTCAATGGAGCACTAAAGGGAAGCTTGCTTTTTAAGAAGTTAAATGGGTAATTGCTCACGCTCCTATTATGGTATGCCCCGATTTCAAGAAAGATTTCATCATGTACAGTTACACTTCCACACATACAGTATCGGCCATCTCGATGTAGGAAAACAAAGAAGGAATTGAAGCTCCCATTGCTTTCATGAGCTGCCCACTAAAGGAACATGAATTGAATATGTCACAGATTGAAAAACATGCTTATGCAGTGGTGAGAGCGGTGAAACATTTCAGGTATTATGTCTTGAGTTCCCACACTCTCGTTCTAGTTCCTGATACCACAGTTAAATACATTCTGACCCAACAAGAGTTGGGTAGTCAACGGGGTAATTGGATAACCAAAGTCCAGGAGTATGACTTGGACATCAGACCTACCAAGTTGGTGTGAGGAAGAGGCCTGTGCCAATTGATCACAGAAAACAATGCTGAGACAGAATGCGAAGAAACTGAAGGTACTTCTTCAAAATTGCCCAAAGTGCTTTTTGTAAGAACGACTGATGAATGGTATGCATATATTGCTTTATTTTTAACCTATGGTGAGTGTCCCCCACATTTAAGCCAAAAAGAAAAGAGGACAATTAAACTCAGGTCTGCAAGATACATTTTGTGGGACAATGGTATATACAAGAAAGGTATCGATGGTGTATTCCTGTGCTATGTTGATAAGTCTCAGTAGGAAAGGTTGTTAGAGTCCTTCCACAATCTATCATGCAGAGGAAATTTCTCTTCTTCCATAACAGATTACAAGATCTTATGGGCCAGGTACTATTGGCCTACTCTCTTTTGAGATTCAGCTAAATGGGTGGCCAAGTGTGAAGCTTGTCAACATTTCATTGGTCGTCCTAAGCTGACAACTCTTCCCTTGAAGCCTGTGGTGATTGAAGAACCTTTTCACCAATGGGGAATTGATTTCATCAGAGTGTTGAACCATACCTCTAGTGGCAGTCATAATTATGTGCTCACCGCCACAGACTATTTCACCAAGTGGGTGGAAGCTACTCCAATCAAAAGAGCAACCTCCGAAGCTGTGTGTAACTTTCTCAAGGAGAATATAATCGTTAGATTCGGTGTGCCTCACAAGATCATTGCTGACAACGCTTCCAATTTCTCATCCCATGAGTTGTCAGAATTTTTTTATGGATTTGGGATCACATTGGCTCATTCATCCGATTATTACCCACAAGGAAATGATCAGGCTGAATCAAGCAACAAAAACCTAGTGACCATAATTAGAAAATTGGTTGATGAGAATCAGAGGACATGGCACAAAGCATTATATGATGCATTGTGCGTAGATCAGATTACTCCTAAAAAAGCTATTGGAATGTCCCCATTCCAGGTTCTGTATGGAATTGACACTGAGATACCTATCTCTTTAGAATTTTCAGCCTTACGATTGGCCAAAACAATTTAGGATGAAACTTTTCATAGTTCCATTGAGAAAAGGATAATGTACCTAGCCAGGCTAGAAGAAGAATGGAGTAAGGTGGTGGTTCGCATCATAGACCATCAGATCAAAGTCAAAAGGATATTTGAAAAGAAATCAAAGCAACGTGATTTCCAAGTCAGAGATCTAGTACTTCTTTGGGACAAGAGAAGAGAGTAGAAAGGGATGCATGGTAAGTTTGACTCCTTATGGAAAGGCCCTTTCAAAATACATGAGCTGAATGACGAAAATAGCTTCTTTCTATCATACCTTGATGAAGAGGTGATCCCTCTACCATTCAGTGGCCAACATTTGAAGATGTTGCATGAGTAATGTAAGATGCTCTCTTGCATTGTATCATAATTTATTTTCTATTGTGTGTTTTCTTTCTTTTCTTTCTTTCTTTGTTTTGTTTTCAGTTTTTCTTCTTCAAACTCTGTAGCCCAATGGATAAAGCTTTTTGATATGAGTTCTCTTTCTTTGATATCTCAAAGAAAGTCCCCAACTGGAGCTAGCTGTTATCTCAGTTTTTAGTGATTCCAGCTAAAATTGAGATAACCATAGAATTTTTTTGACAAAACCTCCTAAAAATGCCCTTTGAAGGAGATTTCAGGTTTTCAGGTTTCCATCGCAAGGAAACATGTATTTTACATGCTTAATGTTGAGTGTCGTATGAAACCTGAATTCTGATTATATGCCAGTGTATTGGGTTTTTGGAACCCGGGAGCATCGGAACATACCTTACAAAAAATATGTTACATGTTGCTTGCTTCCCGAAACCCAAAACCTGACATGATCCTTTGTGTTGGGTTTTCGGAACTCGATAGCATCCAGACATGTCTTTTACATGCTTCATGTCGGCTGGTTCCTGAAACCTGATTTGTTAAGAAAACCTTTGTTTTGGGTTTTAGGAAGTGCTAAGCATGATGACATGGCATTAATGCCGAGTTGTCGGTTAGTTGGCACACGTGTCGGAGGAGGTGTAATAAATGCTAGGGTTTTATAAATAGTCCAATTTTACACGTCATTTCTACCTGACATATTTTCACTGCGTGGATTTTTCGTACATGCTCCTTTGACCTCCAAACCTGACTGAACTTCTCGATCGATTTCGCGATCCATCTTTGATCATTTTTCAAATTTCTTCAAGGTATTTTTCTCTTCTTATCATTTTGTGATCTTCGGGTTTGTTTTTGAAGTGTTCTTTTGGCGTTTTTCCTCTTTGCTTTTTCTTTCCTCCGGGTTTAGGGTTTAGGGTTGTTTTCTTCATTTTTTTGTTGAATTTCCATGAAACCCCTTGTTTGAAAACTCATCCTGGTGTTTTCTTATTTTCTTCCATGGATATACTCTTGTAATTTTTGAGAATAATCTATAAAACCTAACTTACAAGCTTGGAGGAAATTTTACCTGTTCTGACATCCCAGAAACCCGACGCCTTTGTTTCAGGTTTTACAGGGTGTCTGACACTATTTGGTTTCCACAGTGTATCAGGTTTTACAAAGTGCTCAACATCATCTGACTTCCGCTTGTGTCAGGTTTTTCAATTTTTTTAACATCTTCCAACTTCCGCAGAGTGTTGGGTTTCGCAAGGTGCTCAACATCTCCTAATTCCTACCTTTGTGTCAGGTCTCACGAAGTGTCTGACACTACCTAGTTTCCAATATACTCTGTAGTGTGTCGAGTTTCACAAAGTGTCCGATAGGTATCAAAGTTTGGTTAGTGTGGCGGGTCTATAGGGTTGCTCAGCAAGCTTCCAAGCCTGATTGATCAAACAAAAGTTATCTAGGCATTCTTTCTTTAGGACTTCTCATGTCGGATCCTGGATCATCTAAGGATAAGTCAGACAGGTCAGGAAAGATGAAGTACAAGTACCAAAAAATGGAATCCCCTTCCTACATAGATTGCAATTACGACATCTGAGACACGGAGCTTGGTAACATAGACATGGAGGACTTTTGGAACAAAACCAATGATTCTTCTTAGAGTCCCTGGATGAATTCAATAACCAATAGTGGCCTCCCTCTCGTAGCAGGATTCCCAATGTCTGCTCAATGCCCCGAGTTCATTCTGGCCTATGCTTCTAATTATGACTCAGATTCCCGCTCAGTGAAAAATCAAGTAGGAGAAACCATAGTGAAGTTGGATGGAGGTTACTTTGATGACCTCTTAAGATTTCCCAACTTTGAGGAATATGTTGATGTAGATCTTAAGTCAGTACAGAAATCCTGGGACAAAGATCAAGAAGATTGTATCAAGCATGTGAATAAAAATTTCTTGATCAAGGCCAAGCCAGCCATCTCTAGGTTTCCCAAGTTTGTCCCCAGGAGTGATTTCATCCTTGAAATTAGTGACATCATCACCCTATTGAGTCGAGTATTTGGACTCCCTAAGTCAAGAGACTTCCAAGGGTGGATGTATCAATTCAAGGTCATTATAAAGAAGAATGAACAAGGTATTGATTGGAGCAGCCTTATAAGTAATGAGATTGATTCCCAGATGTAGACAGTCTTGACTATTGGCAAGTTTTATATGTCGTCATATGTCACCTATGCAGCAACCCGCATGAGGAATTATCCAGGGTTGGACGTGAATGGAAGTAGGTCAACTGAACATATATATCAGTATTTCCCTTAGCTGACCATGAAGGGGTCTGAGGATCAATTCAGGAGAGTGAATGACACCTTCTTTTATGAGAACATCTGCATGTTGAACCATGATTTAAGAAAGAGAAGAGTCTCTGATGAGGCATGGGACGAAGTATCAAAATGGGGTTGTATCTTCTTGTAGTTCAAGAAGTTCACATACCTTCAGGTGGTCATGTACCCAGGTGATCCTTTCCGATTTCCCATGTTCCTAGGTGATAAGCTAATATTGATGGAGTTGGTTAGAAAATTGTTGGATTTTCACAAATTCCAACAGAGTAAACACAAGGCCACCGTATCCTTCCCTATTTCCATCGGAAGGTACACATTCTCAATAGTGGTTAAAGCCAAGAATGTGGTGCATGAGCTTCAGGACAAGTTGAAGAAGCACATGAAGCATAGAGATGGGTTTGATTTTCAAGGAGTCCTTAAGTCATATGGGACCTTATATCTACATGTGCCCAACATAGAAGACATTTGGGTTTATCTTCGGATGAAGTTGCCATCCGAAGAAAGGACAATATAAATAGGTTGACAATTGAAGAAATCCAGATGCTAGATTTATCTGACATCCCAGAGGGCACCATGGATAATGAGAGTGTCCTTGATGCCTCGTATGATGGGTTAAATGAAGACCAATATGTATTCCCAGCCATTGATTGGTCCATCACTGAGAAAGCTTCTATTGCGGGAAGAGCTGCTCAAATTCTTATCCGTACTAAGGCATGGCTCATTTCTTGGGGAATGAGTTATAAAGAAGGGAGTTTTTCAAAGCTAGATACTTTGGAAGTGCGACCCTCCAAGGGAAAAAAGGAAAAGGATAACAACCCTTCCAAGAGGCCAATAAAGGTTAAGTTTGTCAGAAAGGGAGAAGATATGGTAACCACATCAGTGGTCACTCTCCCACAAACAGTTGAGGTTCTTGATTCACCTCCACAACCAAAAACAAGGAGATCTTCCTTCAGAGAAGAGGTTGGTCAACCTCACATTCCCTTTTTGACTGGAAACTCTTCAGAGGTAAGTCTTCCTCTTTTCTCTCAAGCTCTAATTTCAGAATCACTGCCTCCTCTCATTTAGCCTTCCTTGCCTCAGATTTCTTCACCAAGTTCCTCAGCCATGGCTAGTATCTTCTCTGGCCTCTCACCTCTCCCCACTGGACCCCAGTTAACCATGGATATGCCTTCTCCTTCTGCACCTTCATTCCCTGAGTCCATTTCCATGGACACTACACTTGCAGTAGTCACCACTCCACAAGAACACCTTCCTCCACCTGAGGATGTGACCATAACACCTACAATGGGAGCACCTTATTCCAATACACCTCAATGGTTAATAGATCAGACCCCAAGGAAGAGGAAGGTGGTAGTTCCCCTACCAGCCTTTGATTTCAGTTCTCTCAAGGTCACTCCTACCAAGTCAGCCAAGAAACCCAAAACAGTTTCAATGATTTCAGTGGATGCCTCAGGGCATAAATTTGCAGAAATTGCTACTCCTATGGCTGATAAGACCAAGGGTGATATAATGGTCACAAATTATTAAATCACAAGGGTTGATCTAGGAAAAGTGACAATGGAGGGAGCACAACAGGACACACAAGATGCCATGAGTGTGTTGTGCCAGAAGCTAAAGGAAACTAAGGAAATAGAGATGAGCTAAAAGAGAAAGTAGAGTAGTTGAACAGAAGTACTACTCAAGCTCTCAAAGCCTCCTGAGTCAACACCATCATCTTCTACTCCTATCAGGTTCGATTTCTCATCAGTACCCATGATTGAGAAGATTATTGAGAAGGGGAGAACGGTCGATGAATGGATGCTAGAGGTTGCTCCTGCAAGGAAAAGAAGTCATTGATGACACCATGGAAGTCTACAAATCCTTAGAGGATATAAAGAAGGATGGAGAGAAAATGGATGATGAATTTTCAGCAGAATTCGGGAACCTAGAGTTAAATTTTGAAGCTCTCCAAATGCTGAAACATGTTCCATCCCACATCTTGGAAAAAGAAGGCATAATTACACATGGGGACAAAAATTTTCAACTAACCAAAGCCATTAGATTTAGAATAAATATTCTCAATGAAGCTTGCAGCAAAATTGAGGGAATCAAGAGATCAATTGGTCGATGGCACGAATGACATAGAAGAAGAGCTAATCAAGATCTGCACTAAGGTGTTGAATGAAAGCTCGAGTATTCTACCTATTGATGATCTTTACAAGTAGATGCAAGAATCAATTTAGCATGATCCAAATTATGGCTTCAGCCTGGAAATCATTGATAGGTTTGTGAAAATTGAACATTCTTTGGAAACACTAAGGAAACTCAACAAGAGACTTGAAGAAGCTTCCTGGCAACGCTAGCGATACTCAGGAAACATGTGAAGTTCTGAGTGACCATTCCACCATGCGCCTGATGAAAATGAGATGCAGGGTATAATTCAAAAATTCCAATAATTTTGGGACAAGTAGGCTTTGTTGGAGGAAGACAAAGATGATGAAATAGAATAGGCATAATGTTGCATGTCATTTCAATCCTGAAATTGACATGTCTTTTTCATTTTTGTTTCATCACATAGGAAGCAAATTTTGACTTGGTCTCCTGCGTGAGAGTCAAGAAAAATAGGACTCTCATTAAAAAGACTATTTTCTAGGATTTATCCTATTTTCTCTCAACTCCTTTTATTATAAATAAGGGATGCTTATGCATTCCAAAGGGTTGAGATTTTTGGAATATTGAGAGCTATTGTGAAGAAGAAAGACTTTGTATTTTCTTTTAATCATTTGAGGAATAGGAGCTGATGCTATTTTGCAAACTTTGCATTGTGAGATGTATCTTTCTTAAGATATTGTTCTTATGTTCATAATCTTAAGCTATTCTTTGTTTAGCATCTTGATTGTTCTAATCATTTCAAACATTACATTTGTTGTCTAAAACTCGTATGATTATTTCGTGATCTGCTGTTTGCTCGAAAGAAAGTATGTTCCCCTCATTTCCTTTCCATTGTGTTTCTTCCATAATAATAATTTCCTTTCTGATCCATTTCATTTCAAAAACAACAATATCTTCACCTATTATGGATATGGATTTTGGGATTCTATCCCAACCCCAATGGTTAGACTAGTGTGAATACCGTATATATTATTTCTACTATGTTTTAGATTAGTAATAAACAGGTAACCTCACCTATCTTTAAGGAGGGATTTAATCCCATGTACTGTGGTTGAACCTCATATTTTGGCTTGACAAAATATCCAACAAACATTTTTGGAAACTCCACTGGGGTATACAGATTGATTGATAAGACTAAGCTTATCCTATTAGTGTCTGGCGACTCTGTATTTTCCTTATTTTCAAGAAGATCCATTTTCTAGTTCAAGCTAGGCCAGGAAGATCTTCACTCGGTCAAGCCGAGCCAGGGGTGAAATTGATCCATTCTTTGATCTACTTCAACAGCATAATTTTAGGTTTTCACCCAACAGTGTTGCATCTAGTTGAGCAAGAAGTTCTTTGCCCATCTGAAGAACTTGGATTCCTCAAGAACAAGAAGTTTCTGTAACTTGTCGTGCATTATTCTTGCTGGATATTTAGATTCCTGTATGCACTTCATTTAGAAGAATGACAACACAACCTGTGCCTTGGGGTGTAGCTATTGGTCCTCTTTCCCTTACTCTACCGTTGCATGACCTACCTCATGGATCATGGAATAATATTCCTAAGTTCAACAGTGATGGAAAACATCATCCTGACGAACACATCGCTTCATTCTTTGTTGCATGTGGAATTCTTGGGGTTTCTCATGAAGATGTCTCTATTCGACTCTTCATTGAGACATTGCATGGTGTAGCAGCAGAATGGTTCTACCATCTTCCAAATGCATGCATTACCAACTGGGATACCATGAGATCTATATTTGAAGCAAGGTTCAAACCAGCTGAAGATTCTCATGCCTTGTTAGCACAACTTACACACATGAAGAAGGAGTTTTACGAACCCATGCAGGACTTCATAGCCAAATTCAACAAGCTGATCCATAAGATTCTAGACCTAGTTGTTCCTACTCTTGAAAATCAAAAGTGTTTCTTCATAAATTCTTAACCTCCTGATGTGAGCTTCTTGTTGAGAAGATTTGTTATCCTCGATTTGGCCACCGCTCAAGCTACAACCACTGAAATAGAAGATGATCCTATTCTTGCCAAAAAGATCAGAAGAGAATCATTTAAGCCTAAAATTCAGATTTCTTCTCAAAGTACTACTGATCCTATGATTTAGAAGATGGCCAATGACTTGATCACTTTAAAGAAGAAAATGTCTCAACAAGCAACCAACATTCCTTATCGGGATATTCCTAGATGGAATTTCAACAATGCCAATGGTGCTCCCGCAAGAGATAGGAATTAGGTTGATCATTGCTCCCAACTAGGCTGGCCATTGAAGCCCCTCCTATCAATGCAGTAGTTGAAATAATTGAGGAGGATGAGGAACCAGAAGATCATGACTCTCATGAAACCTTCGAAGCTTCAGGATATGCTGATGAGTCTTTTGACGATTCAACTAACGACTCCAACATTGGTTATTTGGAGTATGAGAAAGATGAAGATGAGCATGATGGACAATCATTTGCAGTATTCACTCAATCCCAATCTCAGAACCCCAGAAATCTATGGTTGAAAGCTCCAAGGATAAAAGTAAGGAAGCTCCCTATAGTTATGGCTAAAAGAGGATCTCCCATCTCAGCACAAACTGAAAAGGAGATAACTAAAAAAGGTAACTTCACCTTCCAACTCTCTTTCTCCTGACTTTCAAGGCTAGTACCTCAGCTCAGACCAATGTAACCAGAACTGAGGCCTCCATCATTCCTTCATATACCACTTTTGACATCATTGATCATGCAAAGAAAACCAAAATCCAAATGTCGGAAGTTGAATACCTTCCAGTCCAACCCTGAGAAATTTGAGAAACTTGGAAAATTCATTAGAAGAAAGGCTGCTATTCCTCCATATTTGAAAGGCATTTTTCCTAGCCTCACTCAGCCTTTACCTCAGAGTAATATGACCTCTACTGCTTCTTCAGGAAAGATTGAACCGTTTTATTTGTCTTTACTTATAAACGGTTTCAAACTCAACAATTGCATAATTGACTCAAGAGCCTCTGATAACGTAATGCCCAAAAAATTAGCTCATTCCCTTAGACTCACACTAACTAAATCTTATGGGCAGTGTTACTCCATGGAAACTAAACAAGTCCCCTTGATTGGCCAAATCAAGGATGCGTAGTTTGCATTTGTTGCATTTCCGGAAAAGAGAGTAAAAATGACTATCCTAGTTATTGATATCCCGATTGCTTATGGGATTCTCTTAGGAAGAGGATTTTGCAAAGATGTTGGAGGATAAATCAACATGGATTGGACCAAAGCTAAAATTCCAGTAAATGGATTTCCTCGTGTCCTTCACCCCGAAGCACAAGCAAAGTACCTGGTTACTAAATCAGATGATCCTAAGGCTCAAATTCTCTTTGAAGATGCAGGCTTGGGTAATTATTTCCTGACATCTGAGGTGCCCTTTGTAGAATTGAAAGAAGAATATCCTAACACTGTTTAGACCCTTGAATTTGAACAAGGAGCTATTCAACTACTGGTTCAGGTGCCGGCGTGGTTCTTACATCTCTAGATTTCGAGATCTTTCCCTTTGCTTTCAAGTTGCAGTTTGATAATACTAATAACACAGCTGAATATGAAGCTTTTTTATTAGGATTAGAAATGGCAAGACAAAAAGGAATCTGAAATCTCAAAGTATAGGGAGATGCTGAGTTGATTGTGAATCAAGTAAAGGGAATTTATCAAGTAAAAAATGATCATCTAAAACATTACAGAAATAAGGTTTGGGATAACATAGAATGCTTTGATGCTTTTTCCATTAAAGTAGTCTTAAGAGATTATAATGATAAAGCTGATTCCTTAGCTATTTCTACATCTATTCTTCTCCCCCACCCACAGTTCAAACAGGACACCTATACCATTGAGATTGTATATCGTCCAAGCATTCCAGATAACTCAGCGCATTGGCAAGTGTTTAATGATGATCAACAGGTATTGTCTTTTCTTGAGAAAGATGATAACTTTAGTGATCTTTACTTTGAAGGATCAGAATCGGCTTTCCATGAGTCTGTCTCTAATTCATATCAAGAAATTTATGGTGAATTCATCCTGCTCAAAGGCAATAAGATTCCAAAGGAATTAGTTTCTCTGTAAGGTCTATTTGAAAAGCATGACCATTTCATTTAGGGTAAAAGGCAAGCTGAAGGTGCTTCCTCCTCAGAGGTAGATCAAGTTAACCTAGGCTCCATTGATCAACCGTGGATGGTAAACATCAGTAAATGTTGTTCTCTAGAGGAAAAAGAAATATTCTCTTCACTCTTGAAGAGATATATGGACATCCTAGCATGGTCATATGTGGATCTAAAGTATTTCAAGCCCAAGGATGTGTAACATAGCATTCCTTTGAAGCCTGAGGTTAAACCCTACAGGTAGAAGCATAGGAATTACAACCCAAAGATCTCAGGGACTATTCTTGTAGAAATTTAGAAAATGTTAGACGTGCAAGGATTATCTTTCCAATCCATCATTCCACCTGGGTTGCGAATATTGTCCCTATGAGAAAGAAGAATGGTGAAATACCGGATTTGTGTTAACTTCTAGAACCTCAAACCAGTCTTCATTGAAAGACAATTATCCATTTCCCATCATGGACTAGGTATTACAGACTGTCACTGGATCAGAAATGTTATCCATGCTTGATGGATTTTTGGGGTATAATCAGGTTGAGGTAGCTGTTGAAGATCAACATAAAACAACATTCACTACCCCATGGGGAACCTTTGCTTATAGAAGGATGCCTTTTGGTTTGATCAATGCCGAAGCCACATTTCAAAGGGCTATGGACTTAGCTTTTAGAGATTTAATGGGAAAGGTCATAGTTGTGTATTTGGATGACTTGACGGTCTTCTCTAAAAAGTGAAGTGATCATTATGATCACCTAGAGCAGGTACTCTTAAGGTGCAGGCGTCATGGGATTTCATTAAATCCTAAAAAGTCCATGTTCGAAGTGACAGAAGGAAAGTTACTGGGTCATATTGTGACTAAAGAAGGGACCAAGATCGATCCAGAGAGGGTGAAGGCCATTCAAAGCCTTACCCTACCCACAAGAAAAACTGGGGTGCACTCCTTTTTCAGGAAGGTCAATTTCCTAAGAAGATTTGTACTTGAATTTGTCGATAAAACCAAGGATATCCTTGGAATGATGAAGGATAAAAATCCATTTCAATGGAGCACTAAAGGGAAGCTTGCTTTTGAAGAAGTTAAAAGGGTAATTGCTCACGCTCCTATTCTAGTATGCCCAGATTTCAAGAAATATTTCATCATGTACAGTTACGCTTCCACACATACAGTATCGGCCATCCTGATGTAGGAAAATGAAGAAGGAATTAAAGCTCCCATTGCTTTCATGAGCTGCCCACTAAAGGAACATGAATTGAAGATGTCACAGATTGAAAAACATGCTTATGTAGTGGTGAGAGCGGTGAAACATTTCAGGTATTATGTCTTGAGTTCCCACACTCTCGTTCTAGTTCCTGATACCACAGTTAAATCCATTCTGACCCAACAAGAGTTGGGTAGTCAATGGGGTAACTGGATAGCCAAAGTCCAGGAGTATGACTTGGACATCAGACCTACCAAGTTGGTGCGAGGGAGAGGCCTGTGCTAATTGATCACAGAAAACAATGCTGAGACAGAATGCAAAGAAACTGAAGGTACTTCTTCAAGATTACCCAAAGTGCTTTTCGTAAGCACTACTGATGAATGGTACGTAGATATTGTTTATTTTTAACCTATGGTGAGTGTCCCCCACATTTAAGCCAAAAAGAAAAGAGGACAATTAAACTCAGGTCTGCAAGATACATTATTTGGGACAATGATATATACAAGAAAGGTATCGATGGTGTATTCCTATGTTGTGTTGATAAGTCTCAGTAGGTAAGGTTATTAGAGTCCTTCCATAATATAGCATGCGGAGGACATTTCTCTTCTTCCATAATGGCTTACAAGATCTTATGGGCTAGGTACTATTGGCCTACTCTCTTTCAAGATTTAGCTGAATGGGTGGCCAAGTGTGAAGCTTGTCAATATTTCATTGGTCATCCTAAGATGACAGCTCTTCCCTTAAAGCCTGTGGTGATTAAAGAACCTTTTCGCCAATGGGGAATTGATTTCATTGGAGTGTTGAACCCTACCTCTAGTGCCAGTCATAATTATGTGCTCACCACCACAGACTATTTCACCAAGTGGGTGGAAGCTGCTCCAATCAAACAAGAAACCTCCGAAGCTGTGTGTAACTTTCTCAAGGAGAATATAATTGTTAGATTCGGTGTGCCTCACAAGATCATTGCTGACAATGCTTTCAATTTCTCATCTCATGAGTTGATAGGATTTTTTTATGGCTTTGGGATCACATTGGCTCATTCATCTGATTATTACCCACAAAGCAATGGTCAAGTTGAATAAGGCAACAAAAACCTGGTGACCATAATCAGAAAATTGGTTGATGAGAATCAGAGGACATGGCACAAAGCATTGTATGATGCATTGTGGGAAGATCAGATTACTCCTAAATGAGCTATTGGAATGTCCCCATTCCAGGTGCTGTATGGAATTGACACTGAGATACCTATCTCTTTAGAATTGTCAGCCTTATGATTGGCGAAAACAATTTAGGATGAAACTTTTCATAGTTCCATTGAGAAAAGGATAATGTACCTAGCCAGGCTAGAAGAAGAACGGAGTAAGGTGGTGGATTCACATCACAGACCATCAGATCAAAGTCAAAAGGATATTTGACAAGAAATCAAAGCAACGTGATTTCCAAGTCAGAGATCTAGTACTTCTCTGGGACAAGAGAAGAGAGCAGAAAGGGATGCATGGTAAGTTTGACTCCTTATGGAAAGGGCCTTTCAATATACATCAGCTGAATGGTGAAAATAGCTTATGTCTATCATACCTTGATGGAGAGTTGCTCCCTCTATCATTTAGTGGCCAACATTTGAATATGTTCCACGTCAGTAATGCAAGATGCTCTCTTGCACTGTATCATAATTTATTTTCTATTGTGTCTTTACTTTCTTTTCTTTCTTTCTTTGTTTTGTTATCAGTTTTTCTTCTTCAGACTCTGTAGCCCAATGGATAAAGCTTTTTGATATGAGTTCTCTTCCTTTGATATCTCAAAGAAAGTCCCCAACTGGAGCTAGCTGTTATCTCATTTTTAGTGATTCCAGCTAAAATTGAGATAACCATAGAAATTTTTTGACAAAACCTCCTAAAAATGCCCTTTGAAGGAGATTTTTAGGTTTTCAGGTTTCCATCGCATGGAAACATGTATTTTACATGCTTCATGTTGAGTGTCTTCCTGAAACCTGAAACTTGATTAAATGCCAGTGTATTGGGTTTTCAGAACCCGGGAGCATCGGAACATACCTTACAAAAAACATGTTACAGGTTTCTTGTTTCCCGAAACCCTGAAACCCTGACATGATCCTTTGTGTCAGGGTTTTCGGAACTCAATAGCATCCAGACATGTATTTTACATGCTTCAGGTCGGTTGGTTCCTGAAACCTGATTTGTTAAGAAAACATTTGTTTTGGGTTTTTTGTGAAGTGCTAAGCATTATGACATGGCATTAATGCCGAGTTGTCGGTTAGTTGGCACACGTGTTGGAGGAGGTGTAATAAATTCTAGGGTTTTATAAATAGTCCAATTTTACATGTCATTTCTACCTGACATATTTTCGCTGCGTGGATTTTTCATACATGCTCCTTCGACCTCCAAACCCGACTGAACTTCTCGACCGATTTCGCGATCCATCTTTGATCATTTTTTGAATTTCTTGAAGGTATTTTTCTCTTCTTATCATTTTGGGGTCTTTGGGTTTGTTTTTTAAGTGTTCTTTCGATGTTTTTCCTCTTTTCTTTTTCTTACCTCTGGGTTTAGGGTTTAGGGTGGTTTTCTTCATTTTCTGTTGAATTTCTATGAAACCCCTTGTTTGAAAACTCATCCTGGGTGTTTTCTTATTTTCTTCCATGGATATACTCTTGTAATTTTTTAGAATAATCTATAAAACCTAACTTACAAGCTTGGAGGAAATTTTACCTGTTTTGACATCCCAGAAACCCAACGCCTTTGATTCGGGTTTTACAGGGTGTCCGACACTGTTTGGTTTCTACAGTGTATTGGGTTTTACAATGTGCTAAACATCACCGGATTTCCACTTATGTCAAGTTTCTTAGATTTTTTAACATCTTCAAACTTCCGCAGAGTGTTGGGTTCTGCAGGGTGCTCAACATCTCTTGATTTCTGCCTTTGTGATCAGGGTTTCATGAAGTGTCTAACAAAACCTAGTTTCCAATATAACTCTGCAGTGTGTCGGGTTTCATGAAGTGTCCGATATAGGTCTCAAAGTTCCAGTTAGTGCGGTGTGGTCTATAGGCGATGCTCAGCAAGCTTCCAAACTTGATTGATCAAACATAATTTATCTAGGCATTATTTCTTTAGGAATTATCACGTCGGATCCTGGATCATCTAAGGATAAGTTAGACAGGTCAGGAAAGATGAAGTACAAGTACCAGAAAAATAGAATCTCCTTCCTACATAGATTGTAATTATGACATCTGAGACACGAAGCTTGGTAATATAGACATGGAGGACTTTTGGAACAAAACCAATGATTCTTCTTAGAGTCCCTGGATGAATTCAATAACCAATAGTGGCCTCCCTCTCGTAGCAGGATTCCCAATGTCTACTCAATGCCTCGAGTTCATTCTGGCCTGTGCTTGCTAATTATGACTCAAATTCCCACTCAATAAAAAATCAAGTAGGAAGAAACAATAGTGAATTTGGACAGGAGGTTACTTTTATGACCTATTAAGATTTCCCAACTTTGAGGAATATGTTGATGTATATCTTAAGTCAGTACAGAAAGCCAGGGAAAAAGATCAAGAAGAATGTTTCGAGCATGTAAATAAAAATTTCTTGATCAAGGCCAAGCCAGCCATCTTTAGGTTTCCAAAGTTTGTCCCCACGAGTGATTTCATCCTTGAAATCAGTGACATCATCACCCTATTGAGTCGAGGTATTTGGACTCCCCGAGTCAAGAGGACTTCCTAGGATGGATGTATCAATTCAAGGTCATTATATAGAAGAGTGAATAAGGGATTGATTGGAGAAGCCTTATAAGTAATGAGATTGATTCCCAGATGTAGATAGTCCTTGACTATTAATAAGTTTTATATGTTGTCATATGTCACCTATGCAGCAGCCCGACATGAGGAATTATCCAGGGTTGGACGCGAATGGAAGTAGGTCAACTGAACATATATATCAGTACTTCACTTAGCTGACCATGAAGGGGTCTGAGGATCAATTCAGGAAAGTGAATGACACCTTATTTTATGAGAAAATATGCATGTTGAAACCGTAATTTAAGAAAGAGAAGAGTCTGTAATGAGGCATGGGGTGAAGTATCAAAATGGGGTTGTATCTTCTTGTAGTTCAAGAAGTTCACATACCTTCAGGTGGTCATGTACCCAGGTGATCCTTTCCGATTTCCCATGTTCCTAGGTGATAGGCTAATATTGATGGAGTTGGTTAGATAATTGTTGGATTTTCACAAATTCCAATAGAGTAAACACAAGGCTGCCGTATCCTTCCCTATTTCAATCGGAAGGTACACATTCTCAATAGTGGTTAAAGCCAAGAATGTGGTGCATGAGCTTCAGGACAAGTTGAAGAAGCACATGAAGCATAGAGTTGGGTTTGATTTTCGAGGAGTCCTTAAGTCATATGGGACCTTATATCTACATGTGCCCAACATAGAAGACATTTGGGTTGATCTTTGACATGAAGTTTCCATCTGAAGAAAGGAAAACAGTAGGTTGACAATTGAAGAAATATAGATGATATATTTATCTGACATCCTAGAGGGCACCACAGATAACGAAAGTGTCCTTGATGCCTCATATGATGGGTTAAATGAAGACCAATATGTATTCCTAGCCATTGATTGGTCCTTCGCTGAGAAAGCTTCGATTGCGGGAAGAGCTGCTTAAATTCTTGTCCATACTAAGGCATGGCTCATTTCTTGGGGAATGAGTTATAAAGAAGGGAGTTTTTGAAAGCTAGATACTGTGGAAGTGGGACCCTCCAAGGGAAAAAAGGAAAAGGATAAGAACTCTTCCAAAATGCCAATAAAGGTTAAGTTTGTTATAAAGGGAGAAGATTAAGTAACCACATCAGTGGCCGCTCTCCCAAAAATAGTTGAGGTTCTTGATTCACCTCCACAACTAAAACAAGGAGATCTTCCTTCAGGAGAAGAGGTTGGTCAACCTCACATTCCCATTTTGATTGGCAGCTCTTTAGAGGTAAGTCTTCCTCTTATCTCTTAAGCTCTAATTTCAGAATCACTACCTCCTCCCATTCAACCTTCTTTGCCTCAAATTTCTTCACAAAGTTCCTCAGCCATGGCTAGTATCTTCTTTGGCCTCTCACCTCTCCCCACTAGACCCTAGTAAACCATGGATATGCCTCTTCCTTCTGCACCTTCATTCCCTGAGTCAATTTCCATGGAAACTACACTTGCAGTAGTCACCACTCCACAAGAAAACCTTCCTCCACCCGAGGATGTGACCATAACACCTACAATGGGAGCACCTTATTCCAATACGCCTCAATGGTTAATAGATCAGACCCCAAGGAAGAGGAAGGTGGTAGTTCCCCTACCAGCCTTTGATTTCAGTTCTCTCAAGGTCACTCCTACCAAGTCGTCCAAGAAACCCAAAAAAATTTCAAGGATTTCAGTGGATGCCTTAGGGCATAAATTTGTAGAAATTGCTACTCCTGTGGCTGATAAAACCAAGAGTGATATAATGGTCACATATTATTTTATCACAAGGGTTGATATAGGAAAAGCGACAACGGAGGGAGCACAACAGGACACACAAGATGCCATGAGTGTGTTGTGGTAGAAGATAAAATAAACTAAGGTAAATAGAGATGAGCTAAAAGAGAAAGTAGAGTAGTTAACAGAAGTACTACTCAACCTCTCAAAGCCTCCTGAGTCAACACTATCATCTTTTACTCCTATCAAGTTTAGTTTCTCATTGGTACACATGATTGAGAAGATTAATGAGAAGGGGAGAACGGTTGATGAATGGATGCAGAGGCTGCTCCTCAAGGAAAAGAAGTCATTGATGACACCGTGGAAGTCTACAAATCCTTAGAGGATATAAAGAAGGATGGAGAGAAAATGGATGATGAATTTTCAGCAGAAGTCGGAAACCTAGAGTTAAATTTTTAAGCTCTCCAAACACTGAAACAGATTCCATCCCACATCTTGGTCAAAGAAGGCATCATTCCACATGGGGAAAAGAATTTTCAACTAACCAAAGCCATTAGATTTAGAATAAATATTCTCAATGAAGCTTGCAGCAAATTGAGGGAATCAAGGGATCAATTGGTCGATGACACGAATGACATAGAATAAGAGCTAATCAAAATCTACACTAAGGTATTGAATGAAAGCTCGAGTATTATGCTTGTTGATGATATTTACAAGTAGATCCAAGAATCAATTTAGCATGAACCAACTTATGGATTCAGCCTGGAAATCATTGATAGGTTTGTTAAAATTGAACATTCTTTGGAAACACTAAGGAAACTCAACAAGAGACTAAAGAAGCTTCTTGGCAACACTAGCGATACTCAGGAAACATGTGAAGTTTTGAGTGACCATTCCACCATGCCTGATGAAAATGAGATGCAGGGTATAATCCAAAAATTCCAAGAATTTCGGGACAAGAAATTTTTTTTTGGAGGAAGACAAATATGATGAAATAGAATAGGCATAATGTTGCATTTCTTTTCAATCCTGAAATTGACATGTCTTTTTCATTTTTGTTTCATCACATAGGAAGCAAATTTTGACTTTGTCTCTTGCGTGAGAGTCAAGTAAAATAAGACTCTCATTAAAAAGACTATTTTCTTGGATTTATTATATTTTCTCTCAAATCCTTTTATTATAATTAAGGGATGCTTATTCATTCCAAAGGGTTGAGATTTTTGGAATATTGAGAGCTATTGTGAAGAATAAAGAATTTATGTTTTCTTTTAATCATTTGAGGAATAAGAGCTGATGCTATTTTGCAAACTTTGCATTGTGAGATGTATCTTTCTTAAGATATTGTTCTTATGTTTAAACTTAAGATATTCTTTGTTTAGCATCTTGATTGTTCTAATCATTTCAAACATTAAATTTTTTGTCTAAAAGTCATATGATTATTTCGTGATCTACATCTACTTGAAATAAAGTATGTTCCCCTCATTTTGTTTTGATTGTGTTTCTTCCATAATAATAATTTCCTTTCCAATCCATTTCATTTCAAAAAAAATAATATCTTCACCTATTATGGATATGGATTTTGGGATTCTATCCCAACCCCAATGATTAGACTAGTGTGAATACCGTATGTATTATTTCTGCTATGTTTTAGATTAGTAATAAATAAGTAGCCTCACATATATTTGAGGAGGGATTTAATCCCATGTACTGTGGTTGAACCTCATATTTTGTCTTGAAAAAATATCCAACTAACATTGTCCTGGTTTCCTAGGGCACTGAAAGTGATCAAAAGCCTTACAATATGATTTACAATATTTATACAAAGTCTCCCACCATAATGAAACGAGTAGAATATTACCCATAGTGGTGTCACCTGCATAGTGGCCACCTACAATAACATCATGAGATTATTCCATAATATCTATGCGCTCATTCTCCAGTACACAGTGACGCAATACTTCATCCCGACCTAAGTTGTACAGGTCACTGCTAATCAACATATAGGGTGCCGCGTGTATAGCAATTTTTTTCTTCTCTAAGGATTTCATTCCTTCTAGTGCCATACCTATTCGTAGAAAGACATAAATGTCATATAATTTTGACGGCACTCATTTTAACCTATATAATTGTGCACCTAGCATGGTATCTTCATTTACTTGTGCTTCTTCTCCTGACTGTATTTTGGATAAATAGTTTGGTAAAGAATTACTTTTCCATGGTTTTACCACAACTGTGAAATCAAATTCTTGGAATAAGAATATCCATCTGCATACGCGCCCTTGTAAAATGAGCTTGTATACAAAATACTTCAATGCCATGTGATCTGTATAAAAGAAAAATGGTGTAGCTATCAGGTACTGTCTAAATTTAAGTAGTGCATAGATCATTGACAAAGCTTTGCGCTCTGTAGTTCCGTAATTCTGTTCTACAGGAGTTAACTTTCTACTAGAAAAACAAATAGGATGATCTATAATATCTTCTCCCAGCTGAGCCAACACCATTCCAATGGCCATGCTAGAGGCATCCACATGTACATAAAATGGTTGGTCCCATGAAGGAAAACACATAATAGACATGGTGGTAAGTTTCTCCTTTAATGTTTCGAATGCATGTTGCTATGGCTCCCCCAGTAGAACGTACCTTTCTCTTTAAATAGCTCCTCCAAAGGTGTGACAAACTTAGCATATCCTTTAATAAACTTACTGAAATATCCTGTATGACCCAAAAATCCATGTACCTCACTGTGACTGGTAGGCTTTTTTAGGTTGATAATGACTGCAACCTTAGCTGGATCAACCAACAAACCTTCCTTACAGATTATGTGTCTTAACAGTATCCCAAATGGTGTAGAAAATATGTACTTCTTGATGTTCAAATAAATACTCAACTGTCTACATATTTCAAACACTAAGCAAAAATTTTCACAATGGTATTTAACTAATCTATACACCGTCCAATCATCCAAATAAACCTACAAGAAGTTGTGAATAAATTCCTTAAATGCTTGAAAAACTATGCACAAAAATACAACAGGCACATTTTTCAGACCAAAAGGCATCACAGTATAGGTAAAACTACCCCATTCAATATTAAAAGTAGTATTCTCCCGATCCTTCTGGGAAATCCTAACCTGATGATACCCAAAGAACCCAATTGTAAATGTATAGATTTCACGCCTTATAACACCTTCTAGTATTTCCTCAGTGAATGGCGTAGGAAAGGGATCAATCAGACATGTAACATTAAACTCCATGTAGTCCACATAGATCCTAATCCAACCATCCTTCTTGATACTGATCACCATTGGACTAACCCATTATAACTCATCGAGGGGCTTGATGATTCCATACTTCAACATTTTTTCAATCTCTTCTTTGACCTTTTCACGCAAGTTGGAGTTCATCCTATAGGGTCTCTTTCTAATTGGGCACACACCCTCTTTAAGCTTTATCTTCATCTCCCATAATGATTCATGCACGCCTTTAAGATCATGGTACCCCTGAGGGAATAAATCCTGATAATCCCATAGTAACTTTATGATTTTTTCCACTTCAGAGTCTGACCAATAGTCTCCAATTATGGCCTTCTTAGGCTTAACATATGATCCAATATTCACTTTCTTTGTATTCATAGGTTCATGATAGGCTCATGTGGTCTTATCAGTACTTTCCAACACCTCACACCTACCTGTTGAATGGGTTACATCTATATTTTGTACTTCCTGATCAGCCACTAAGTAGACCATTTTTCATTTTTCTTTCTCAAGGTAAGCACATTGAAGTAGTATGGCATCAACCTCTATTTCTTCAACAAAACACACTCATGAGTTTCATTCATCAAATAACTCCTGAATGAGTTATTCAGCCTTGGCACTGTCTCCCATAGTTAAGCGCTTTATGACCTTTAATGCTTCTTCCATTGGAGGCTTATTAGAGAAGAATTCAAACGTCTTGGTCATTCTTGCAGTTAAATTCTACCAATTTCTAGTCTCTCTATGGAGTTCTGCATATACATACCAAGCATGCGTGCAACCATGTAAAGTGGAATAAAATTTTTGCATCCAGAGCAAAGTTGGTAAAGCTTCCTGCCCCTTTATCCAGAGTCTCTCACACTTCTAAATGTGATGCTAAACAAGTTGATTACCATGATAAGTATAGATTTTAGTAGGTACATTGATCCTGAATAACCTAGTAGTAAGAGAAATCCTAATTTCATTCCATCCTATAAGATTATCCTTGTGGACCACTCACCAGTGCGCTGCTGTCCCACATAGGGTTTATGATAGTATATTCCTTCTATCCAATGGGTCTATCCACTATTATTCCATGGCACATAGGAACACCATAGGGTCTCCTTATTTCGTGTAAAAAGGTATCGAGTTGTTACCTATTCTCTTGATATAACGCGGTTTGTTGACCCTAGGAAATATGCTCTTCACTTTGCACCCTACCAAATCATAAGTTCTATGAGCCCAATTATCACAAGCAACACTTGTAGTATCACTAATAGACTGTGCATCATCCCACTGAAGGATTCCTTCTTTACATGGATCAAGCACCTTTGGATCCTAGATGACACGTACATAAATCCTATTTAGATCTTCTTCACTCAAGGGCTCAACATAGGGCGCAAATTTTCCATTTGTTAAAGGGATAATAACTCTTTCCTCCTTGTTTTCAAATCTGATATAACCCTTGTTGAACTGAAGATTGACATTATTTTCATAGCACTAAGGACACCCTAGTAGTGCTAGGAAGCTATCTGACTCTGCCAGTGCTAAAATGTCAAAATATCTAGTGAACTTGGCTCCTTGTATGGTAATGGATGCATCTTTCAAAACTCCAATGGGAGTGGCCTTAGTCTCGTTAGCCATGAACACAACATTAGAGGATGGTTGTAATGGAGGTTTCCCCATTTGTACCCATGCATATAAGGTAATAACATTGACTTCCGCACCTATATCAATCAATATATAACTCAATAGCCACCAATCCACAAAAAAATTCAAAGTTATTTCCTTATCATAATCTATGCTATGAGGGGGGAGATTTGCATGTAGGATCTACCATCCAGTCTCAATACTTACACACAGACTGTTTCATTTTAACCAATTCCCCAATAGTGGAATGATATTATCCTAGAAAAATAATTTGCACACTCCTCTCAAGTCATCCATATCAGTTTAGATCGTCTCTGATGATTTATTTTTCTCTATCTTTCGTTATTGCTCCCTTAAAGATTGTATTTCACCCTGAAGATTCCTGAGTACCTCCATGGTTTCCTAGTAAAGCTCCTTTTGATGGGCATGATCTAGGTACCGTGCATGTAGAACCTCCTCCTTAGTAATGGTAGGCTTCTTCTATAATGATTCTTTAGCTTGCGTTGCTTCAACATGAGTCGTGATTTTTACAGGTAATACCTTAGGTTCTAGTGTCAACTTTAGAATCCACTGATTTTCCATAGCACACTATATCCTAACCATCCGTATGTCTTTTTTTCTTGTTTATGATGCTTACTAAGATGCTCATACAAGTATGAGAATTCCTCATAACTATGATTCTTTCCACAGAAAGAACATGTAATATTATGAGGACATTCACGCCTATAGTGGTCAGGAGATCCACATGTGTAACATGTTCCGCAAGGGAAATCACTTCTTCCACCACCATGGCCTTGGCCTCCATATCCTCCTTGAAACCCTCGAGCTTTGCCACAACCTCCTTCAAAACTTCCTTCATTTCGATCATAGCATGCCTGATTATGATCCTGATCCTGATGCTCATTCTTTCCTTTAGAGTTATCTAAAACTCTTGTCTGTCATACACTGATTCCTATAGCATCATGGATCTAATCAATCAGCTGGAATTCTTCCATGTCATGAGTCGTGGACCTACAAATTATGTAGTAGCATGAAATGTTGTTTCTTATCGTACGTTGTAACAATGGGTAGTGGCTAATATCATGGTTTAAATGAAATATCTCATAGTCCAACAACAATGAGTGGATTGATCTGTGGGGACAACCATCCTTAATGTGACCTTCCACTTCACAATCTATGCACCAAATCCCTATGTGTGTCTCATGTGCTAAATTTTCTGACAGCATCTCCAACTGTTTTTCCATAATTGTGATCTGTGCTTCTAGAAATGGGCTCACCCCAATGTCTATACTTCCAACAGCCTCAATGCATAAGGTTGCTTCAAGTGCTTTGCAAAGATCAGTGTATGTTTAATGTGATAACTCAATTCTAAAAGGTGTTATCAGGCCCCTGATGAACCATTGCGCATGTGGGCTTGCATGAATATAATAAGAAAGCTTGGATAATAGTGTTTTGAAATGAGCATCATACTCTTTGACACTTTCAGTAGTGCCTTGCTTAATATCTTTGAGTGCACTTATACTCTTCTGCTCAAATTATGGTATATGAAATTCTTTAAGGAAAACATCTTTTAAAGTTACATAGTCTACATAAGTCTAATCAGGGTCAAAATTTCTGTACCAACTATGTGCATGCCCTTATAATGTAGTAGAAAATTCACTTTCCATACGCTCAGAAGCCATGATTCCTTTTGCGTGCCATAGTATTTCACACATGTGCACATGTTCAACAACATCTTCTATGCCCCTATACTTTGGGAGATGAAGAGACATCTCCATGTAAATATTCTGGGGTTGGTGTGGACCTTGCCTACCTAATCTGTAACCTCTTGTGTTTCCTTTACCTCTAGAACCACTAGATCCACAAGAAATAGAGCCACCTATACCTCATGATCCTCACCCCATAGCTAGATTCGGACTAGAAGATGTAATTCCATGTGTCCCAATAGTAGTACTAAAATGCACCTTGAAAGTTTGTGAAGTGTTACTACTCCTAGAAGATAGTCCAAAAATATGCGTGCTTGAATTCTTTGCGGATGATACACCCGAAAAGGTACTCCCATATAACAATGAAGCCATTTACACTGCCATCATTGTGATTTTTATGTTACTTACTCCTGCTCTCCCACTACCTAAATTAGTTTGCTGACTGTTTGTTATAATAGATACTAGAAAACCAAGTGCAAGGGAAAGGTTTCCAGGTGGATTCAGATGCACACCCATGGCCCAGGTCATTTATGTTGGTGTACTTCTACATGAGGCCGAGGAGGGTTCCATGTCATGATTTCCCAAATGGTGTAGTTCTTGATGCTCGGGTTCCATGTCTTTTTCATCAACTTCAAACCCTTCCTGAACTATCTCTCTCCATAACACCATTCACTCTATAACATCCTGTTACTTCTCTATCTCCTTCTCACGTGCCTCATTATACTTAAGCCACCTTTCCTCTCTTTTATTTTCTGTTGCTAGGTCTTCCATATTTCACAAAACCTACTCCTACCCCTATGCGTGGTGGGGTTTAGTTCGCCATCGGTTTGTTCTCAAAGTTCAGGGTTAAAATCATAATCTTGATCTTCAGTGGAATTCCTTGAAGGTAAGTTCCCTTGGGATATCGTAAAAATTTGAATTCAGATACCTTTGGGCGCAAATAAGTGAAAACTGAGTACTCCAAGATATAGGTGTTCAAAACACCATAGAACCACATATCCACAATGCGAGTCCAAATTAGATCAACATCATAAAGGGTATGAAATTGTTCCTGTGTCCATACAAGTGTGCGATACCTCCAATTCCATTTAGATGCATAAGATACTAACCAATCGTATAGTTCCACCAGAAAGATAACGAAGAAGTTCTCGTACAAATAGTCATACAGATTCTGCTCCACCTAAGTGCGTGCGTCAAACTCAAATCCAGTGCTGAACCTCTGTGCATATTATTCTTCTAGGTCATGTATCCACTCCTCAACACTTTCTATGGTCAACCGGTATGTCTTCATCGTGAACCATCTTGAAAATAACTGAAAAAGAGATTCTAGTAACGGAACCAATGATGCAGCCTAGAATTCACTAGTCAAATCCCAAGCACGTTGACACATCACTTAGCCTAGACTAAGCACTCACCCAAAGTGTAAAAAGGTACCAGGCCCCTCTTTAGGGTTGCTATTTTAGGATGTTAGCATGATGAATACTTAATGCATTCATATCCATCATTAATACAACAGAGCATATTCAGATCTAGATCTTAAATAATCATGAATCACATGATAAACATAACAAATTCATTTATGCAGTAATAAACTATAACCATGATTAACACCTTGATTCAACTAGTAAACTTCATTATATTAAATGTAGTAATACACAAAAATCTTCCTTACAATAACAATATTATATGCTTATGCGTGTAACAAAACTTGACATCATAACTTCACAGTAATTTAGTCCTTATATATCTATCTCTATATATGCCATACTACACAGACCAATACATATTTATAAGGGTGGGGACTTTCCCTTCACCACTTATCCAATCCCAAAATAGGTCGCATGCTATTATTATCCACACTCCATTAAAATAATAGCCACACATGCAAGTGTGCTAACAATAGACTTCTTCTAGTTAACTGTCAGTAGTAAATCTATTCTCAACATGTACCCATGAAAAGTGCTTCATAGCCAATCCTCCAAAAATAGCCAATGTGTGTCACATAATTCTTTAACTGGTTTGAGTGTTTGACATGCTATCTCCAAAAATAGCTCATACGCGTGAAAATGGCTAAGTCCCAAATCTATCTCTCTTCTTCTCGCGTGATTCTCTCCTGACCCTTCCATGCCTTTGAACATGCTCTGTTCTTCTGTGTGAACCTTTTGTATGTTTTTCACTAAGTGCCATATTTTGACTAACCAAAAAATTCCACCTATGTGGCATTACTCTTATGAATGCATTTAAGGAGCATTTAATTTCCTAGAAACGGGTGAAGCTTCTTAGAGAAGCTACCGCCCTTTATATGCCAACTAGTAGTTCTTTTTGTTATCTATTTTTTTGGAAACTTGAGCAAAGATCTTTGCAGAAAAATATGAAGTTTATCAAGCCATAACTGGTTGTTATCACTCTAAAAATAAACATGTTGGCATATTAAAATAGTAGGTGTTCACTTGGAGAAGGTGGTTTCAACCTGGTTCGAATTTTTTGAGGATTTCTAAGGTTGGGGGTTTTCTCTTTCTGCTGGAAACTTTAGAGATTTGTATTGAAGTCGCATGAAATATTCTTACTTCTAGGAATGGAATATTTTCTCCTTACTTGTTACTCCTTTTCAAAATAAGTGAATACCCACTGGTTGTTTAATCTCATATTTATGTTATTCCTTTAGATGCACATAAATTGGTTAACTATTTTTTTATTCTAAGCCTGTTATCGGGAACATTGCTTATTATTATTACTAGTAAAATGGTCGATTGTTATTTTGTTTTAAGCTTATTATTTGGGCGTTTTACCTATTATTATTAGTAGAACAAAGAATGTTTGATAAATCAGTTGACTATTATTTTGTTGCATGAGCTTGATATTTGGACAATTTGCTTATTATTATTACTGGTAGAACAAAGAACGTTTGATAAATGGGTTAACTATAATTTTAGTTGTAAGCCTGATAATTGGGCACTTTACCTATTATTACTGCTAGTAGAACATAAAAAGTTTATTAAACTAGTTAACCATGTATAATGTTTTAACTCCTGCTACATGGGTGTTTTTCCTTTCATTACTGTTAATGAAATACAGAGGGGTTAGTGGCCCGTGAGCTCGTAGTGATAATGTGGATGGTTGTTTAAATTAACTGAGATGTGAGGTAAATTTTGGGTTTAGATATTGCTTACATTTCATCCTTGGTTTGACTGTGGCTGAGAGTATATTTTTGTGTACCTGTGTTTTAGGTACTGGATACCTCTTAGAATAAATCATAGTGAAAATAATGGTTTTCTATGTACATGATAGATAACTTAGCTACTTATATCTATGAGATTGATTGTGGAATTGATGAGACATAATGGTTCTTAAGTTGTTACTTAATCCTTGGTAAAGTAGTATTACCTTGTTATGGTTATGAGTATTGCAGTGTGCAAGATGGAAACTTCACTTAAATTTGTTTAAAAGAGGAGTGTTTTGCTTAATACTGTTAGAGAGTTGAACTCTGATATTATGAGATTATGTGATAAATTTGTGTGTTGATGCAAGTTATGGATTAGATTTATTTATAATTTTGGAATATTTCTGAATTTTCCTTTTGTTAGAACACCTCTATGTTGGTTAATTAAAAAAATGCTAAAGGTACATTTATTTATTTAAAAAGAAAAAAGTAGGGAGTTGAAAATTCCATGCTAGTTCCAGGTGAGCTGACCATGTTGTAACAATACTTTCAAGTTTGTAGGTTGATGGATTTTTTGAAGTAATAGAAGGAAAAAGTATGACTCATTGATGGATTTTGTAGTAGATTTCAGAAGTGAAAATAATGTACTACCTTTTGATTATAAATATAAAGACTCATTGTAATTGATATTTAATAAAGATCTGATGTGTAAATATAATTTTTTTGCAGTTCCTAACCATCTATGTAATAAGCTTTGCAAGGGAAGTTATCAATTTATGAAATAATTTTGTGAGTTATAATATGATCTTGTTGTTTTTCTGCTGTTAAAAAATCTGAGTTCTATATGTAATCTTATTTGTGTTGTGGCAGTAGGGAATAAACTATAATTACAATCATAAGTTGGTTTATCAAATAGTAAAGGAAATTAGTAGATGGTATTAAACAAGAAAGAATCAACCACTTCTAAAATGTCATTACGAGGTAACGAACAATGAGTTCAGCAATATAATCTATGTAACTTAAATACAACTTTTGAGATAAACAATCAAATGAGAGTGTTGTTCACATAAAATTACGATTATGAATGTAAAGTGACTAAGTATGTAACCAGCGAGAATAAATATGTCAACATATATATCCCACCTTCTAAAAATTGAAGTAGGTAAATCATATTGTTTCCTTATAAAGATATACTTGTATAAGATTAAGGCAATCAGGTATGTTAAGACAACAACACAATCTAGAAGCGGGAATGAGTCAGTAAATCAAGGAATATAAGTTTAGTAATTATGGTGTGGTCATTACATCAAAAATTCTAAGACCTACCTTAATATTAAAAATCTATAAGATGCAATTGAGAAGTATCTGAGGTCTTGATAATATGTTCATACCTTTATGTGAAACATATTATTTTTATGAGTATACCATTAATACGAAGGAAAAATTATTACGGCATAGCCACCTCTATGAACATTAAATTGTTAAAAAAAATACAAAATCATTATACAGTAAAGAGGCATCGACTATACCCACCTTTGAGTAGAAAATGGAAACATTATCATTGAGTTAAGTGATTATAATGAGTTTAAAGGGTACTCATTATATAACAAAGAAGAGCATTACATATGAGTGTTACCAATGGAGTAATTAAGGATAATTTTGAATGAAAGGGTTTTTAGGTGCTTACCAATAATAATGAGCAATGTTATACAGACAATATGACTTAAAGGGAATATAATTACAATTATAGTAAAAAAGTCATCATAGTTAAGGTGATCCATGACCACAAGAATGATATTATATGATGTTATATTCAAAATGGCTTTGTAAGCATTGTGAAAAAACTACTATCCTTGTTGGCAAAAATATACTCATTTAAGATCAAGTAGTCCATGAGAAAGAGGATGCAGTGTTATGTAATAAAGTAAAAATGTACATTAATATCTCTTGAAAGAGGTAACAGAGGTATGTAACTATCTTGAATAAACTAAATGAACCTAGTAAACAGGTTTAGAATTAAATAAATGTTTAAGATGTCAAATGTGAACATAATAAGATGGAAGAGAATATATATAAATGAATTAGGTGATGGAAAAGTTCCTAACGATGTATGTGCTATTGAGGAATCGAGAATGGAATACATGTCTTTGAAACTTTGGCCAAAGTAATGTAAGTTGCTGATTACACTGTCCCGAAGTCACCAAGGAACTAAGTGTAGGATGTTAGATGGGATTCGTTGATGAATACCTATGTAGACACTTAGAATGCAATATTTGACTATCATTGTTAGATGAAAGAAAGAATTAGTATAATTATATACACCATCGTAAAGAGTAAACACACTTGTAAAGAGTGTTTGAGGGGGATTGAGTAGGATCTGTATACTTTTATGGTGCACATAGTTTATGAAATTTATCAGATGGATTCAATTTCATATTTATGCTGGAATTTAAATATTGGGTATTTAAATCAGTGAAACATGAATTTAATTTTTTTTCCCTTGTAATGAAGTCTTAATAAGAGGTTGTTACAGGAATAAGTGTGTTAGTTTTTTGTTCTACTCCCTTGGCTCCATAGATTTTCAACCCAAAAAATTATATTCAGCGTAACCAACATAGATCGAGAGTTTTGTACAAAAATCATCATTGATTATAACATCCCATATACAAATATATGAAGATCACTCACTGCATTCAATGAATAAGTTACATACTTGCATGTTGATCAACTAAGATCTACTCATCTATTGAATATCAATCTAGATCCATTCTCACCTTTACCATATTTATCACCTCCCACATCTCTGTATTCATCCCATCTTCCATATTTGACTATCTCAACTCGATCTCGAGAAGTCAATTGCATAAGAACACCCTTGTCCTTTTTCTTGTGTACAAATTCTAGTAAACCTGTCAAGAAAGACTATTTATTTTTAATTTATTTTTTGATCTTCTCTTTCTCCCATTATTTTTGGGTGTTGTTAGCCCATAAATATGTTGGGTCAGGATTTTGATAGAATTCTTTTGGGTCTTGAGGCTTTCTACACTCAAATGCAATCCAAAAATTCACCTTCTTTATTTAGATAGGATGATAACTATTCTCAAAGAACACATTTATGAAGTGTCTCCTATGTTTAAGCACCAAATTTATCTTCCAATGTAAAGATTGAAGATATTGATTAGCCATCAACTTATTAATCCTCTTCCATGGATCCTTAAAAATATAACAACATGAAATTCATGGGAGAAGGGAGGATTTACCAACAAGTCTTGATTAGGCTACTAATTAGCATGCAGTCTGATAATTTTTCATCCTATATACAACCTAACAATGAACTTATGAAATGATTAGATTAAATATCCAATTGAATTATAACTATATATGAGTTACTTGATAGGTTACAGGTGCATGATACTACCATTTTACAAAACAATACCACTTCCCCCCTTTATTAGACTCGTAAGTGCACCCATAAAGGGAAAGAAACCACAAAAAAATTCATGAAGGGGTAACACTCATCCCTTAAAAAAAAAACATTAACCATGTTCCCAAACAAAAGGTTTAATCCTCTCTAAATGATCCTATTTCTAATTTGGTTGGTTGTATTCGAGAGCTAGAAAACATTCAACTTGTCCAATCAATCCCCATGACAAGCCAAAATATGGGCCATCTCATGAGTGGAAAAAACCATGTCCCTACTATTAGCACCCAACTGACAAAAGAATATCATCAATAAGGTTATCTAGTGCATCCTAACCTAGAAGATATCATAGGGGATGACATGTTAGGAATGGGTGCCAATCCCTAGTATGCTTACCGTACCCACAAGCCTGCCAATAATGCCTTCCCATGCACTACATCCATAATGCATCTAGTTACAATCAAGTATCTACAAACACATTTTCTAACACCTTTACACCTCATGTCCATATTTATTCCAAGTCTGCCCAACCACATATCTATAATTTTCCTGGATCACCCTCACAATTCCAAGGAAACTCATATGCTTAGGGTAATTCATATCTTATAACCTACCACACCCCTCCTCCTATGGCTCATCCATAAATCTCAATGGAAGAATATTATGTGATGAGAACCTATATGGAATATCTAAAGGAACTCATTAATTTCATTATTCGAGGTGTCATGATTCCTTGTCTATTACTTGAAATTCCCAAATAAAAAGGAGAAGGATATCCAAATGCCCACATCAATGCATATACTACTGCGGTAAGGGAGTTGCTCCATTGGGATATCATGGTCTCCAATACTTTACTCAAGATGTTGGAAGGGATTTCCTTAAATTAGTATTGTTGGATATTTAAAGCCTCTATACATTTCCTTAAGCAAATCATGTATTAATTTGTTAAATATTTTGATATGAAAAGTTTGTTATGTATGAGAATTAGATAATTATTGCATATCAAGCAATAAAAAATGACTCTACCACACACTTTATATCAAGATGATGAGAAGTTCTCTATTCCTCTACAAGTGCCCCTAACATGGATCAGATGGAAATTTGTGACCTTTTCCTTCATTGTCTTAATTGGTGAACCAAGGAGGAACTGAAAAAATTCCTATTTTTTTTATTATGAGGAAGTCTTAGAGGGTTCCCTATGTATTAACAAAGTGGCCATTGAAAATAGACACAAGACTTATGGGCAAAATGGAAAATTAGTAACTCCAAACCAAAATAACATAAGTTATAAAAAACGGTAAAAAAAAACCAATGGCCCAAATTTTTGAACAAAAATCATGGTTCCACTACAAATGGTGTCATTTAATATGATAGAAAGCCAAACATTGTCAATAACAGTAATGTGAACAATAATAATAACAATAATAAGAACACGAACAACATGGGTAGACAAAGGAATTCTAACTCCATCCCCTCAGTTAATGGGGTTGAATCCAATCATCATTATCCATGGAAAAATTAAAATCATATCCAAAACTATTAGAACCCTTTTCAAGGGTCACAAAACTATGAATATAAGAATCAGTCTCAAAACAACAACAATGGCTTCAACTAACAACAAAACTAAATATAGAGACCTAGGGAATAAAATCCTAATTTTTATTACAATTTTCACCATATCCTTGATCATGATGCTCAAATTTGCAGATAATACAACAATTTTATTCAAATACTCCAAGAGGATCAAATATAATTTCTTATTGACATGTTCTTAGGAAACTATGAACTAAGTCTGCAATCTAGTTATACATGTCCCATTACACCTATAAATGCAAACCTAAGAATATATCAGTATCCCTTTCCAAAACACCCTATATATGAGAAACAAACCCCTCCTAATGTGAAAAAAGGCATCCCTATCAAAACTCATGAAAAAAAACCTCTACCTTTAAAAAATACGGGGTAACCTCCAATCTAAATCAACAAAACAAGATGAAGATTGTGGATTTAGTTGAATTAGTGACTTAATAATAGGTCAATAAAACTACCCAAAGAAGGAGGTACACTTTGTATCACCTCCCTACTTACTCCTATTTAAAATATAATACTCATGTTGTCCCTAAGATAGTAGGGGCATATGACTTGATTACAGACCTAACTAGGACTTTCTCTCACATTTCATTTCTTGACTTATGGAATAATTCGCTAACCCATCGCTATGACCTTATTGATTCATTGGGTCTTGGTCATCTAATTCATGTCACGCATCCTTCTAAGGTCTAACTCAATCAAATTGAATTTTACATATACCATTTAGGGAAAAATGATAGGGACATTGGGTGAGTGTTTAATATAAATAAAATGCCCTATGATTGAGATTTATCCTGAAGGGGGATCCTGTGTTATACCTATAAGTGTGGGTTTACAAAAATTACATCAATACAGACATGATTATAACAAATATGTTGTGAACATAGCTCCCTTTTCTTTCCTGCATAAGTTAGGATATATAGAAACTAACTGTTCCTATACTAGAAACACATTAGGAGTCTATGATAAACTCAAAGAGAATTTGATTGAAATTCTTCCCATCACCCTTAGAACCAAAACTATTCAGATTTAATTTTATGCTATAGATAGAGAGAACAAATATAACATGCTCTTAAGGAGGTCTTGGATTCATAGGATGAAGACTATATCCTCCACCTTATTCCAAGAATTAAGGCTTCTTCATTTAGGAAAGATCTTCTTCGCTCAAGGAGATCCTATGCCATTTGATATACACCTAGAAAATATTAAGATAAAACTAGGAATTCATGTTGAGTTTTAACTCCCTATGAACCAATTAAAAAAATCATCCTCTTCAAAGGAGTTTTCTACAACCACAAAATGGGTCCCAAAAAAAGATACAAATAAACCAAAAACAATTGAAGCCACAAAAAATAGTGACAAGAAGGTTGGTGTTGTGGAAGCTGTGTCCACTAAAACCATAAAAAAAATTATGAAATTATTAGAGAATGATTCACCAATCACCCTTCATTTTTATCCTCATAGGGTTGGTAGTCTCTTTGGCCCGGCCTCTCTCCCTATAGACGATCTCATATATATATATATATATATATATATATATATATATATGTATGTATGGTAGAAGTGTGAGAAGAATATTCAAAAGGAACACTGGACACTATATTCTATGCTAACCAATGGAAAATCCAATATGATGGAGAAAAATACCAATATGGCGTAGGTGTAAGAGTGATCTTAACTTCTCCTCAAGGTAAGATCATGCCCTTCAGTTTCAAATTAGACTTTTAGTGCACCAAAAATGGAGTTGAATATGAAACCTTGCTCCTCGGTCTTATTGTCAACAAGAGGATGGAGATTCAAACCCTTAGAGTCTTAGGGGGACACAAAAATAATTTCCAATTAGGTTTGTGAAGTATATGAAACTAGATCAGAACATCTCTGACTATACAAGGCCGATAAGAAAAAAATTCAACTTTATCTCCATTAAAGCTATTCATAGGGAGAGAAATTAACAGGTTGATTCTATGGCTTCTTCATCTTCAAGATTTTTCCTAGATGCATACTTACCAAGAACTGAGTTTTTTATGTCCATGAGACTTGAACCCTTAGTGAGGAGAATTCCAAATATGATTATCTCCCTTATGCAAAATATAAGAATGAATTTTCCACTATGGAATATGTTAAAGTGACGAGGTAATCATGGGTTTCTTACACACATACAATGATATTCCCCTGAATCACCACAAGAGAATATTTTCCTTCATCCCTTATTATTTATCTTACTTTGGGGAAAAGTGGATCCTGGCTCCTCCATGCAAGAATTTTAAATATTTGAGCTAGAATATGAACCTCTTGAAATCCCCCCCATTCCCCTAAAATTAGAGGAGGGGAATTATTATATAATAGAGGACATGATCAACATTAACATTGGGACCATAATGGATCCTAATATTTTAAAACTAGGTTCTTCATTGTCCCCAGAGGAGGTGGATGGACACACTAATATTATTAGGGATCATGCTCAGTTCTTTTCATTCACCTATAAAGACACGTCAAGAGTCAATCCCGAGTTTACTATCCATATACTAGTAACCAAACCTGATGTTAAGCCAATTAATAAAAAATTAAGACTAATGAAACCAAAGGTTGCCTTGACAGTCAAGGAAGAAGTGATGAAAATTCTATAGGTAGGGTTTATAAATTTAGTAGACTACTCCATGTAGCTGTCTAATATTGTCTCAGTATTTAAAAGGAATGGAAAAATAAAAATATGTATTGAATTTATAGATATTAATAAGGATTTCCCAAAGAAAAATTTCCCATTACCTTCCATCAACATCATCATGGACACAACAACCACATACGATTTGTTATACCTCATGGATGGGTTCTTGAGTTACAACTAGATAAGGATTTCCAAGGAAGATAAAACCAAAAAAACCTTCACTAATCCTTGAGAACCTTTTGTTATGCAGTCATGCCCTTTAATTAAAAAATTCTGGTGCCACCTGTAAAATGGAAATGACATGTATCTTCCATAACCTCATCCACAAAATCATCAAAACCTATGCAGATGATCTATTAGCAAAGGTAGAAAGAGGGGTGACCACCCTGAAGTCCTCTACATTTTTCTCTCTCATTTAATTGAGTATGACATCACATTCAACCTTGAGAAATGAATTTTCAGAGTGACAGGAGGAAAAATATTATGCTACATCATATCCTAATCAGGGATTGATGTAGACCCTACAAATATTCATGCAATTCTTGAGGTGAACCCACGCATGAATGAGTTTCACATTAGGTCATTCCTTGTAAATCTTGAAGCAATCTAAAGGTTTGTTCCTGACCTCACCTATGCCATTCACTCCATTAATGGTCTCCTTAAGAAGACATGTTGCATCACTTAGATGGAAGAATATGATGGTTCTTTTGAATCCATAAAATATTTCTATCATCTCCACTAACTCTCATGCCACCCAAGTCTGATTATCATTTGATTCTCTATTATAGAGCCAAAAATGTACCCCTCATGTGCATTCTGGTACAAGAAGATGATGATGACCATGAGGATGCCATTAATTTTATCATCCATGTCTTTTTTGACTATGGGACTAGATACAAAAAAGCATATAAGGAATGTCTCACTACCATCTTTACAACTAAACAACTAAGACACTACATACTCAATAAAGAAAAAATAACCATTATTAAGTTTGAATAGCTGCATACTTTCCTTAATGAAAAAAATTGTTTAAAAAGGTTGTCCAGTTTATAACTCTCATAAGAGAATTCAAACTTACACACATAAACCAAAACATAGTCAAGGGGAAAATCATTGCTGACTGGTTAGCTAAAAATCCACTGGATTATGGTGAGGAATTTGAATTAGATTTTCCTGATGAGCTCATATATTACCTCAAAAATCCTATCATCATGTCAATCCCATGCTATGATAACATAGTAAATAACATAATAGAATGAACTTACCTAGAAGGGGCTAATTCATAAAAAATATGGTGTATTCACGTTATAACCACCAAGTATGCTATTACTAAAGAATTCCTATATCATAAGGCCTTTGATGGTTTGTTGCTCTAATATGTAGATGAGAAAGTCTAAAAATATTATTTTTAAATCCCACATTAGCGCTTGTGGAAGACACTTCAATGGCCATTCGAATGCCCTAAAGATTCACTAGATGGGATATTTTTGGCCCACTCTTGAGCATAGTATTGTAGATTATATACGTAAGTGCCAAAATTATCAAGAGTCTTCACACATCATATAAATCCCCACCTAGGATATGTAACCGATTCTTAAAACATAACCCTTCTCTATGCGTGGCCTTGATCTGATAGGGAAATTATCCCCTTCATCCACATATGGCCACAAATTTATCACCATGACAATTAAATATTTCATGAAGTGGCTAGAGGAAATTCCTCTAACCAAGGTTAATAGTATAATCATTACCAAATTCATCATGGACCAAATAATCTATAGGTATGGTGTCCCACAAGTCATTGGGTCAAAACATATAATTGTGCCCCACTTTTGGTAGTTTTTATACCTTCAAAAAAATATGTTTGAAAACTAAAACATGACCAAACACATATAAAACGACCAAACATGTATTTTAAGAGCTTAAATATACCAATCCTAAGGGAATCCAAAATTTACCTGATTGTTTAAAATTTTTATTGTATTTTTTAATATTTATTTCTTAATCATATTTTAAAATATTTTTGGCCACCAAGTGGGATAAAATTATATTATTTTACCCCATTCTGTTTGATAATGGCTCGTCATTCAATAATGACGAGGTATGTGAGTTGTGTGAGAGGTCTAAAATATCTCATCACACAACCTCCTTATATTATCTAAATGTAAATGGTCAGAAAGAGGCCTCCAATAAGAATTTGAAGTCCATCCTTATTAAAAAATCAAGGAGAATAAAAGAGATAAATTTTAAGATCTGTCCAACATTATGGACCTATTTGAATTCCATTCACACATCGATAGGAGCAACTATGTTCTTCTTGGTATTTGGTTTAGAAGTCATTCTACCTGTACAGGTAGAACTCTGTAGTATTTGCGTGTCATTTCAAGGAATATTAGAAAAATATGAATATAGAAATGCTTTCTTAACTAAGGAAATCTATATGAGAAGAGGCTTAGGGATAAGCAACATCACTAGGATTACATTGAAATAATGTATCAATAATACAATAAGAAAGTTTATGAACATCCAATTTAAAATGGTGATCTTGTGTTAAGGATTGAAAACCACAAAGATAATAACATTGGAAAGGGTCAAAAGTTCAGACCTAAATGGATTGGACAATTGTAGTTCCCACCCATGTGGGACCCAAATATAAGACTAAATTATACCAGGTTTTTCTTAAAACTCATTACTTGTTACAAGACAATACATGTATTACTCACCAAACTCCACACAACATGTGATGCCAACACAAACATGAACCCACCCATACAACATGTAGGTCATGTCAATAATAAGAAAACACAAGAAAAAGTTCAATGACACACGTTTATAATGAACAGGTGTAAGATCAAGACCCAACGAAGACTTGCATGTCACCCAATGGCACCTTCCACATTACCAAATTTTGTAGGTTACTTTTTTATTATATTCATATTTCGATAAACCTCAATGATTTAGGGAGTACTTAACATGTAAGCACACATTTTACTTTTTTGAGACCACATTCCTTTTGGTTTACTTATCACTTAGCTTATACTAGTTTCATCCAATTTAGTTTGTTTGTATAATTGTGAATACATCATATAACTTGATTGTTTACTAGAGTTTTCTTAACATTTATACATTAAGTTTCGATTCCCACAAATTAGAAACTATACCTTATTAAGATTTATTTTTGAGAGGGTTAAAATACATCTACCTTCATATCACTAGAAAGATTTAATAGGCTGCAAAATAATCTCCATGGTACTTATAATTCATAGCTCGACATCACAAGGCTACATTATCCAAACAAAAAGTAATTTACAAACTCCCTTTATCAAAAGCACCTTTTCGTGAATATTCTAAAAAGGTCTACACTATTTTTTTCATATTTCAATTTCCATTAATTTTCAAAACCTAAAGTTAGTACTAACATTTTGAGCACATATACATCACCCAACACTCCTTCTTAACCTATTGGTTATTTTCTTATATAACATGGTTACTCATCATTTTGTAAGCATTAATTGTGAGGGAACATATCACAAGATGATAAGAGGCTCAATTTAAGCTAATCTTATGCTTGTGGTACATCTTGGAGACATAGATGTTTGGAAGAATTTATAAGATATAAAAGAGTCATATGTGGTTCATTTTCAAGTAAAAATTTAATGTTCTAGAATATCATGTCCTCGAAGGAGATATCTCATAATATCTTTAATGTTAGAAATGGAGACTTAGGAAGGATTAGGGAACAATTCACAATTCTCAGCCTTCTAATGGATCAAAATCCTACCGTTAACAAACCCAACTGCTAAGGTTTAAATACCAAAATATTCCCATATATTACAGTCCAAAAAGTCCTAGGATTAGTTTTAAAACTTATTTCCAAATACCCCAAGGGATATACGCCCTACTATTGGCCAAATATAATGATAAAAAAAAATTCCTCAAGACCTCAAAAAACTCAAAGATGTTCCTGTAATCAAAGGAAAGAAAAAAACTTCCATTTCTAAAGCATAGAATAGTCCTAAGAGGTGTTTGGTTACGTTAAAGAACAAGGAATGAGGTTAAGCTCAAGGGGACCATTCCATATCAAAAGGGTAGATATTTCAAACTATAAGTTTGGTTGACACCTTCCGACTGAAAAAAATGGAAACAAACACATACAAATGTTATATTTTTCCTTAAAGGCTAATATATTTCTTAGGTCCATACACTACTAACATATAGATGAATTATGCCATTACCATATCACTACCACTAATTTTACTAGTAAAATCACATCCAAGGTCACGATGGTACAAAGCATTTTAAATATTAGGATTTCAATTTCATTCTCTTGATGATGATATTGATTAAATTAAAGGGATCCTCTTACATCGTTTTCCAATGCAACATGATACAATCAACTTCATTTAACTAATAAAATATAATGAAATATGACTAAGTGTGGAATTAGTTAAATATGTAAAAGTATAACTACGTAAGAAATAATACATTTCACCAATAGGAAATAAGATTGAATACATCATGAAAACAATGAAATAAAGTATTCTATTCATAATTATATCACTAGTATATCCTATACAATATTACATGTATTCCAAAATTAATCACGTGGTTATAAAAAAAGAGCATAATTAATGCTGCCATTTTCTTCTCATCTCGTGTACCTGAAATCACCGTAGGGTCAATCTTAGAATTGGTATGGAAATCTGCTACAATCAAGCATAAATACAAACATTCATCATTCCAAACAATTTCAAATAAAGAATAGAGAGAGTAACTGAAGATTTAAAAAATGGCACCTATCGTTTGTGCGGTTTGGAAGGTGAGGAGTTTGGTGAATCCTTCAACTCCCCCCAACTTAAATGTTTTTATATATAAACCATGTTTGTCTCCACATTGTCCTTGTTTCAAATTCATAGTTCATGACATTTGTGTCATCAACCTGTTTAGCTTGTACTGCAAGTTTACTCATTTGATAATAATATTAACTATTCATACATTGGTAGATATATCAACTCTACATATTGAAGATATAATCATATTATTTATCTACATGATTCATCTCACTAATTTCAAATCTAAGTCATAATTTAGTCTTGATTCTAATGAAACTTGTAATCTTTACTCCTTCGTAACTCTCCTATTTTAAATAGTTTTCACCTATAGTTCTATCTAGAATTTTCATGATGGAAAATCTTCCCTCCAAAAATTATCTCCTAAATAAAAATCTATAACTTCTTTACCAAATGTTATGTTCTCCCATATTGGTCTTAGGTGATGTGACCTCACTTCTAACTAATCACATGGGGCTGAGATTCAAGACCATACATTCTTTCTCAAAAAGCACAGTGTAAAATAAAAATAGAATAGCCTAAAAGGAAAAGCATATATATATATATATATATATATATATATATATATATATATATATATATATATGTGATATAAATAAATACACCTTTTGTCCTCCCTGGTCTTTGGTGATGAACCCACACTTCTTACTAGTAGTGTAAGGCTAGGATAGGAGAGAGTTTCCCTTAGTCTCATATAATTTACATTTGGTGTTGAGCTCTTGATTCTTACAAATAGCATAAGGCAAGACACATGGATTCAATTTAAATAAATTATAAATGATATCATACAAAAGTGATAAAAAGTATAAATTAAAAGAAGATAACTTAGAATATCATGTTAAAAGGGAGAACCATTCCTTAAAATCATATTTTGTCAATTAATAGGCCATCCATGAATCTAAATCTAGTTAGATCCTATATAATGTGAACTTATTTGAAGTTGGTCAGAAAAGACTCAAATAATAATGAGTCACAAGTTTTCATCAAATCATTATTAAACCTAAAATTTCTCTTCAATAGTTATCACCTATGTATCATTCATTCACATATCTCATGTCCTCTCGACTCTCAGTGACAAGCCCTCACATCTCACTAGTTGTATGGAGTAAAAAATGGATCAAGATGACTTATCTCTACATTATTGATAACATATTCCATCAATGGAATGGAAAGTTCAATGTTATTTTGAAAATTAGTTTTTTAAGTAAAATCATGAATATATTTTTCCCTACCTCATTTTATTTATCATTTTTTAGCATCCAGAACATTCATTCATAAATAAAAAAAATATCAAACATTCCTAACCTTTCAAATTGCACAAATGAAGTAAAACATGTAAATAAAAATAGAAGAGGGAATGCTGAGATAAAAGAAAGTCATATATATATGTTAAAGTTCCAATATAGTGTCATCACATCAAACGGTAAGTGTGGTAAAAACACATAACAATGAGTCAAAAATCCAAATAAATAACATATATACAAATATATATCCAAGAAATAAGGATGGTGAGTCTATCCATCTCTTTAAGACCCCTATAAAGTAGTGGGTTGAGGGATCCTACTACGGTTCCTATGCCACAATCTGTTAGATCCATCACGTGAGCCTCCATGTGCTGAATTTTATGAGTGCCCATGTGAATCCATGGTACATGCGGTCCTTTGATAACTGGTCTGACCTCTCATAAGCATCTTATGGTAGTCAACTACTTGTTACCTCAACATAACATTCTTAGTTTGCATATGAGAAAGTGCATTTGTCACGTGTCATGCAGGTGAAAAAACATTGCTATGAAAGCCAACATGCACTTTCAATTTAGGTTATAATATCAAGGAATCTTAGGATAATCCAGATGTAAAGGTAAATAGGTCACAATTCATCCACCAAATAAGTTATCTCTATTTTTATTAGTGGTTTCAAAAAATAAATACACGCACAAAACAAATCAAAAAATTGCTAACATGTAACCAAGTAACTCTATTCTAGATAAAAAAGGAAGAGTAACCAAGGTTACTCAATCAGATCCCCCTCAACCCAATATGGGTTTGTTGCCTCCTCCTTGGCCTCTAGTGTCTCCTCCTCACTACCATTAGCCTCCTCAGCTCCTGTCTCCTCCTTAGATTCCTCCTCCTCCTTAGTACCTATTGTCCAAAATAAGCCCTTTGCTTATTTTTGGTTAACTTCCTTTCATTCCTTCCTTCCTTGTGCCTCAGTTGAATTTTTCCACTTTTTTAGGCACTCAAAATTTTCTGGAAATGGTTTCATTAGGTAGAGAATTTCCTCCCCTTTCCAGAAAGGTAAATTTTTCCCTCTAACTCCTTGTATTTTGCAAGTTATGGCTCAAAAGAGTTTTGGAGGGAAATTTTCCCTAGGGAGGTCCGTGGACCAATCAAAATGCGCCATGTCAGCGGCGGGATGGCGGGTCGGCGGAGGTTAGTTTGAAAAATTTTCAAGTTCTCGGCAGGAGCACAAAAGAATAATTTTTTCTGAAGGCCCACCGGCGAATAAGAAATGGCCACGTGTCCATGAGGCCGTCGGAGGTCGGACCGGTGGGGGAAAGGTTAGAAAATTTCCAAAAATGGGCACAAAAGAAAAATCTCAGGCTGAAGGCCCTCAACGAATGAAGAGATGCAACATGTCCATAGACCAGAGGGAGGTGGAGGCATGGGGGGTATTTAACAATTTCACCAAAGTATGGCAAATGGTGCAATAAAAATCCGCCCCCGATGGCCCACGCCAATCAAAACATGCCACGTGTCCATGTGGCAGACAAAAGTCAAAAGGGGTGGGCGGTGTCAAAGGAAATGTTTGTAGTTCAGGCCCGTGCCAATAGAAAAGTGCCACGTGTCCTGTTTGGGGCAATGGTCGGTGACAATAGAAAAATTGGAAGTGCACCCCCACAGCGAATAAGAAGATGACACGTAGCAGTAGAGCGGTGGGGCACGGGATAATTTTTGAAATATTTCCAAAAAATTAAAAAAGGCGTAAAAAGACCAGTCAGACTTGAAGACCAATTAGAACATGCCACATGGCATTAGGGTGGTGGGGGGTGGAAATTTTTGGGGATTTTTTCCCAAAATTCAAAAAGGGGAAAATTTTAAACTTTCATCACGCCAATCCAATTTTTCCCAATTTTTTCCCTAAATCTTCAGAGGGGCATAACTTTTGATCCAGAGTTCAGTTTTTTGCATTCTTGGTATCATTGGAAAGCTGGTGAAATCCTCTACACAATGGAGGGTTAAATTTTTAATTTTGATGGAGATTTGTGGGACAAAAATGAGAAAACGCCTCTGGCATGGGGAAAAGAGTAGAACTAACATTCAACCACCATTTTTAATGCAGTATGGCTTCCATTCTTCTCCAACATGGTCGAAAATCTTAGGGAATGGAATTTTATTGGTACCCATGCTGTTTTTATGGATATGGTTGGTGGTTGAGTGATTCCTTTCATTTTTTCCCATGTTTCTCCTTCTTGGCTTGGATTTTCATTATTAAAAGCCAGATTTGGCTCATTTGTAAAGGGTTAGATGTTTTTACTCTTGCAAGCTCTCTTTTCTTCCTCAACAGGAAGATTTGTAGAGTTTCATACCTCTCATATAGACGGCAGTATGTATTTTTCCTCCTAGCCATTGTAATGCATTGTATTGAACTTGGGAATGATAATGTATGTTCTGTGATTGATTTTTCCCAATCCTCTCATGTGTTTATCATTGTCTTTTGATATCTCATTACATTCTTGCAATCTATGCATATTTTGTGTTGTATTCCTTATAATCTATGTCAATTTTGCAAAGTAGATGTTCACCACTCCCTTGGTGTATCACCACTTTTACTTAGTTTTATTTCTTCTGCATCCTTTATCTCTGTCTCCTTGGAATTTAGAGTAGGATCTGGTATTAAACCTCTGTAAAGTTCATGCATACATCTGATCAGAGGAATGAAGGAACCAACCTTTAATTCGAAGAGTCTTTTCCCAGTTTTTGACAAGTCCCACACTTGGGGAAAAGATTCAATGTTGTGCAATCACACTGGATGCCCATTCTCAAACTAGAAATCTAAGAAAACATCCAGAGGGTGCTGTTGATTTGCACTAACAGTACCTAATATAGACTCCTCCTCCTCTTCCTTGATATGTGTATTTACTCCTCCGATTTGAAGGACCCTATCCTATGCCATATCATCTTTATCTACCCATATGGGTGCGACTTGATTCTACCCTATTAGTACTCATAGTACCATCATTATCCATCTCAACCTATGTAGGTGCTTAGCCCTAGTCTCTCTCCTCCTCTTCCTTGATATGTGTATTTACTCCTCTGATTTGAAGGACCCTATCCTATGCCATATCATCTTTATCTACCCATCTGGGTGCGAATTGATTCTGCCCTATCGGTACTCATAGTACCATCATTATCCATCTCAACCTATGTAGGTGCTTAGCCCTAGCCTCTTTCATGCCTTTGAGTATGGCCTAGACAATGAGAATGGCATCAATATATGGGTGGAAAAACTATTGGGGAACCCATGCTATATGATGTACCTCTCTCTTTCCCTCACAGTCAATCAATTGTGTGATTCTCAAAAAAGCAACCAATGAGATTCCCTCTTTGGCCCATAAACCAAACATGACCTCATAAGGTTGTGTCACCATGTCTGTAGTAGTCAAAGTGCTTATTGCATATGATATCACTCTAAGAGATGCCATATCAATAAACATCACTATTTTGATAGCAGTCAAAATTAAAATATTCACACCCCTCTTATAGGTGATTACCCTCTCATAAACCCATGACATGACTAGTGCAATATGGTTTAAAGAGTTTTACCTACACCTAACCATGTTGTATAAGTCATGGTATGTGGTGGCTAAGATGTCCTACCCCAATGAATAAATCATACCATAATCCTTGATGCTCTACACAATGGGGGACCAAAAATATAATAACCTACATCCACCCTTATCCCTAATTAAATGCAAATCCAATATACAATAATGGACTTTCAAAAATTAGGGATAGGGGATATCTCTACTCAAAATAATCTGATGCTCTGCTTGGCACACATATCAAGTTTCCCTCCATCCCTCAATTTTTTTCTCATCTCAGGCCTCTTTTAATGAGATAGCCCTTTTTAGGACTAAATTCCTCCATGTTATTGGTAATCCCAATATATTCTAGACATATTGTAAGGTGATAATACACCTGTTGTATATATCTTCCCCTCGGGTAGATATAGACAAGCGGAAGAATATGGAAACCAAAGAAATTCAAACCTCAGCCCATGGCGCATAAAAGGGGCACACGACAATGAGTGTCGACAGCAAAATGGATGCGCCCATGGCACACAAAAGGGGCGCACGACAATGAGTGTCGACAGCAAAATGGATGCGCCCATGGCACACAAAAGGGGTGCACGACAATGAGTGTCGACAGCAAAATGGATGCGCCCATGGCGCATAAAAGGGGCGCACGACAATGAGTGTCGACAGCAAAATGGATGCGCCCATGGTGCACAAAAGGGGCGCATGACAATGAGTGTCGACAGAAAAATGGATGCGCCCATGGCGCATAAAAGGGGGGCATGACAATGAGTGTCGACAGAAAAATGGATGCGCCCATGGCGCATAAAAGGGGCGCACGACAATGAGTGTTGACAGCAAAATGGATGCGCCCATGGCACAAAAAAGGGGCGCACGACAATGAGTGTCGACAAAAAAATGGATGCACCCATGGCGCACAAAAGAGGTGCACAGAAATGAGTGTCGAAATAAGAAAGAATGTGCCCATGGCACACATAAGAAGATGTCGACACACACATGGATGCGCCTATGGCGCACCTTTAGGAGGCGCAACATTCTGAGTGCTGACAGGAAGCAGACCCTGACCCAGATATTCAGATGGCCATAACTTTTGACTGGGAGCTCCGATTCACACAAGGTTGGACTTTTCGGAAAGCCTACGGCGTCCTCTACCTATCTTTAATTAAGTGGGAACAAGTTCTTTAAAATGTAAAATATAGTTTGCCACTTTTGGGGTTTGATATGGTCCTCACCTACCACCATAATGAGATGAATTAAATACAACCTGAGGTGGTTGGGGTAGATTTGGACTTTCTCTCTCTTCTCTCTCTCATTCTTCCTATAAATTGTAAAGAGGGGCTTCTTTCTAAAGGTTGGACATTTTTGTTTTGTGCCTCCTCCCTTCTTCTCCCTGGAAGGTGGATTTGTGGAGCAAAGGACCTTCCCATTTGAAATTGTAATGCAACCTTGCCTCTTGGCATTTTGCAGTGTTGTATCACCCTTTGGGGCAAATTAATGCATATCTGTGGATGTTTCTCAACCCTCTACATGTTTATTTGCATCCTTCCGATCTTCACTGTGAATCTGGCTATCTGTGCATATCTTTTGCATTACATTTTATTGGTTTGTGTTTATTGGCAAGACATATGTTCTTCATTCCTCGGTGCATCACCCCCTTAGCTTAGGTTTATTTTTATGCATTTTTCTCTCCCTATCTCCTTGGAAAATTAGATTAGGTTTTGAGTAGACCCTCTGCATTTTTACGTGTGCATCTGAACAGAGGAATAGGAACCGGCCTTCATCCGAAGAGATTTTTTCGATTTTGCAAGGTCCCACACTTGGGAAAAGCTCCATGTTATGCAATCACACTGAGAATCTGCAACCCATCGAGTTACAGAGTCCCAGGGGTGCTGTGATACGACATCAACAACACCCTCTTCGAATGCCAAGTAATTGAAAAGTTTCCTGATATGCGTCCTAGTAAGTCAATAAATTATAAAGTATCCTATTGGCTACGAAAAATGGCCTAGTTTTTTTTTCCAACTACCATATCCTTTCCATATCGAGATGATCTATCTCAACCTATGCCAATGAATAAAAGATCCATGTAATCTAATCCTACAACTGATTTTTTTTCTAATAGATGTAATCCCCCCGTGCCATCAAGAGAAATGGAAAAGTATTAGAACACCCCATCAAAATTATAAACACAGAAAAATGAAATAATCAAACAAAAATAAAATAAATGAAATCTTTCTCCTTCTTCTGCTATAGGAAGTGGTTGTGAAACTTCCTCTCTCTACCAACCAATGGTTGTGTAATTTCCACTTTTTACTAACCATCAGTTGTGCAACTACATCAATGATTACGTCACTAGTTAGGGCATGACATGAGCCCTACAAGAAACAAAAACAAACTAAAAAAAAAGATCCAAAAATTCAAAATTTACATTTTCCCAATCCCCTACCCCTAATAATAATTTCGACTAATTTTTTTTCTAAAAATCCCCTCCCTTAGAGATTATTTTCAATGAAAACATAAACCTAGGGAAAAAGAACAAAAACACTTGTAACCATCATGTTCATGATATCTATTCACTACCGCTGGGTTTGCTACCATCATGCTGGAATGATAGTCAATTTGACTATACTCATGCATGAAATATTTCCCAAAAATGTAGAGCTCGAAAAATAGTGAAAAAAGATATGATAAATGATTTCTAAAATTAGTAAACACTTGATATATATAGTGTATGTTAATTTTTTAACACTCATTTAGAAAGTTGTGTAGTTCTAGTGACACTGGAGTAGGTAGTATTACCCTCCACGCATAGATGGTAAGTAATCACATCCTATTATTTTATTTTATTTTTCTAATCCTATTTTATTTGTGCACTTGATTCCTATTTTATTCGTAGGTGGCATAATGTCTCAGCTAACATCACTTCACCATAAATATGGATAATATAACTATCTAACCTTCCCATTTTGGGATACTACATACTTGGAAATCACATTTTCATCCATTAATGGCTAAAGCACTACTCTGAGGGGGAAATATATAAGCACCCAAAAATTACACAACATAACACTTAATGAAATACATCTCTAATGATGATATAACTACTTCTAAGAAAAGAACGAGATCCATATCGATACAATTTCCTATTGCATACTTACCTTGAATTTTCCAAGCCCCCCATTTTTTTCCCTAGCTTCTAAACAACATGCATGCCCTTCTTTGCTAAAATTTATTTTAGGTGTGGTTGTGCAGATGCCCCTAAAGACAAGAGACATTTACAAAACCACTGTGTAGTTTGCAAAACCACCCATGAAGATAATACAAAATTGTGAAACCACTATAACGATTACACAACCACCCCTGAAGACAAGTGGAAATTACAAAACCACTGTGGAGGTTATGCAACTACCACTTTGGAAATAAGGTTGGTTCTTTCACTACGAAAACTAAAAATAGACTGTTGATTTATTCTCCACATGTTGAATCATCCCTTCCAAATTGACACTTGCGTTCTAACTTCTTCCGTCCCAAAAATTTATAAATATTCCTCTTTCAATTGTTCCATGAGGTTGGCGATTTTAAAATTTGAGAGGCATTATGATACTAAAATTATTATGGGTGATTGAGTAAGAAAACAAGTTTTCTGTTAGTTCCTTCACATTTATCACATTCCAACCACCATTTCTACATTATACTAGCCTACTTGATTTCTTGATTCTTTGTTACTAACCATTCCTTTTCTCAATCTGATCATTTTGAATTCACACATTGGAGGGATATTGAAGATGATGAGACATATAATTTTCCATCAACCACACTGGGAAAAGCTACCATAATACCGTAGTTACCATATTTGGGATGCATTTCTATTTATTTAAAATTTCAATATAAGCACTATTTTAATTTGAGAAAGCTACTCTTAGTGCCATTTGGAAAGAAATATTTCCCCACTTCCTATGTGCACATGTTATACTTGTATTCATTTATTGAGGTTTATTATGATAAAAATTCTATCACGGATAATCAATTCCTAGCTCATCATTGTGGATTTGTTTAGGAAAATATTAGAGATAGATGTAGACACCTATTTTTGGTATAGCATCCCTCTGCCATCTCACATTCATCTAATTTCCATCCTCACTTCTCTTTTTCTTAAATTAAATGAAATCCTATTTATTTTCTCACATTATTTGATTAATTATCAAATGGGCTCCATGTAGACCCATTTGATAATTCAAATTTTGGCATATCCCCATCCTTCACATTTTATTAATCCATGGGTATTAATACACCCATATGACACCCTTTTTTAAATGAAATCTTTATCTCACACACTATGTACATCATGCTCCCCATTCCATATAATAATTCAAGCCATGGTCTCCACGCGATCACATCATATCCCTAACTCAAGTTACTTTACTCAACCCCAGTTAGTTGTTAACCTTAAATCTAACCTCACATATAAGTTATAAATATGGGTTTCTCCCCCATATTTCATGGACTGAGAAGGAAAGGATTGAAGACCTGGAGATACCTAGGTCTCGAGAAGAGAAGAAGGAGATTAATTAAGTTCTGCTAGTTTAAGGAAGAAAATTTTTCCATGGTTCATTATCTTGCCATCTTGATGTCCGGTTCATCTCCATAACAGAGCACAAGCTAAGTTCCCTCGTCATTTTAGTTACTTTTCATTTTATATTCCATTATTACTATTCATAATATGTTATTATCTTGTCTAACACGGGGGTTGAAATCCTCCAAGGGAGTTAAAATCCTCTTGTAACCGACACTGTCCGGGCAGCCCCCGCATATTGGAATCTAATCTTATTTGTTTTAGTTTTACAGATCTAGCTTCTTTATACCATACATTATGAAATTTGTGCCTGTATCATCCATCGTCATCTCCAAAGTACTAAGCCCTTGTATAATCGACATTGTTTAGTGTTTCTTGATTACTCGTACACTCATCTAGATAGGAAGCTTGAAACACAGATCAACATTTGGCATGCCCGGTGGGACCAGACCTAAGATCTGGTCATTTTCTTATTACTTTACTCATCTTGAGGAGGTGTCGTAAGTATATCGGTTATCCCAATTCATAGTTTTTGTCTATTTAGATATATTTTGTGAATATTTTGTTTTTAGACTCGTTTGCAAGGTTTTAGTATTATCTCCACCAGTTCGGTTTGTTACTTGAATTTGGTAGTATTTTTCCACCTTGAGGTAAGTGATTTTATTGTTTTCACAATTTTTTTATTGGGTTGATTATAATTGATATAAAGTTTTATTTTTATTATTAAAAAGACAATAATAATTAAATTTTTTTATAATAAATGAGTATAATAAATAAATAAAATCTAAAAAAATAAATTATTATTATTGTCCTAAAACTACCCCCTCACCTATCCCCTACTTCCCTTTGGCCAACCTCACATCCACTGACTCCCTATCTCGTGTTTTTCTCCATCTTCCTCTACCTGAGATGCTATCTACTTCTCCCCATACGCTCCACTCTCCTCTTCCTGCGCTATCTCCCATCCACCCGTATCCCACACAGACCCACTCTTTATCCAACTAGAAAATCCCCAATACCCAATCTCGAATTCTTCATTAACTCTCCAACTCACACGACCACCGCATCTCCCACTCCCACCTCCCTCAATCTGTTCCCAACATCCCAACGCTTCTTGTTCACAAAGCTACTACATTGCTCCCCTCTTTCGCACAGTAAAATGATGTCCACGCATCTTTAATGCCGACCCAACAAACTTCATTGTTCTACTCGTAGCCTACAACTTGCTTGCGTTCCTCCCCACTTCTTTATCACTATATAACCATGAATTCCTCTCCCAACCACTGGGTATTGGTGATAATATTTTTTTTAGCTTTTTAAATAAAGAAAATTAAATTAGTATTCACCTTTTCTAGTTGAACTGTAATCTATACAAATAAACCGTGAAAATATAAAAACTCTTTGACCCATTAAGTAAGAGATCCTATCTAAAGTTCACCTGTGTTCATATTTAAGTAGTTTAAATAAGTATAAATACAGATACTAGTTGCATATGTCTGTGTTAATCTTGATGTCTTCAGGGAGAATGTCTTTTAAACATGTATCATCTTGACAAAATTTCTGTAATATAAGAAAAATATAAAGCTCAAGTAGGAGACTCAACATTTTGAAACTTTTTTACCAGGCACCAACTCAATGCAGATGAGTCATTGCCTCATACACTGAAAAGCAAGTTTAGCCAGCTTAAAAAAAAAATTATAGTTTAATGGAAGACGGGTGGGAAAATCCATTTACTATGATAGCAGTGGGATTCTATTATTGTAAATGATCAGATAATAATCGTGAATCCAGACCAAGTCCTCATCAGGGCCAAAATCATCCGATAATTTGTCCACGTTGACCTCAACAATTTTGATGCTAAGTCCTCCAGACTATTGTGAAATATCAAATTCACTCCAAGTAGAAAATTTGAGAGAGGTTTTTGACTAATAATGGTTTCCAGCTCATGTTTGAATTAACAAAAACCTCATGTGGGTATTTTCTACAGGTATTACCCTCATAGAAGATAAATCTAATTCTCTTTAGTGAGTTGCAGTCCAACAGCTGAAAAGCCATGTCCATGTATGACCAACCAGTGCTAAAAGTTCCATAAATAGAAACAGAAAAGTAAAACAAAAAATATGAGAGAGGATTTTGGTCATAGTAACATTTTTAACAAAAACCTCATTCATATGTTCTACAAGTTTTACCAATGAAGAGAGATCTAAGTTTTAGTTAGCTGCAGTATGAGGAAAAGTGTATCAAACGAGCATTAAAAGTTCCATAAACAGAAACAAAAAATTCAAATGGAAAATATGAGAGAGGTATTTTTTCATTGAAATGTGTTTAAAGAAAACCTCATTCATATTTGCAACAACTTTTACCAATGAAGATAAATCTAACTTTTAGTGAACTGTAGTCCAAGGAAAAAGCGTATCAGACAAGCATCAAAAGTTTCACAATAAAAAACAACAAAGTCAAATGGAAAATCTGAGAAAGGTATTTGGTAAAGATTATATTTTAAGGAAAATTATCCTTCCAATAATGTAGAAGAATAAAATTATTATGATTCTTGTTACCAAAAAGCAAGGAGAAGATTTGGGAGCAAATCTTCCTAAAAAAGGTGAGATGAGACTTTGACTCCAATATTATATCTCTCTCCATAGTTTGTGGAGATGGAGATCTTAGTTGTTAGGATTGGAATAAAGATAAGATCAGATTTCATTTCCTAAAATAAGGAGTTGGGTGGATAGATGAATTATAAATGCAACCTTCCACACTGAAATATATAATTCTTTTCTCCCAAGAAATAAAGATCTGTTCTTTCTTTCCAATCTTTTAAAGTAAAGTTATTCTGCAACTTTTGAATTAATAGTATGAATTAAGTCCTCTTCCAAGGAATAAGCTAGCCACTCATTCCAAGGAAGGTGGATCAATGTGCTAATGTCTGTTTCTTTATTTCTGAAGTTTTTCTTTAGTTGTAAACTTCTGATTTCATGTTATGCAATCCTTCTTCAGTACAATTTTTCTTATGAACCTGCAAGTGTCTTTTTATCTTTCAGTTATTTTTAATTTGGAAATTTCATTTATGCAAGTTTAATTTCTTTCATGCAAATTTTATTCTTGCAAGTGTGATTTCCTTTATGCAATTGTGTTTACATTTCTGCAAGTGTGCCTTTAAATTTCTTCATGTGTGATTTATTTTATGCAAGTTTGGTTTGTATTTAAAGGAGATGATTTCCAAGATCTTCTTCTCTTAATGCATACAACCTTCGGACACAAACCCGGATCGACATTATTAATGGTGAGGATTGATGACCCTCATCACAAAGCCGATCGTTTAAATCGACTAAGTATATAAGGGTCAGCGGAAGCCTCCACGTGCCTCGTCCTCGTAACTTCAAAGGTAGAATCCAGAGTGACAATCCCAAACAAGCGATGAGCCTCCAGGTGTCTCGAGTCAGACATATGACCCTCCCGAAAAACAACGAATTGGCTAAAACAAAAAGAAACAGAGAAAATCTGAAGAAGGAGCCACGTATCTCTTTGGTGTAACTTCAAAAACAAAGTCTAAAAGTGGTCCCCAAAAGAGCACAGGCTTGTTGTGTGGCCATGTTTCAAGTGAAGACTGGAAGGTGGGTCGTTGGGGGTAATTTGAACTTTTTGGGTCGAGAAGGCGTAAAGTATAAAATTAAACCACACCTCTGCTGATGCCAAAAGAAGAAACGTGTAAAGCCTAAATTACAAATGGGTTGACAGGCCCTTGGGAGGACTTTTCGCTAAAGGGGAAAATGCGGGTTGGAGGGCCCGAGATGATTTCTTTTGCTAAGTGGGCCTACGGAGCCGTGGAGGAAATTTTACCAAAAGTGAATTGCGGGCTTGTGGGACATTTTCTGAACTTTTGTAATTTATTGTAAAAGGCCAAAAGTAAATATCGGGCCCACGGAACTGTTGTGTTAAACTAGTTTTCACCATTTTTGTATGGATCTGACCCAAACATTCAAATGGGCATATCTTTTGATCCAGTGCTTGAAACCCAACAAATTTGGTATCATTGGAAAGGTATTGACCTCATCTACGCCATGGAAACATGAAACTTTAATTTTGAAAAGGTTAGGTGGGTAAAAATAGGAAAGAAACTTCATTTCATTAATATGTAATCTGATTGCTCTAACAACTAGATCATATTTGATTTGATCCTCCATTCTTCTTCAAAACACCAAAAATACATAGAGCGGGGGAATTTATGGCTAGTAGCTGACAACCAAGTCAAGTTTCCCGCCTCTTCTCTCCTCTTCTATTTGTTGCATCTATAAAGGTAAGAGATTGGCTCATTGAAAAGGGTTGGACATTTTTGTTTTGCACCCTCCCTTCTACCTGTTAGTGCAAATCTGCAGCACCCCCTGGATGTTGATCAGATTTCTAGTTTGATCATTCTAAGCATCCAGTGTGATTGCACAACATTGAAACCTCTCTCCAAGTGTGGGACTTGTAAAATGAGAGAGGAATCTCCAGATTAGAGGCTGGTTCCTCAAACTCCTCTGATCAGATCTATTATTTGCACAATTGCAGAGGTTTGAATCCTAATCCTACTCTAAATTCCAAGGAGACAGAGATAGAAAGTGCAAAAATTGAAACTAAACTAATAGGTGATACACCAAAGGAGGAGTGGTGAACACTTCTAATTCTGCAGATAGACACAGATCATGGAATGCAACATAAACATCATGCACAAACTGATAAGATGTAATTGAAAGTCTGAAATGAAGCAAACAACACAACCAAAGGATTGAAAACTGATCACAGAGCCTGTATTGTCATTTCCACTGTCAAAATCCTTGCATTACAACATCAAAAGGTAGAAAACCTGTTACAACCATCAAGAGGTCTGATACTTGCAAAAATCACTTGTTGAAGGTGAAAGAAGAAGCTTGCTATCCAAAGAAATGTTCCCCCTAAAAAATGAGCCAAATCTGGCTTTTACAATGCATGGGTCGAGCCCAGGAGAGAGAAAATGTGAAAAAATGTGGAGCCATTCCTCATTGAATGAAGATGCATTAAAATAGCATGGGTGTCCTTACAGACCCATGCCCTGACATTTTGGCCATGCTGAAGAAGAATGCGACCCATTTTGCATTAAAACTGGTTGTTGAAACGTCATTTCTGGCCATTACCACGTGCCAGAGATGTTTCTTGATTTTCTCTCTCCAAACTGAACCAAAATGCAAAATTGACCCTGGAATCATGTAGATAATTTCACCATCTTTCCATTGATATAAATAACATGGAAATCTGAGCCCCAGATCAAAAGATATGGCGATTTGAAGATTTAGGGAAAAAACAGGCCAAAATCGGATCGGCGGGCAAAAAGTTTGAATTTTTACCCGTTTGGTCTTTGGAAAAAATTTCAAATTTTCCCCATGCTCCACCACTCTAGGTGCCATGTGGCATGTTTTGATTGGCTGCGGGCTCATCCTGCTCCATTTTACTTCATTTTTTGCCTTTGGAATTCTTTTTAAAATTTTCCCGTCGGGCCGATGAGGTGAAGACACGTGGCGGGCGCTGATTAGATGCGGGCCCTCTGCGAGCATTTCCTCTTTTGCGCAAACAATTTAGAAAAAATTCTAATTTTCCCCCACACTCTGCCCTCCTGAGCGTCTTGTGAAGACACGTGCATGACCTGATTCGTTGGCCGGGGCAGCGGGCCAAAACACTCCTTTTGGATTTTTGGTGAAACACTTAGCCAAATTTCCAAATTTCTTTTCCCTTTCTGACATGTCCACTTTTGATTCATCCGCGGGCTTCCTTGTCTCTTTGGCGGCCTTTTAACCTTTTCGCATCCCTCGCGTCCCTCAGGTACTTTTGTCCCAACTGTCCCATACTGCGTGGGAAAATCTCCTGCTTCGGTCGATTCGGGCTTCCTTGTTCCTATTATTTGCGGCCTTTTCACCTTTTCATGTCCCACGCATCCCTCGTACTTTTGTCCCACACTATCCCTCGTGAAACAAAGATCTCCTGAAGGCCTGATTTTCCTTTCTTTCGGCATTCGACTTTTTGCATCCCTCGCGTCCCACGTACTTTTTCCCCAACTTCCTGGGACCCAGAAATATCTCTGAACCGCCTGAAATGGACTATCTTGCGGCAAATCGGTCGATTCACGTCCCTCGCGTACTTTTGTCCCGGCTATCCCAAACCGCGCGAAACAAAGACTTAGATGATTTTTCCCTACTTTCGGCCGATTCATATTTTCGCGTCCCAACATCCCAACTGTCCCGCAGACTACCTGGGACAAAAATGTCTGACTTAGCCGATTTTCTTTGCTTTTTCAGCCCCAAGCTTGGTACGACGAACCTCAGTACGACCCGAACCCTTCAGACCCGAAATGCTTTAAAATAGTCCTGCAACCTTATTTTTTGCATTTTTTCCATTTTTTCTAACTCGTTGGGATTTCTTCTTGGATGGGAGAGTTAGAAAAAGGCCGAGGGGACCCCGAAAAACATGATTTTGGGCCTCGAATCAATCTTACTTGCTCGGGACTGAATAATTTGATGCATGTTATCAAAATTACCCTGAGGGGTGAATTTTGGATAACAATTTTGGCATGACTCAAAGGGGTCATCTACCTACTGGATGAAGTTACCAGTTGCCTGAATTGTCCATTGGGCATGGAGTCATGAGTTGTCTGTTAAGAACCCCAACTGACTTAGAATGTTGCAAGGAGGAAGATGGAATATCACCCAATGGAAGCAAGGGCTGTAAAACATCTCCAGGGACAGCAAGCTTGTGCCAAAGCACTTAGGGAAAGCAAAACAACCTACAGCAAAACAATGTGCACAAGCACTTGGAGGAATGAAAACCTAAGCTAATATTTACAAGGTGGAGAATTTCCCTTTAGTAGCAATGCTTTAGATAGATTCCATTGACTGGAATCTGCAGTTCTTCACCATCGAATGAAGACAATTGGAAGGCATTGTTGGCCTTACACTTTGTGACCATGTATGGGCCACTCCAAATGGCATCAAATTTTGAATGCCTTCCCGGTTTTGCTCTATCTGCATCCCATTTTAACACTAGATCTCCAACTTGGAAAGATCTACTCTTGGCCTTCCTATCAAAGGTCTTCTTGATCAAAGCTTGATCCTTCTCCATTGCTTGGGATGCCTGATCTCTGATCTCTTGGAGCTCCATCAACTCTGCATATCTCACCTCCATGGGCCCAAACTCTAGCAACTCTAACTGCTTCATGAGTTCCAATGTTGGCAACTCAAGTGACATGGGCAAGATTGCCTCTCTTCCATAAACAAGCCTGAATGGAGAGTTACCTGTGGATCTCTTGGGAGTTATCCTATCAGCCCATAAGGCTGATTTCAGTTTGGTATGCCAAGACCTCTGATTCTCATCAAGAGTCCTCCTGATGATCCTCAACAAGTTCTTGTTTGTAGATTCAGCCTGGCCATTACCCTGAGGGTAGTAGTTTGATGAAGTACTTAGGTAGATCCCGTTCTTGACAGCCCACTCAGTCACCTTGGATCCAATGAATGCTAATGCATTAGCTGAGATTATTGTAGTAGGTATGCCAAATCTGGTTACTATCCCCTCATAGAAGTCTAAGATGCTAGACTCATTTGCTTCCTTGAGTGCTACTGCTTCAGTCCATTTGGTGAAGTAGTCTGTGGCTGTCAAAATCCACTTATGCCCTTGGCTTGAATTGGGATTAATGACTCCAATGAAGTCTAAACCCCATTGCATGAATGGCTGGTCAACTAAAATTGGATGCAATGGGAGGGCAGCAAGCCTCTCTTTACCTGTGAAGAATGCACAATTCTTGCACCTTTTGATCCACGCGAAGCAATCACTGAAAATCTTGGGCCAATAATAACCAGCCTTCATGATTTTTAGGGCTATCACTCTTGGTGTAAAATGACCACCAGCTGGTCCACCATGGAACTCTTCCAACACCCTATGAATCTGATTTGTGTTAATGCATCTCAGCAGCACTCCATTCACATCTTTCTTGAACAAAACACTGTCTACTATGGCATATGGGACAACCTATAATCTGAAGTGTCTTCTTTGGGTTTTGTTCATCTTTGGAGGGCATAGGCCCATGCTTAGGAAGTGCATTATACCTTGGGTCCAGCAAGGAGTGGGGACAACATTATCCTCTTCTTGAGTGCTACCTTGCACATGGCTGTCTTGAACTGTCAAAACAACCTCTTCTTCATTGCATACTCCCTTTTGCTTGCCCAAAATCAGCTTGCTCACACAATCCTTTTCCTCTTACCAGCTTGGTGACCTTGATCTCAATGTCATACTCCATGACACGAGTGATCCAACCTGCCCTTTTCTCATTCAAATCCTTGTTGAGGAGGAAGTCCTTTACTCCCGCATGAGAGACCAACAACTGAACCTTGTTGTTTGAGACTAGATGTTTGAATTTCTTCAAGCTTCTGATTACTGCAAGTACATGCTTCTCAATAAAAGAATATCTCACCTCATAGTCCTCCAGGATTTGGCTGAAGAAAGCAATTGGCTACTCATCATTGTCCTTGTTCTGCTGCACCAAAATGGTAGAAATGGTATCATTACCCCCAAATGCATAGAGGATGAAATCCTTGGAGAAATCTGGGTTGATGAGAGTTGGTGCTTGAGAGATGGCTTCTTTGATTGCTTCAAAACTCTCCTTGTCTTCTGCTGTCCACTTGAAAGCCATGCTTTTCTTTAACATCTTGGTGATAGGTTTGACAAGGGCTATAAAATCTGGGACAAACCTCTGAACAAAGTTTATTCTCCCCAAGAAACTCTGAAGGGCCTTCTTGTGGCTTGGCAATGGTAGTGCTCTTATGGCTTCAACCCTCTCTGGATCAATTGCTAATCCTTCTTTGGAGACAATATGGCCAAGGAGCTTTCCTTCATGTGCTAGGAAGATAAACTTCTTAGGATTCAAAGACACTCCAAATCTCCTGCACCTTTGGAAGACTTGTCTCAAATGAGAGAGGTGGTCTGCTGCATTCTTTGAAAAAATAGTGATATCATCAAGGTATATCAGCACCACGTTGTTAATCAAACCTTTGAATGCCATGTCCATTGCTCTTTGGAAGGTAGCTCCAGCATTGGACAGCCCAAATGGCATTTTCCTGTATGCATAAGTTCCCCATTTGGTTGTGAAGGCTGTCTTGAACTGATCTTCTTCCTTCACCATAATCTGATTGTAGCCCGAGTAGCCATCAAGTAGTGAAAACCTCTCGGAGCCAGCCACAACTTGCAAAATTTGCTCCATAGAAGGGAGTGGGTAATGGTCCTTGAGAGATGATCTATTCAAGTCTCTGAAGTCAACACACAATCTGATCTCTCCACTCTTCTTTCTGACTGGAACTAAGTTGGCAACCCAACTAGAATGCTTGATTGGGAATATGATTCTTGACTCAATCAACTTGTTCAATTCCTTCCTCATGAGAGGTTCCATGTGTGGATTGACTGGCCTTTGTTTCTGCCTGATGGGCTTAGTATTTGGATCCAATTCAATGGTGTGCTGAGCTAACTTGGGATTGAAACCTTTCAAATCTTCGTAGCTCCAAGCAAACACATCAGGGAAATCTTGACACAGCTGTATGAACTCATACCTTTCTTGTTCAGTTGTCATCTTTCCAATTTGCAATGGTTTGTTCTCTTCCACCAAGATGGATACTGAATCTTCTCTCTTGACCTGAATGTTTGCTTTCTCTTTCCTAAACTGATCATTGGGATTGAAAATGGACTCCAAAGTGATAACTCCCTTGGGCAGCTTGTTAGTTCTCAGCTGTACCACTTGGTCACCATACTGCTGTTCCAATTTTTCCTAATTTTTAGCTGAGAACTCAGCTTCTTCTTGCAAGAAATGGATGATTTGCTGGTCATTCTCAAACACTTGCCAACTTACATTGTTATCCAGCACTGAAGGCCTCACAATCACATGGATGTTTGGTTGTACCTTGTCCTTTTGAATGCTTTCCACAATATCAAAGGCTGCCCCAACTGCTGCAAGCCTGTCAGCAGCTTGGTTCTCTTTCCTAGGAACTGATTTGATGCCAAAGCCCTCAAAATCTTCAATGAGGTCCCACACCCTGTTCTTGTAGCACTTGAGTAGATCATTCTTGGTAGCATGCTACCCTTTGACCTGATTTACAATCAATTCACTATCACCAAAGACTTGCAAGTTCTTTATCACTCTCTTTATTGCCCAATGCATCCCTTGCACCAAGGCTTCATATTCAGCAGTGTTATTAGAGCATGCAAACTGAAATCTAAAAGCTGAATAGTACTTTACTCCTTGAGGTGAAACCAAGCATGGCTCCACCTCCCGCACCTTGTCTACTCCTTGATCCATCAAAAAAAAGCTGCCATACCTCATTTTCATCCTTGTGGTCTGGCTTGGTGATGCTAGGAATGGGTTGATCTTCTTCATGTATGCAATAGACTCCTAGCTCAAATTCTTCTACTTCTTGATAAGGATCAAAAGCATGCACCTTGTTTGCCCATTCATCAAGAGTTAAATCCGGGATGCTTCCAACCTTGGTGTCAGCTTCATCAGTGCTTGGGTGATCTTCTTGATCAAATGCCAAACAGTTGGCATTGATCTGACTTGGAGTGTAGGGCTCAATGTGGAAGTTTGCAATAGGTTCAGACCTGATTGTAGCTTTGGTTCCATACCTCGTTCTGAACAACATGTGTGACCAATCAGCAGAAAAATATCCTCCAATCTTGGCTGTGAAATCTCTTGACAAACATAGGGCAAAGAGTGGTGGAAGGTCTATAACTGATACATCTTGTAAAACAACAACATTTGGACATGCATGCAAGGTAAGACTTAAGTTTCTAATCACCCCAACTGTTGTTACTACTGTCCCATCCAACTGCACTACCCCTTTGGATATGGTTTCATATTGAAGTCCTAGTTGATCAGCTATTTGCTTGGGCATCACTGAGCTACTTGCCCCAGAATCAATCATGCAATTGTGCACCAATTGGTTTCCAATGATTAATGAGACATAAAAAGGAGGGGGCTTCAACATTTTACCTTGCTGTCCTCCATGATTCCCTTCAGGCTGGGCAGCATTTGTGAGCACCTTCTCTTGCATTTGGACTTGCTGATTTGAAGTTGGCCAGTCCTTCATGGCAGCTTGTAGCAAATCTCTTTGGCCTGGGATGGATAGTGATTCCCACATTGATATATTTACATTTGTCTTCTTCATCTGATCAATGATGTTGAATGGGGATGAAGCATCCCTATGCTGTCCTTTAGCTTGCACATTCATTCCTTGCACATGGGCAGCAACAACTGGCATGTGAGTTGGTTTAGGAGCTGGTTTGGGTGCTCCTTGCATGTTTAGAACTACATTTTGTTTGCCAACAACTTGTGGAGTGGTAGAAGGTTTTGGATTATTTGGAGCCAATGGCTGTCCTTCACCCAAATTTCTCCTTTTTGACCTTGTGTTGGCTGCAACACCTTGAGAGGGTATTTGATTCATACCACAGAAATCTTCAGCCTGCCAATTGACAAGAGTAGTTTCGTTCAGAGATGTTCCTTGATGAGGTGCTTCTTGCTGCTGATCCTCTTCGTGGCTGGACTCTTGCGACCCACCAATGGTTTGCACCATAAGAGCCTGATTTAATGCACCGTTAAAGCACATTGATTGGTTATGTGGCTGACTACATGGAAAACACCAATCATATTCTTGGGCCATGTTATTTTTCACCGGTACCAAAGCTCTGGATGTGGATGCAACATTGGGGTTATTGGGCTGAAATGGTCTGTTGGCAGGAGGCCTTGCTTGATTCTGATTTGCAGCTAGATTGGGTGGTCTTTGAGGCTAATATGGCTGCCTGTTAGGCTGAGCTTGAGGCTGATAAGAAGGTCTAAAACTTTGGGCTTGTTGCCTCTTGAGTGTAACCAGCTCATTGCCTAAACTTTGCAGTTGCTTCATGACTTCTTGAAGTTTGTTTGAGGCACTAGAAGATGAAGTAGAAGCTTCACTTGAATTCTGATTTCTAGGAGTGGGAATAGGAGCTAAGACAGGCGCTTGACTAGTACTTGGGCTCTCTAAACTTGGATATAATGGCATTGGAGGCCTAGGAGCTAGCTTTCCAGCTTGAATTAAACAATTTTCAGCTCTAATGGCAATGCTATAAGCAACAGGGATAGTTGTGCCTCCCATGGATTGAATCAACATAGAAATATCAGAATTTAAGGCTTTAAGGTAATATAGAAAAGCACCTTCTGCTGCTGGCCTTACTGCCACTGGAATCCTCTCCCAAGTCCTTTGGAATCTGAAGTTGAAGTCGGTCAGCTACTCATTGGGAGCTCTCTTGATGGTTGTCAGCTGTTCCAAAAGGGACAAGTTATCTCCCTTCTCTCCAAACTGCTCATGGAGGGCTATACATAGCTGGTTCCAATTTTGGATAGAACCTGAGGCAAGGCTCCTGAACCATTGTAAATCTTTCCCCTTGAATGAGGATGCCAGTAATTTGACAGCAACTTGCATCTCATTGATTTCATGAATTGCACAAAGGTTGGCAATGTCTTTAACATGATCACCAGGAGTAGTCTGGTTCTCTCCAGTGAAGTATGGAATGTTCTTCAATGCTGCAACTGGGATTGGATGTTGTGCATTGAGAGCAAGTGGGCTGCTGCCAGTGAAATTGACATATGGATTTGGTGGTTGCGCCATTCTGATTGGCCTGAGAACCCTTGTTGATTGGATGAAAGGCCTACCAGGTGGAGGTGTTGACAAGGTTCTATTAGGTGGAGATGGAGATCTTTGAGCTCTTCTTCCCCTTCTTTCTCTTCCTGGAGATAGGTGTAGATGAACAAACAATCCTTCCTCCCTAGTTCTTGACCTGGTCTGTATTCTTCTCATAAATTTTCCAGGCTTGGACTGCTAAAACCAGTGGATTATGCTTCTTTTGGAGTCGCCAGATGTGTGATTTTAAGCTCCTTCAAAGCTGGAACTTACAACAAGTGCACATCGATCTTGTTGCAATAAAAGTGAAGACCTCTAAGGTCCCACCGGGCGTGCCAAAACTATTAGTGCAAATCAACAGCACCCCCTGGATGTTGATCAGATTTCTAGTTTGATCATTCTAAGCATCCAGTGTGATTGCACAACATTGAAACCTCTCTCCAAGTGTGGGACTTGTAAAATGAGAGAGGAATCTCCAGATTAGAGGCTGGTTCCTCAAACTCCTCTGATCAGATCTGTTATTTACACAATTATAGAGGTTTGAATCCTAATCCTACTCTAAATTCCAAGGAGACAGAGATAGAAAGTGCAAAAAATGAAACTAAACTAATAGGTGATACACCAAAGGAGGAGTGGTGAACACTTCTAGTTCTACAGATAGACACAGATCATGGAATGCAACATAAACATCATGCACAAACTGATAAGATGTAATTGAAAGTCTGAAATGAAGCAAACAACACAACCAAAGGACTGAAAACTGATCACAGAGCCTGTATTGTCATTTCCACTGTCAAAATCCTTGCATTACAACATCAAAAGGTAGAAAACCTGTTACAACCATCAAGAGGTCTGATACTTGCAAAAATCACTTGTTGAAGGTGAAAGAAGAAGCTTGCTATCCAAAGAAATGTTCCCCCTCTGACAATGAGCCAAATCTGGCTTTTTACAATGCATGGGTCGAGCCCAGGAGAGAGAAAATGTGTAAAAAACATGGGAGCCATTCCTCATTGAATGAAGATGCATTAAAACAACATGGGCATCCTTACAGACCCATCCCTTGACATTTTTGGCCATGCTGAAGAAGAATGCGACCCATTTTGCATTAAAACTGGTTGTTGAAACGTCATTTCTGGCCATTACCACGTGCCAGAGACATTTCTTGATTTTCTCTCTCCAAACTGAACCAAAATGCAAGATTGACCCTAGAATCATGTAGATAATTTCACCAGCTTTCCATTGATATAAAGAATGTGGAAATCTGAGCTCTGGATCGAAAGTTATGGCCATTTGAAGATTTAGGGCAAAAACAGGCCAAAATCGGATCGGCGGGCAAAAAGTTTGAATTTTTACCCATTTAGTCATTGGAAAAAAAAATTCAAATTTTTTCCATGCTCTCCACCACTTGGATGACACGTGTCAAGATTCTTATTCGGTGGTCGGGCTCATCCTGGGTCCAAAACTTCATGCCCTTCCTTTGGAAAACTTTTCAAAATTTTTCGCCGGGCCGATGAGGTGAAGACACGTGGCGGGGTTTGATTAGCGTGGGCCCTCCAAATTTCCTTGCTTTTGCGCAAACACTTTGGAAAAAATTCTAATTTTCCCCCCGCACTCTGCCCTCACTGGCCCTGAAGACATGTGGCATGATTTGATTCCATGGCAGTGGGCCAAAACACTCCTTTTGGAATTTTACCTTTCCAACTGTCCCAGTGCCAAACACTTAGCCAATTTCAAATTTTTTCCCCTTCTGAACTTTCCACGGGCCTCCCTTGTCTGACCTTTTGGCTTTTGGCCTAGATGTCTCTCCTTTCGGCCGATTCGGGCCTCCTTGTTCTCTTTGTGGCATCTTTTCACCTTTTTGCATCCCACGCATCCCTCACGTACTTTTGTCCCAACTGTCCCGGACTGCCTGGGACAAATATCTCTGAACCGGCCGATTGGACTGTCTGTCGGCAGCCTCAGCCGATTCGCGTCCCACGTGTCCCTCACATACTTTGTCCCAACTGTCCCTGGATTGCCTGGGACAAATATCTCCAAACCACCCGAGATGGACTGTCTGTCAGAAAATCGACCGATTCACGTCCCCCGCATACTTTTGGCCCGGATGTCCCAAACCACGTGAAACAAAGACTTAGACAATTTTCCTTGCTTTCGGCCGATTCGGCTTTTCACGTCCCTCACGTCCCGACGTCCCAACTATCCCGCGGACTGCCTGGGACAAAAATGTCTGACTTAGCCGATTTTCTTTCTTTTTCGGCCCCAAGCTTGGTACAATGAACCTCAGTACGACCCAAACCCTTCAGACCCGAAATGCTTCAAAACAATCCTGTAACCTTATTTTTGCATTTTTTCCATTTTTTCTAACTCCTTGGGATTTCTTCTTGGATGGGGGAGTTAGAAAAAAGGCCGAGGGGACCCAAAAAAACATGATTTTGGGCCTCGAATTAATCTTACTTACTCAGGACTGAACAATCTGATGCATTTTATCAAAATGACCTTGAGGGGTGAATTTTGGATAACAGATCCCTAACAACATCTCCTTACATTTAAACATACATGTTGTCTTATTGCGCATGATCATGATTTACTTCTTCGCACTTTCCCCATGTCTTTATCTGGTCCCACGTTGGACTAGTACAACAATATCCCACGAAATTCCATATTCTCTTTCACCTAACTTGCACAGTTGTTCTTAGAACACTTTTCTATCAATATCACATGCAAGACCACTATCGCTGATCTATATACCATTCGATAGTATAAAAATGAACCCATCGCCGACTTCATTACATGGTGGCATGATGTTATAAACCAACTATCCTTCACTATCCCACAAACCAAACTCATTGACTTATTCTCGCATTTGTGTGCTAAACATATATCATCCAATTTGTAGATCCAATCATTCCAAACCTTTGATGAAGCTTTAACAATGGTTCATAAGCTCGAAACCTGTGCCATTAAGTAGGGTCATCTTAAATTAAGTTCAACTAAATCAAAATTTGAATCCACTAAACCATTCACACATAATGACAATTTCAAGACTGTGGCCAAGACTCTGGTCATTGAGCCCTCATCCCCATCTATATCAACCACATGTTCTCAACAACAATCTCCTTAATCAACAACCAACTACACTCCTTTAGGAGAATCATACAATTATGTATTTGATAAGTTGATAAGCATAAAATCTATCCAACTGCCTCCCATATGACCCTTAGACAACTCATAAGCCAAGCCTATTTGGTATCACGAGGCCCACTTTTGTAAATATCATCAAGTCAAAGGTCATGACATTGAGAGATTTTGTTTCTTCAAAGATCATGTCCAACAACTTGTAAATCAAGGGGATATCCAAATTGATACTTTCACTTAGCAAACTAATCAACCACCAACAAATCACATCACCCCCTTTACATCTCAACTATCTAACGCTTGTATGGTTGATATTGTCAATCAAGATCCCATCTTATCACCAACTCCATGTGTTCCCAAAGTGGACATTATTCCCACCTCTATTCATAACCTGTTACACCTACATCAACTTTCACTACCTGCCCTAAGCCTACAACTTCTTCTATCCTTATCACATCCACATCAAATTCAACTATATCATCCATTTCCACCACTTCAAACACACCCCAATCTACCACATCAGACTCCTCCTTAATACCCATTTCAGCCCCACTGATATCCACACACATCCCTATAATTCTCACATCTATCCCTTCACCCACATCTTCATCAAATACACCTTTTACTACACCTACATTACTCACAACCATCCCAAAAAAACTCAGTTCTACTACATACACCCTTACAACCCTACCTTTGACATCAACCCCATTAGTTAACATATCATTCTTACCCCTTGAAACATTTATGAAACAACCAGTCCCTTCTACTTCTACGTCCAAAAATTCTCCTGCATTTATTGCATTACCCTTACCCATAAGGTCTACTCCATCGGTTATCGCATCACTCACATCTCCACATATTCCAAAAATGCCTACAACTTTATCTATCCCAACAACCCCTATACCTATTATACCAACAAGTCCACCTATCTCAACCTTGACATATGTAACTATATCTTCGCCCATGGCCACATCACCCAGTATATCCTAATACTCTTTACCTAATCTTTCGGTCACACAAACTCAATCCTCTCGAGTTGTAACCCTATCAAATATACCCCTTGAATCACCTACTGAACCAATACATTTACCTAAATCAAATAAATATGCTTTACCTTCTCCCTCTAAAAAATCATCTCTTTCCATGCCCAAATTGAAACAATCCACATCTCACATAGATATCATTAATCACATCATACAAACACCTATCTCTTCATTAACATCTTCATCTTGTTTTAGTACATTTTCTCCATTGATAACCACACCACTGCTATCAGATCCTTCAGTTGAAATTATTGTCATCCCTGCTAGAGGTAAATCTTCTTGGTTGAATTCTAAGAATTGGGGAAAACATCCTTGACAGTCCCCTTTGCATCCACAGAAACATTTGGGTTTTCCCTCTTCTCAACAATCCAATTCCACAATATCTATTTCAGGATCAATTTTTCCATCTATGACATCTTGCAATAATCAATCCACAACCAAACAATATCATCCTTCAACAAAATTTGATTTTTCCTCCAAAAAAAAAATTCACACATCCAATATACATCCACGTTTTCTCCTAACTCCAAGTTGAGACATCCTATCAAAACCCACAAGAGTTACCTTCCCCATGACACTTTAATGGGGTCATATGCAGATATCTTTCAACATTTAACTCGAACATATGCCATCAAAATTACTCCTATTAAAGCCTTTAATACATATGGTCCCAAGCCATCAATGTTCAATCCTAAATACAGTTATGCCTATCATCGTACCCTAGGCCATGACATCAAAAATTGTAAGGCATTTCGGTTAATCATCCACAATCTTATAGTGAAATATGATTTCCTCATTCAGGGGAAAGTTCCTTCTCCATCTACCTTTAATCCAATGCATATCCCATCTATCGGATCTCCCATGATCCCTCCATCCACATCATCCCTTAATATCCATCCAGCCCATGTCATTCCTCCTAAGGAATGCCCTCCATTGTTCATCAATACCGCTTATATTACTAAGCACACATGTGGTCTTTGATTGTTTACCCCATCCAAATCTAAAAAAATCTCATATAAGATCTTTCGACATCCTTTACCTCCTTCACATTTAACTCATTAGGGGAACAACCTTCCCTTGCCCTTGGGCATCTCATTTGTAGAAATCCCTTGTTACTAGGGGACTTTTCTCTTTGACATTGTCTTGTCTACCTTATTCACATCCATTCAATCTAAATTAATTATATCCAAATTCTCATTGCATTCTAAGTCCTCTTTTGAGGCCATGTTCGTCCTTTCGTTGAGGGACCATTTTCTCAAAGTCCACCATTGTGGCCATATTTGTGTCTTTTATAGAGCACCATATATTTTGAAGTCCACCATTGTGGCTATATTTGTGTCTCCTTTAGGACATCGTTTATTTCATAAGTCCTCCTTTGAGGCCATATTTTTTATTTTATGTTTATACTCCTTTTGGGAGTATCATATTTTTCATTGAAGCCCTCCTTTGAGGCCATGTTTGTCTCTCCATTGAGGGATCCCTTTTTCTCCAAGTCCACCTTTGTGGTTATCTTTGTGTGTCTTTTGGGGCACCATCTATTTCGAAGTCCACCATTATGGCTATATGTTTGTCTCTTTTGGGACACCGTTTATTTCATCAAGCCCTCCTTTGAGGCCATGATTGTCCTTCTATGTTTATGTATCTCTTAGGGAATCGTTTATTTTCATCTAAATCTAGAATTGTTGTCATATGTTCATTTCCTTCAGAATATATATATTTTTTCCTACTTGGCTATCATCTCATCTTATTGCAACTACACTGTCTTCCCTCTCAAGGTGGTAAACCAGAGACATAATCTCTTAATGCATTGCAATTGTGACCAATATACTATTAACATATTTACTAATGAGAACTTAGTTACATCCTTAGATTGTTCAGCCATCTTTAGCCCCTTCCATTTGTCATTATAATAATCTAAATTATTTGGTCCGCCTTCATTACTTTGATGTGATCCCATAACCATTACATCCATTACCTTCTCATTCTCCTATTGCAGCCATGTGAAGGGTCCAAGATGTCTCTTGTACATTCCTTATCCCCTCTTAAGTGGTTTACTTAGATATTCCCAAATCTCCCTCATGTGAAGCTCAAATTCAAGTATGCAAAAGGAAAAATCAAAGTTATAAAATACAAACTGATCCCTTGAAGGACAACTATTCATGCAAAAAAAAAAATACAAAAAAATACAAAAGAAAAAAGAAGAAGAAAAGTATACAAATCAAAATCAAAGCAAAGTCAAAAGAAATAAGACCGATCCCTTAAAGGACGGATATCATATTATTCTTGGCATCTATCTTATGTAGACCATACCCTCGAAGGATGGCTACTCTGTTATTATGGCATCTAGAAGGTTTTCTGCACTGATCAACCTTCTTTTATCAACATTTTCTAAAAGCTTCCCACATTGATAAAATTTCTACTATTGTTCTTTCCCTTTTCCAGAGCTGGGGCATAGACTTAATGAACACCACCTTTGGAGATCCCTCTTCCCACATACAAGTCACATCTTTGATCACTTTTTCATGTCAACATTAGGATTACGAGCATCTTTCATCCCTATTTCCCTCATGATCTTTTGGTAGAACTAACTATCGATGGTTATGTATTAACACATGCTATTGGCATTAAGTGCAATGCCTTTAGTGGTAACCCTTTCTTGTTTATCTCCAATACAGTTCGAAACATAATTTCCCTGTGCACCCTTGCTACAACTATGTTCCATTCATCTCATCTAAACCATATTTTATAAAAATAATATCAAATTACACACTATCAATTTTATATTTATCCATCATCTCCATGAATGTGTTTACAAATACACTTTTTAGTTTGTGAATTATACTTGATCACCATTATAGTTTGTGAATCCTACTTAAGGATACTTCTCAGGGAAAGTTCATTATCATGTAGCTCCTTATCTCTCAACATATTAAACATCATATTTGATCCATTTATCCTTGCTCTCCATGTCCACTCATCACCATTTGTCTCCACATCATCCTTCTCACCTTTCTGTCCCCTTTCACGACGTTAGATATCTTACTTGCCTTTCCTCTTGAGTTTCTCTTTTACTCTTCCATTTTCAGTTTGACGATCTTGCTTAACCATCCATATAGCCAGAGAACCTTAGTTAAGGTATATATTCTTCCTTGGATCATCCCGCTATAGAAGCTTCTCCACCATTTCCTCTTTCAAAAAATGACAATCACCACGAAAAACATCTTTCCACTCTTCCGTTTACACTTAACACTCTTGCATCATCACTACCACCACATGGGCATCCCAGTTAAGGATTTCCCTTAGACTCTCCATCTACGTTGCATATGTTCCACCATCCACTCATGTTGCACTCCTTTGTTTCTTTGTTATCAATTTAATATCACCTCCTTTCATCTCTCGTTCCATCTTGGTATACACTTCTCATTATTTCTATCATTCTTCTTCTTCTTCAGTTTGGCAATCCTACTTAACCATCTCCGTCACAAGGTAATCTTACTTAATATTTTCTCTTAATAATGGTTGGCTACATTATCCTTCCATCTCCCATCATCTCTTCCCCATCTTCTATCTCCCACCTCTTATCATACTCATCCATTCCAACCAAATCTTCCACACCTGCATCCAATACAATGTTGTCTTTCTCCTTCCATATTGTCACTGCCGGTTTGGTGATCTTAATTAAATCCTCTTGCAGCACGGAGATCTTACTTAAGAGTCCCTCTTAAGCATGATTTGTCATCCTACACTCCCCCACTACCCCACATTCTCTCCATATACATTTTATCAGCATTATCCATCATCACATGCTCTCACCTCCTCTTCCATTCACGCAAATACCACTTTTTACTGGTCCCTTTTTCATCTCCATCATCTGTCACTAGGTAATATTACTTAACCATTGCTTCTCCATCCATTTTGTGTCATGTTTCTTCATTTCTCTCTCATTCATTCTCATCCACTGCATCCTCTCCTTGTATTCATCTTCCTACACATCGTTATCCCTCATTTCTTTACTCTTTCCACTCCGTCTTCTAGAGTTCTCCCACATATCTACTCCCATGTTTACCCATCATTATCATTGATATTCCAAGTCTTTCATCATCATCTTCCATTTCTGTGCTAGAATTATCAGTGGAATTCTCTTAAAAATCACTCATCCCCATTATGCATTTCCTGAATCCTTTTCTTTGACCTCCTCCATTCTCTCTTCATTCCTTCCTTCCTCTGTGTCCTCTGATCATTATCAAAGGAATTCTCCTAATGTCCCTTGATTGGCGTTCCCCCTCCCATTCTTCATTTAATTTTTTCCTTGTCTGATCTTTTGTCCCATATTTTCCTATCGATTATTATCAGTGGATTTCTCTTAACATCCATTCACTGGCATTGCCTTTCCTATCCCTTCCTTTCTTTTTCCTCACCACCTCTCTATCTTCCATTCTTCCTTGCCAAGTTCTTCACTAGCTTCATCATACACCTTCTCTCTATTTTATATTCATCAACATATCCTCATTTCATGCATCTCTGTTTCTTTTCCAATTGATGTCATTCCTTCTTTCAAGTTTCTCTTTACATTCCTTGTGCTTATCACTCTTTATCAAATATTTTTGTTATTGGTTCTCTTCCTTCTGCATAATTTTCTTCGTTGTCTTCTCCTCCTTTCTGATCTTTTTCTTATTTCACTTCCTCTACAACGTCCTTCTCCCCATTTTACGTTGCACTTCCTCCTTACTTCCTCGTTAAAAACCTAACTCTTCAACGTTATCCTATTTCCTTTATCATCTCATCATCCACATGCATTTCCATGTGGTCAATTCCATATTCTTTACCTTGGATTTCCTCACTATGATTTGTTTCCTTCATTTTTATTTTCTCTATCATCTCTTTCATTATCCATTACCTCTCTGTTTTCCTTTGCTCCATCCTTCATCATGCATTTCATCTTGAATAACTCTCTCCATTTTTCATAATTTCATCCTCTACTCTATTCTTTTCTTGTCTTCTCTTTATTTGTCCTTAATTTCCCCCTTTCTCTATAATCCTTCTTTGTTATCTTCTTCCTCCCCTTTCACTCTTTATTTTCTCCTCCTCTATCTCCATCCCTCTATTCCATACCCCTGTCACTTTCATATTCAATCTTTCTTGCTCCTCTCATAATCAACCAATCCTCCTGTCTATTCCCTTTTCTCTTTCTCAACATCCCTTACATATGGAATTCACAGTCAATGTCAATGTTTCTACATTTATGTATCGCCATCTATCCCTTTCATTACTGTTCTTGTTCTTCTCTTTTCCACATTGACCTATTCTCTTTTTGAGAACCCTTTCACATATTTTATCTTCATTAGTCCTCTCGTAGGGACATCATCATATCCATTTCTATGAATCTCTTCCCATTTTATTTTGACATTTTTGTCTTGGAAGATACCATAACGGCCATCACCTATCTAATCTTGTTCTCTTCCATGAATATTTTCTCTGATTTTGTTTTGTCACAAAAGTATATCTATCACACTTACCAAGAAATAAGAGTTATTTGTCTTCTTCACCTTCTAATTTGCTAACACTTATGTATATTTCCTATGAAACATGATTACCATCATATTTATTACCCTTTTAGGTCATTTTATCTCACCTTTTTATCCTATCTGCTCATCTTGTCCACATTTATGATTATTCTATCTATGTCTTATGTTGGGGCACCTTTTCATCCTTGTACTTGTCAGCACATATGACACACTTTGTATATTTCTCGTGCCCTGTGCTGGGGCATCATTATCTTCATCCATGTCCCTTTTGTGGATGCATGATTTTTCACACGATTCCTCGCAAACAAAGGATTGCAAACATATTTCACATTCAGTTACACACATTTTGATGTTTTCCTATGACCCATTGGTCATCTTGGTTTAAATCCATAATGCAGTGGTCTTCACCCACTCACTGGTTTGTAGAGTGTTGTCGTCTGTCTCTGTTGAGACCATAATTGTCCTCTACTGATGTAATATTGGAGTCACCGCCATACTTTTTTTATTTATTGTGATTCTATTTTACCTGAGGCATATTACCTTTGGACATGTCTTCATCCATCCTCAGATGCATCTTTCATCTAACCCTTTTTGTTTTTGTCTCGTGTCTTGTTATCGCAAACCACTAAACAAAAAGGGGAAAATGTAGACACCTATTTTTGGTATAGCATCCCTCTGTCATCTCACATTCATCCAATTTCCATCCTCGCTTCTCTTTTTATTAAATTAAATGAAATCCCATTTATTTTCTCACATTATTTGATTAATTATCAAATGGGCTCCATGTAGACCCATTTGATAATTCAACTTTTGGCATATCCCCATCCTTCACATTTTATTTAATCCATGGGTATTAATACACCCATCCAACACCCTTTTTAAAATGGAATCTTTATCTCACCCACCATGTCAATCATGCTCCCCACTCCATCTAATAATTCAAGCTGTGGTCCCCACGTGATCACATAATATCCCTAACTCAAATTACTTTACTCAACCCCAGTTACTTGTTAACCTCAAATATAACCTCACATCTAAGTTATAAATATGGGTTTCTCCCCCATATTTCAAGGACCGAGAAGGAAAGGATCAAAGACCTGGAGATACCTAGGCCTAGAGAAGAGAAGAAAGAACTTAATTAATTTCTATCAGTTTAAGGAAGAAACATTTTCCATGGTTCATTATCTTGCCATCTTGATGTCCGGTTCATTTCCATAACATAGCACAAGCTAAGTTCCCTTGTCATTTTAGTTACTTTTCGTTTTATATTCCATTACTACTGTTCATAATCTATTATTATCTTGTCTAACACGGGGGTTGACATCCTCCAAGGGAGTTAAAATCCACTTGGAACTGACACTATCCGGGAAACCCCCACATATTGGAATCTAATCTTATCTATTTTAGTTTTGCAGATCTAGCTTCTTTATACCATACATTTATCAACTTTACACCCGTATCATTCATCTTCATCTCCAAGGTACTAAGCCCTTGTATACTCAACATTGTTTAGTGTTTCTTGATTACTTGTACACTCATCTAGACAGGAAGCTGGAAACACAAATTAACAATAGAAGTGAAGGAATATTTAAATCTTCCACAATATATATTTTAAAAATCTTAATTATAAGATTTTATAGCTGGGGAAAGTTTGTTCAGAAGGAAGAATTTTTTTTATGAAAATATCCCCTTCCCAACAAACTTAAGGCATGCATTCTATAGTAGGAAGCCTTGTTGTTATTTAGTTGTTGAAGTGCTATATATATGTTTATTAATAGTGTCCTTATTAAAATTAAGTAATTAAAACTCTAGCAAAAAAGGAATAAATATATTTGTTTGTTCCCTATTTAGTTTAGTTTAGTTGGTTGTTCACTGTTTAGCTTTTATGAATAATATTAAAAAAATATAAAAGTGGTAGTTAAAAATTATTTTAAATTCATTGCTTTAAAAAAATTTGAAAATACAAAAATAAGAATTAAAGTAGCTACAATAGTTTTATTTGGATAATTAATAGAAGAAATTGATTTAGTAAATCAAACGAATGAACACATATTTACTTTGGTTTATTTAAACTTATTCTAGTTATTTGTTCATTTTAGAATTTAAAGTGAACTAGGAATCTAAATCAAAACAAAAAACTTAACTATTATAAATTCATGTTACTAGTTCATAGCCTCTGAATCTCCTTTAGTTACCCATTTGGTTATTGTTCATCGACATCCATACATGACCATTTCCTGTCTAGCCTAACCTCATAGGAGGATATTTGAACCCATTTTCAACCCACCAGGTATTAAACTATACTAATGAGACATAGACCTAGGACTACATGTGTTAGTTTTATTTTCTAATCCCTTGCCCCACTGATTGTCAGCTAACTTGATGCTATGTATGAATAATTATAAGATAAAAAATAAAACCATATTAGAAATCCAAATCTTTAGTTTTCCCTTTATTCTTCCATTTTAGATCACTACACGAACCTTTGTGGAGAGGAGTATTTAGAGACAAATGAAATTTTCCCAAGATTCTGACAACCCAGTCGATGTATCTTGGGCCTAACTGAAATAGATAAGGATTTGTGTACAAAAATCATCCTTGATCATATCATCCCATGTACATAGATAAGAAGAGCACTCATTGTCTTTGACAAACAAGCTACATACTTATGTGTTTATTGATTAAGAGTCACTCATACATTGAATATAACTCCAGATTCATTTTCACTTTTACCATATTTTATCACCTCCCACATCTCCACCTTCATCCCATCTTGCACATTTCGGCTGTCTTAGATCAACCTTGAGAATTCAAGTACACATGAATACCAGTGTCCTTTTTCCCATGTACAAATTTTTGTGAACCTAACGTGAAGGACTATTTCTTTCTTGTTCATTGTATTTTTCCATCTTCTCTTTCTCCCATTATTTTGTGGGTGTTATGCACACCCCAAGTATTTTGGGTCAGGAGTTTGATAAAATTGTTTTGGGTCTCAAGGCTTACTAGTTATTATGCTAAAATATAATCCCAACCTTCGCCCTTTTTATCTATATAATATGATACCTATTATTAGAGTGAAAATTTAGGACACGTCTCTAATGTTCAAGCCCCAAATTTCTCTTCCAATGTAAGGATAAAACATTTTGATCAACCATTGACTTATTAAAGATCTTCCATGGACCTTTCCAACTCTAGCAACATGAAATTCACTAGAGAAGGGATGATTTACCCATAAGTATTGATTAGGCTGAAAATTAGCATGCATTACAATACTTTTCCATCCTATCTAAAACACAATGAGGAACTTCTGACATGATTCGATCAAATTTCCAATCGACTCAAAACTAGAGATGAATTACTTGATAGGTTACAGGTGCATGATACTACCATTTTGTAAAATGACATCACTTTCCCCTTGCATATACCTAAAATTACACCCATTAGAGGGGACATAACCATAGAAAAATTCATGAAGGGGTACCAATCATCCCTTGTAGAACATAACATGAACCATACTAAAAAAAAACGTCTAGTTATTTTCAAATGATATTATCTTTACTTTGGTGGAATGTATTAATGAGTTGGAAAACATTAAACCCATCTAATCAATCCCCAGGGCTAGTTGGAAGTATTTAATCTATGACTAGATCAAAGAGGGAAGAAATTTTTTTGGGATATGTGGAGATATCTAATGAACCCCAAATGTGACACACATATAATGATAGGTATCATGACTTGAGAATAGAAAATGATCTATTAGAAGAAGCTAAGGGATTATTGAATTTAATTAAGAACAAAAATTATGGTGGCTAGAACACAATGGAGGGTTAAACACACATATATGGAAATATGATGAGGCTTTTAGACTAAGGAGTGGTATCCACATTGTAAGTTTTACTGAAAATAGTAAACATACAACACAATGAATATATCTTGAAAAATATCTCATATTTGTGAATATTTTACTAGAAAACAAAAGTAGTGGAATTTTTAGTCTAAGAAACCTATATGGTATGTAAAAAGAAAGATGTCGTGCCCATATTTTTACAACCCAAAATACCCATCTATATAACTAGAAAACCCCGTTAATTTAGTGTACAATATTTTTGAAAAGTATTAAACGTTAATTAAGTATTATTTATTTAAATACAATGTATTAAACTATTCAAAAAAATTATTTCGTTAATATTCAAACCTTAATTTAATCTAGGATTAAGAATTAATCCTAAACGTTATTCACACAATTAACATTAATTTACCAAGGTATCACTACATTTTTTCCACCAAGGGGTTAGACTTAGCTAGTTCAAAGAATAATTTAACATGGTAAAAAAATTAAATTCTAAAGTTTAATTGATTAATTTGGGCATGGGTACCATTTGGCTTCATCCAGATAGATCCATGCCCCTTTGCACCCAAAAATCATATTAAGTTAATTTCTAAATTAAATTTTATTCACCCAAATTTGAAGGAGGGAGAAAATGATCCCCACTTGCACAACCCTAAGTTAACCTTATAAGCACAGTTGGGAAAGTGGAAAATCTAGGATAGATTTAATACCTTGGATCAAGGGGCTCCCACACTTGATCCTTAGGTTTAACATTATAACTCCAATTTCATTTTAAGTTTGCTATCTTATTTATTTTCCCCTTTTATCTCCTCATTTTTCTTGTTTGAATTACTTGGAAGGAGCTCTCATGGAGTCTTATTGGGATTATTTTATTCTATTTGTCTATTTTTATTGCAAATACCCTCATTAGGGTTTGTATGAATAAATAATGTGTATATATTAAAATATATACAAATGTGTGTTTATATACATAATTTCATATGTATTTTTCCACACACACACACACACACACACACACACACACATATATATATATGTATGTATGTATATATATGTATGTATGTATATATCATATGCATTATATAGAGTTTTTATTTTAAAACCCTATTATGGAGTGCCCACATGTTTAAAGAGTGTATGCACATGTGTGTGTGTGTGTGTGTGTGTGTGTGTGTGTGTGTGTGTGTGTGTGTGTGTGTGTGTGTGATGAGGTGCATTTAAAAATGGTCATCTTAGTTTATATGCCATTAACATTTGAAATGAGTAGAGTTTAACATGGGGGCCACACACCAATATGAAAAGTGTGTAAAGTGTATAAAACTAAAGGGTTTGGGGGAGGGTTTGCAGCTAGGCCGTGACCCTCCATTCATTTTTTATAACAATAAAACCATACACACACACTCAATCAAAATGTATTTTCAAAATAAGGAAAACCAAGTTTTTATAATTTTATATATACATATACATACATAGATACATGTGTGTGTGTGTGTGCATATATATATATAAGTTTGATATATTATATACTTTTTAATCAAGAGAGTGATAGTGGTAAGAGATAAATAAGAGGTACCACTATCACTCTCTTGATTAAAAAGTATATAATATATCAAACTTTTATATATATATATATATACATATATACATACATACGAGGCTTTATATCTACATGGGTATATCAAATTTGTTAATATTTTTACAAGGAACAAGAAGCTTAAATCTGGTTTTTGTAATCAAGAGAGTGATAGTGGTAAGAGATAAATAAGAAGGTATTTTTCTTCTAAATGTTTGATATTGGGAAACAATCACGTGATATGAATAAAATACATTCATATATATAAACCAAATTCTCACAATTATTTCATTATCTTAGAATGGAAAGTTCTATATTCTCTTGCAATCCAATAAGATGATAAATAGAGAAAAATAGTTAAACAAGAGCTCATTATTCCTTGGTGTAGAAAAATGAGAAAATTAATTTATATTTGGGATAAATAAAAACTAAAACTATCTCCATAGAAACCATTTAAACAATAAAACAAAATCCATTTTCCTGTATTTTGCAACTACTTCAATTAATAACTAGAAGGAAAAATTTCAAGTTAAAACAAATTTAGAAATGAAATTCTTTTTTATTTGCAACACCTATTTCAAATACATTTCAAATTCAGATAATGTTCTAACAAGCTCAATGAAGAGGTTGATATCTTCTTTCATTTAACAAAATAATTATTTCCGTATTTCACAAGGTAAATGAAGGAGTTCCTTCTTACAAAACATAACCATTTTCTCCTTTCCAAAAGCAAAATTTACTACTAATTACATAATAGTTTCTAAACTATATTAACAATGAAAAATTATTCCTTCATTTACATTAAATATTAAAAAAAACTCTTAAAATATACGAGTAAAATCCTCCCACAAAGTGGGAACAAAATGGATTTTTAAATTTTTTTAAATCAACCATTCTTCCACAAGAGATCATGTTGGGATGATGAATTAAAACCTAAATACTGAAGGCACATAAAGATTGGGCGTGTAGACATAGGGAAAGTATGTATGCATGTAAATATATAAGAAGAAGGGCGCACGTGGGAAAGTATAACTCCAGGACTTAGCCGTTTTTGCTTACCACAGGCTAAAGATAGATTGAGTATTGAGAATGTATTCTTGGAAGACTTGAAAAGTAAACAAAGGATATTTTGGATGAGTGGGAGATCAAACAACATGCATAGTTTTGAAGCTAATAATAGGATGTAAACTAGAGTTATCTATAGAAGGTCTATTATTATAAGTACTTACATGCTTTTGTATTTATCTTGTAGCGGTGAATGGCTATTATTAGCTTGTAGCCTATTTTGGAGAGTGCATGAGTAGTGAAGGGAAAGTCCTCATTGCCTATAAATATGCACTGATTTGCATGGTTAGGGAGGTATGTCAATTATGTAATAGAGTTATGTTGTTGGTTTATGGGTGTGCATGATTTATGGTTATGTATGTATTCAGCTTTTGTGTTTTACAATAATTATTACAATGGATCTTTGTGGTTGGATATTAGTTTTTGACATATATGTGACTAGTTATTGTATGGTAAACTTAATCTTGATTATTGTATAAGTTATTCTTGCATGTGGTTGTGATCTAGATATGTTTATGGTTTATCACTGCATTATTGTTATGGATCTGGAATATATCTTTATGTGTGCTTATCATGCTAACTCCTTGACAAAACTTCCATAAAATAGGGACATGGTACCCTTGCATGCTTTAGGTGAGCACTCAAGTTTTACCTGGGTGATGTGCCAGCACCGCTTGGATTGTTTGGTAAAATAAAAGATTACATTTTGATTCTGTTACCAAGACCTCTTTTTGAATTATTTTACAGGATGTTGCATGATGAAGACGTACATGTTGACTTTGGCCAGCATTGAGAATTGGTTAGATAATATAGAGGAATATTTTGCTCACTGATTTAACACTATACCTAAATTTGATGCACGCATGTGGGTTGAACAGAATCTGTATTATGAACTGTATGAGACTTTCTTTTGCTATTTCCATATAGATTTGTACAAGTGGCTAATAGCATACACATCAAAGAAAAATTGGAGGTATAGAGCACTTGTTTGGACATAGGAAGAATTCCAGGATTTACATGATGCTGATCTGACCTGGACATGCACTATAGTTCGTTAGTGGAATGGTTTTTTGAATAGCTACATTTTGGAGTACGCAATTTCTACTTATTTCTATCCATAGGTTGATGAGTTCTAGCTCCTACGTGAACCAAGAGATCTTATTTGTGTGCTATTACTTTAGCGATTAAGATCTTAATTCTAGATTTGGAATAATGCCATATGGCTAGCTAAACCCCACCACGTGCGTGGGCATGAGCAGGTGTGGTGAAATATGGAAGACATGGTGAAAAAGAGATAGAGCGAAGAAACATGACTTAAGTTTAATGAAGCACGCGAGAGGGATTCGGTGAAACACCGTGATGTTATGGAATGAATGTTATTGTGGAGAGAGATGGATTGTGAAGGATTTAGAATTCACATGGAAGACGTGGAGCTATAGCATCTGGTACTCCCCCATTTGGGTAAGCATGGAAGAGAACCCTCTTAGGCTTCGGATGAGAGCGCGCCAGTTGAAACTATAAGGACCATAAACATACATTTGATCCCTCTTGGTGACCTAGCCGTTGCACTTGGATTTCTAGTTTCTGCGACAGTAATTGATAAACAAGCTAGTGTGGGTGGTAGGGTAGCGACAAATAGAGTTAATTTTTGATGAAGTTCATGAGTTAATTAGATAGATTATTCATCTATGGCAACACAATCATTATTTATGTTATTTTAAGGAGTTGTTGAAGGTATAATTTTTGGCACATCATCAACATAGAATGTGGGTGCACAGAATGTTGGTATTACGTTTGGAAGTAGTAAAACTTTACAGACCTTGGGAGTTAATTTTAGCACAATTATTGGGACACAAGGTAGTACATCCTATGTTATTTTTATGGATACAAGAGGGAGATTAGGAGGATCAGGTGGCTTGGTATCTAGTGGGTTTGGTGGTTCTGGAGGAGGAGTGAACACAAGAGGTAACAAAGGCTTTGGATTTGGTGGGGACAGTCCGTACCAACCCTAGAAAGTCTATTTTGAGATTTCCCTTTGCTTACTAGAGTATAGAGGAATTGAAGATGTAGCTGAGCACATGCACATGTACGAGATACTATGGCACACTAAGGGAATTAAAAATCATGAGCGTAAGAAAAGTCATTTTGATACTACTTTGTAAGGGCACACACATAGTTGGTACAAGAAATATGATCTGAACTAGACTTGTGTAGATTATACCATGGTGCATGATGCTTTCTTAGTAGAGTTTCATATACTTGTGTTCAAATAGAAGAGAACCAGCGGGTTGAAGGAAATCAAATAGAGCATGATTGAGAGTGTAAGGGAGTATGATGCACACTTTAAAACTCTGTTATCTAAGTTGTCTTATGAAATTCACCTGAGTCAGCATGCTCAATGTTTGTTGGGGGTTTGATCACACCCTTCAGAAGGGTGCTCTCACAAAAGACTTATATAGACCTGCGCGATGTGCTTGAAGAAAAATCTACGTGTTAAGGAAGTTGGGAGCATAGACACTGGGGTTAGCCCATTTTTGGAAGCTCATATTACATATGTGGAAAAATAGTTGGAAAATTTGTCAACTAATTAAGCTCATGAGATGCGCAGTGGTATTTGGTACACAAATTGTGAAGTAGAAGGACATACTAAGGATAGTTTCCCTAGTAAATCAATGTGCACTATCTTGTTGGATTGTGAAATTTTTCATTTAGATCATGATTTAAGTAGGTTCCCATTGTTACAATGCATGATAAGGAAGAACATGTCATGTTATTGTAAAATTGATAAGTCTACCACTCATGATATAGAGAATTATAGATTGATTGATTAGATTCATGATGCCATTGAAATGGGTGTACATTAAGCTAGTGTTGCAAATAATTCTAAGGAAAAAGGTGAACATCATGATCATAGTCACAATAAAGGACACTCTGATGGAGGTGGTAGAGGTAGAGGTAGAGGTTACTGTGGATGATTCAAAGGATGAGGTGGTGGAAGAAGTACGTTCCCCCATGAAACATGTTATACCTGTGGATCCCATGATCATTATAAGTGTGAATGCCCTCAGAATATTATTTTATAATCACTTGAGCAAGAAGCACAAACAAGATAAAGGCACGAGTATGTTTAGAGTATAATGTGTTGTAGAAGATCAGTGGATGTTGAAGTTAGCTCTTGACCTAGAGGTAATACCTGTGATGATTACTACAAGCACTGAGGTTATGCACGCATGTGAGACTCTACAGAAAAAACATGTTATTACAAAACAAGAGGTATTACATGCAAAGTATCTAGATCCTTCCCATCAAAAGGAATTCTATCAAGATACTATAGAGGCCATTCAGAATTCACAGGTTGAGATATAGTGCTTGAAGGAGCAATCATAGAAGCTCGAACATGAAAAATAAGTTGAGCTTCCTTAGAAATATGCTGATGACTTGAAGAAGGTTTGTAAGATATTGCACCAAGAAAACATCATTCCTTTACTAGGGTAATGGTTAAGGGGAAAGATGCTACATGATGGAGTTGAGCATGAGAGATATATTTTACATGCTAACTTACCTCCTCACAGTATTGATTGTGATAAACAGATCATGTTGAATGTATTCATTGATGAATGGCTACTGAGTAACATTTTGATTGATATAGGTACAAAGGTGAATGTTCAAATAGGGATACTCACCTTAGACACATGGAACCATATAAGGATGCCACCATCTTTAAATGTTTTGTATATGGCAAACATAACTAAAGCCACACCCATTAGAGTTTTGAAGGATGCCACAATTACTATATAAGGGGCCAAGGTTACTGGGGATTTTGAAGTCTTGGAATTGGCTGAAGTAGATAAATTTATGATATTGCTTGGGTGCCCTTGGTGTTATGCAAATAATGCTGATTTGCTCTTTAATAAGGGTTACATTAGTTTTGATAACAAAATAGAGCACGTGATTATTCCTTTAACAGACGGAAAAAATACACCTTATAGAACCTTTGAGTGAAGAGGATTTGAACAAAATTTATGTGCACACCATTAGAGATCTTTAAGTTTTTGAGCCATCAAAGGAAGGAGTTATTTAATGGGATGATGTAGAGTTTATGAGTGATACAACCAACGTTTCTTGTGATAACTAGGTGAATGGGACTTATTAAATGATTAGGTATGAGATGAAAAATGCAGTTACATGTATAAGTAGGCCAAACTATGTTAGGAATTTAGGTAGTAACCAGATACCAAGGTACAAAGACGAGGGAAATCCTGAAGTATTAATGCACACTATGGAGGCCTAGTGGGCAGAACAAGTGGAAAGAAAGAATATACTAGTGGTATACCTTACATGGAACAACAATGTGCTGATGGATGGTACACAGAGAGGGTATTTTAGAGTGGTGAGAAGTGAGAATTTCCTTCTCTACTAGATTTCTTTGGAGAAATGTGCCTACTAAGACATGTGAATTCCATGGGAAGAATTCAGCTTCACATCATTTTCAGAAGTGTGAGAGACTCTAGTCAGAGGGGCAGGAAGCCTTACCACCTTCACTATGGGTGCATAAGTTCTACTTCACTTTGCATGGATGCACATGCACATGATATGTCTATGTTGAATTGAATAAAGAAATATGGATTGGCAAGAACTGACTACAGGTATGATTCAGAACTTTGACTATTTTTCTACTAAAACTCTAGTGAATGAGGCACTACAAGTTACGAAATGCTTGACTATTGGAGATAGTACAAAGGTTGAGGAGCTTATTTAGGAATTACTAGGTGAGTCAGATCTGGAGGCATGTTTTGAAGAAGAAGAGATAGATGAATAACAACTTGGGCATGCCTTCTTATAAAAATAAAAAGGTAAAATGGTCTACATGATTGATGATGAATAAGTGGAGAATTTGGATGTTGATAATACTATGGGTACATGCGAGGTCTTATACGGTATAGATGAGAAGGCATTTGCGTACTATGAGCCTATGAAAATGAAGAGGGTCAACATTATGACAGATGCTGAACCTAAGGAGGCCATCATTGTTGATTTGATTACTAGTCTGACTCAGAGGTTGCAAAAATCATTGAGCTACTACGTGACTTCCAAGACTTATTTCCTAGAGGATATCATGAGTTGAAAGGATTACATCACTACTTGGGCAAGATGAGTATCAAGCTAAAGGAAGGTGCATGCCCAGTTAGGAAGAGACCTTATAGGATGAATCCTAATCTGCGCATCAAGGTAAAGGTGAAATTTGGAAAGATTGAGCCCATTGAGGAGTTAGAATGGGTTGGCCCTATGGTGATAAGTATAAAGAAAGATGAAAGGATAAGAATTTTTGTGGATTATAGGGAGTTGAATATTGCATGTGTAATAGATCCCTTTCCCACACCTTTTATTGAAGAGATTTTGGAATGCATTGCAGAGCGTGAGGAATAATCCTTCACTGATGGATTTTATGGATATCATCAGGTGAGGATTGATAAAAAGGATCAAGAGAAGATAACTTTAACCAATAAATGTAGAAGTTTTACGTATACAGTTATGCCTTTTGGATTGAAGAATGCACCTACAATATTTTCATGCATTATTGTGCAAGCATTCTAGGACTTCATTCATAAGTTTTTGCAAGTTTACTTGGATGATTGGATAATTTATGGGCTAGTAAAAGATCATTGTGACAATTTAAGACTTATGTTTGAGTGGTTCCAACAATTGATCATCTCCTTAAACATTAAGAAGTACATTTTTGCTACACCCTTAAGGACTTTGTTGGGTCATATTATCTATAAAGAAGGCTTGTTGGTAGACCCTTTGAAGGTTGTTGTTATTTTGGGCTTAAAGGAACCTACTAAATAGATAAAGGTGCGTGGATTCTTGGGGCACACATGTTATTACAGGAATTTTATCAAAGGTTATGCTTAGATTTCCACACCCTTGGAGGAATTACTTAAGAGTAAGGGAAAGTTCCATTGAGGTGAAGTGCAACAATGCGCATTTGAAAAATTGAAGGAAAAACTTACTACATCACCTATTCTGCACTTTCCTTCATGGACCAAACATTTTCATGTGCATGTGGACGAATCTGGCATGGAAATTAGCGTGGTATTAGCCCAGCCTGGAGAAGGTATTGTCAATCATCCTGTTTGTTTTGCAAGTAGGAAGTGGACCCCAACTGAACAAAATTATATAAATATAGAGTGCGAGGCCTTTTCCATGATTTACATGATGCATAAGTTGAGAAAATACTTGATGGATAACCCATTTATATTCTATACAGATCACATGACACTGAAGTACTTAGTGAACAAACCCATTTTTCAGGGGCATATCTTTTGTTGGATTCTGTTGTTTTAGTAATTTGACTTTACAGTGGTGGTTAAGCCAAGAAAGAGCAATTCTGGACCATATCATCTATCAAGGATTAATTAAGGTAAGGACGTGTAGAGCATTGAGGAAACAATGCTAGATGCACAATTTTTCAGATTGAACCGTGCACCCTCTAAATTTGAAGATATTGATTTATTTTTGTGTACTGGTGTGGCACATGAAGGGATGAAGATTTTAGAGAAGAAACAACTTGTCATACATGTCGCGCCTTATATGCTGATTAGTGGAGACTTATACAAACTAGACCAGGATGAAGTTTTATGCCGATGTGTGCTTGAGCATGAGAAAAAATCTATTATGGAGGAAGCTCATGGTGGTATTGCAGGTGGAAATTATGCTAGGGATGCCACCATGCACCAGATTTGTTGGATTATTATTGGTGGGAAACACTATATAAGGATTGTGCTAGGGCGTGTGATCATTGTCAGTGCCTGGGAAAACCCAGACATAGAGATGTAATGCCTTTAAGACCCATTGTGAGTGAAAAACCTTTTGAAAAGTGGGAAATTGAATTCATGGGTCCTATTTCCATACATGTGCATGGGACTAGATCATGCTACATTATAACTTATAAAGACTATCTTACAAGGTGGGCAGAAGCAACACCTACAAAGGATTGCACAAAAACTAGGACAAAAAGGTTTCTATGGGAGAACATTATCAATTGATATGGCTGTCCATTGATTTTGACAAGTGATATGAGCACTCATTTCCTTGATGAGACTATCAAGATATTATTGGAAAAATTTATGGTGGCACACCATAAAATAACACCCTATCACCCACAAGAAAATGGAACTGCTAAGGATTTCAACAAGATATTGGAACATACATTTACGAAGATTTGTAATGTTGGAAGGAAGGATTGAGATGATGAAGTCTCTAATGCACTTTGGGCATAAAGGAAAACCTACAAAAGATTGAACAAATCCACACCCTTTCAATTGGTGTTTGGCACTAAGGCTATTTTCAATGGAATTAGAAAACAGAAAAGGCCAGGCATAAGGCATGGTATGATAGGCATATCAAGGATAACAATTGAAGCTGAAAAGATGGTTATTATTTATGACTCCAAGTTCTTGCACCACCCTATAAAACACAAAGTGCATTGGTTGGGACCGTATGTTGTGACTTATATACTTGATTCAGGTGTTTTCCAGTTATAGGTGTTGGATGGGACACAGTTTCCCGATTACTCTAATGGGAGTAGATTGAAGCCCTACTATAAATAAGTCTTCTTGGTGTTTTTAGTAAGGTAATTTTTCCATTTAGATTATATTTCACTTATTACATTTATTTATATGTGTTTCCTTTCATTGTTGTTATGCTTTGTCAATTTAGTTCAGTGTTTTGTATAATAAGTGTACTTGCGTGCTAGAATTTAATTACTGTCTATTGAATTCATGCGTACAGGACCACACATATTTGATGTAGCCTAGAATTTACCAGTGAAAGCCCAGGCACTTTGGCACATCACTCAGCCTAGACTAAGTGCTCACTTGAAGTGCACAAAGGTAAAAGGCCCCTCTTTAGGGTTGTTGTTGTAGGATGTTAGCATGATGAGGACTTAATGTATTTAGATCCATAATTAATACATCATTATATAGTGCATGTTTAGATTTAGATCTAAAGAATAAAAAATTTAAACAATAGCCTTAACAAAACCAACCATTCAAGAACCAATTATACTTAGAATTAACACTCTGATTTAGCCAATACACTCCATTATATTAAACATGATAAATACAAAAAATATCATTATAATAGATAATGTCATTGCTTATTCGCACATCAGATTTGGCAGCATAAATTCATAGAAAAATATGTTCTTAACACTCTATACTACACAGATCATTACATATTTATAAGGGTGGGGATTTACCCTTCACCACTTGCATAATTCCAACAATAAATCACATACTAAAAATAGCCATGTGCCTTTACAATCAAAACCACACATGAAAATGCGTTAAAAATATACCTATTCTAGTTAACTGGTAGTAGAAAATATATTATTAGCATGCACCCATGCAAAGCACTTCGTAGCAGCTCCTCCAAAAATAGCTGATACGTGTCGTGCAAGTCTTTACCCGGTTTGTGTGCTCAACACACTATCTCCAAAAATAGCTTGTACACGTGAAAATGGCTAAGTCCCAAATCCACCCTTATATTTCACGTGCATGTTCTCCCCTATCCTTTCATGCCTTTGACTGCACCCTGTTCTATTGTGCACACATTCTGTGTACCTTCTGCTAATTATTCCACTTTCATCCACTCAACATTACCCCACACTAAACTGAATTGCTTCCCCAAAAATGGCTACTCCTTGAACAATAAAGAATAAAGTAATGGAAATATGTAAACAAATTTCTATACAAATAATAAGGATTTACTCTACATCACCCTTTGTTTCAACTGGAAAAATCAATTCTGGATATTCTTCTTTTATTGCTACCTCTAATGTCTGCCAATAAATCAATGTGGCCTCTACCTTTTCTGGAATATTCACTACAATGGACTCTAATTCATCTTGTGTAATTTTTACCTTCTCATTTTCTCATACTAACATAATGTTATCCATTATAGAAATTATCCCTTCCAGCAGATCCATCTTCTATGCTATAAGTTTTCCCAGCTCATCCAACCTATTCTTGTGGGGTTCCTGGGCCACTGCAAGGGCCTCACACTCCTAATTTACCAATTTCAGTATCTCTGTGCCTCCCAAAGTTTCATCCTTCATAGCTTTGAGGACTTCATTGTCCTCTTCCATTATCCTTATTATGATGACTGCCTCCAGAGCTGTACAGATATTCAATGCTTGATCCACTTTCTTCAGCTCATCCCTCAAAGTTTGAAGCAATTCCTTGTATGATGAATTTTTTTGTACTACTACTGCCTTTTCCCTGTCTACTTCGTGCTCAAGGTATTTTTGAACTGGCATCCTAATGAGCCCCTCTTCATGCACCAAATCAACTAATGTGCACACATAGTGCATAGCCTAAGGGAAATTTTTGGGTACCTTGGGCTCTAAGTGTGGTCTTGCTTGGAGGACATGGTCCCTGATTTCCTCTAACATGCCAATAAGAACCCCATTATTTTTTTGCTCTAGGTCCTTTTCTTGTTTCAAGCACGTGATCTCAGCATCCTTGACCTTGATCTATTCTCTTAGTGCCTTGATAGTGGTAAATTTGTCTATGTTCCTCCATGTCAGCTCTGTAGATACCTTCACCAAGGCATTGCTTACCTGCTCATCTGACATAACAGTGGATTTCATAGCTATATGTCTAGCCTAAGGTGAATTCTTCAACCTTCTTGATACAAAGGATTCTTCGTATACGTCGAAGTCTAGGTCATCCATGTGTGTGTGCATAGATCAAGATAACTACTTTCTTGTGTGCATGGTGGCCATGTCCTCATCCATCAGCTCCCATTCATATAACTCCTCAGGAATCACAGTGCTTTGAAAATGGGCGTGGAGAATTTTACTTGTGTCCTCAATATAGCCCAAAGATGGAACAGTAAACTCTCCACTTATCCTTTTAATTTTTGGCCCCTTAGGAACTGGCGCACCAAGATTTGAAGTTGGATCTTTGGTTTACTGAGCAATATATTTATCGGTCCCTCCTTCCTTTACTCCTCCTTCATTCTTCACATCTTCATATTTTTGGTATTCCACATCCTCTGGTGGTGTAGGAGATTCAGGCGTGCTCTCCTCAGAATCTTCCTCCTCCTCATCCAACTTCAATTTTATCCTTCTCTTATCATCTATCTCCTTCTGTGAAAAGATTCGTGGTGATCTCCAAACTGAATGGGGAGAAGTGCCTTGAGTCCTTATTCTCTTGAACACCCTCTTAAAGTGGCATTCCTTAGGGTCTTCTCCAACCTACAATTCTTCATCCCCTTCTTCTTGTGTCTAGGGTGGAGTACTTGCGTGCTCAAATTCTACCTTTTCAAAGGGCTACCTTCATCTTCTATACACTAAGCTACCACTATCTTACCACTCTTCCTCCTCCTCATCTACTTCTATAGTTTTAGTGGGATTTGGATCCGGTACATTCTCTACTGTATGCTTTCCCTTATGTGGCCTTAAAAGCGTGAACTTGTTCTCCACATATTTATTTCCATCCAACTTGGGCTTGAGTTGAAGGTAGATAAGCGCATCCCCACTATCTCTAATCACCAAAATCATGGGATTCATACTTATCACATCTAAAATCAGCCTCTCTATGTAGGCAATCTGCCCTGGATAGACATAGGTCTTGCACCGTGTGTGGTAGTGGTAGTCTACCTTTTTTGTAACAAAGTTTAGGTGTCACACATTGTTGAACCAATGGAATGCTACCTAGAAATAATGTGTTCTGAAAGCATATGGAAACTTATATTAGGGGCTCCAAGTACCATCCTTCATCACAAATAGCACAATGAAGAAGTGTTAATACACAAAAAACTAGACTACCTTTCCCACCACTAAAGGTAAATCCTTAGGGATGTGTCACTCCTCTTCAAATGCCATACATAACATGTCATGTAAAATCTCCACTCTTTACTTGAACAACCCACCCATTGATCCTTCACATAAGTAATTCTTAAACCTTTCCACAAGGGACTTATTCTGCATGGGTTACTCCAAGATCTTGTTCTTTGGCCCATCAGACACTCCGATTTCCAAAAATACTAAGGACAATAAGATAGTGCTAAAACTAATTTTCTCACCTATGCATGCTTCCTCGATGATTGTGTCCACAATGTATCCCGCTATGTTGTATATTATTCCCTGTGACATTTTCCTTGCAATTTGTAGCCACATTGTGTTCACCTATGACCACCTCTTATGATCCTTTAAATTTGTGACCAGATGTGTAGCTACATGTATGATGGGATACTTATTCAGTTTGTCAATATCCATTCTATGTGGACCTTTGTTCAAGATGGCTGCTTTATCTGTCAAATCATTGTTCAAGCCCACTGCTGTGCCCCTTAATCCTATTATAGTGGAAATCAGAGAAGTTGTAATCCTCACCCTACGTCTGACGAAATAGAAGAAATATTCATGTACCCTAGTCATCAGGCAATGGTACAAAGGTTCATACTTGCTGAAGTACGGGAGCTCATACAACTGGTAAAATCCAATAAGCTTTAGAAGCTTTCTCCTGCATCATCATACATTGACATATCCTTAGATGTGCACTTGATTTTCTTCGTATTCAATAGTGCACCTAATTTCTTTTTGTTCTCTGATGTGCGGTGGTTGTAGTCACTGATCTTACATTTTTGGATGTGAGAGTCCCATTATTGTCCTACTATTACACCTTCTGGGTACTGAATTTTAAAAAAAATTCTCTTCGGAGCAATTTCGACCTCCACTTCCATCTTCTTCTTCCCTTTTGCTCCTATGGCAGGTGTTTTCTTTAGTGGCATCTCTAAATTACAACTCTCTATCCTCAAATGTTCATCTCCTAGCTTTTGAAATTTATAAACTCAAACCCTAGCTCAAATCCACGTGCCCTAGTTGAAATTATGTACCCTAGCTCTTTCGAACTCTCTTCTTCGATCAAACCATTCACCAATGGGGACGTAATCTTCTCCTGTGCACAAATCTACTCCTCACGTCTAGTTTCACACTCTTCGCACCTTAATACTCTTCTCTCAGCTCGGTCACACTTAGCTCTTTCAATTTTTTGTTATTTACAATAGTAAAAATGAACTTGTATCCCTCCCTTACATAGATTTTCAAAAATTTGGTACATTTATTGCTCCTTCACCTACCAACAATCCTCATTAAGTGACCCTTTTCACATTTCTCACATGGTACCTCTTCGTGCCTAAGTTGTAACCTTTTGGCACGCCTTCCTACCTTCTGGCTACAAGATCCTCTTCAACATGCTTCTATGCACCTGAGTACCTCATCATTGTGCCTTCTCCTGGTAGTCTCCACGGCCGCTGCTTAACTTGCGTTATACTGTTCATTCATTTATCTCCATCCATAGTCCTCATTTGGAAGAAATATTCCTTTCACCAACTCTTCAAAACTTTAATAGCACCTGTAGCAGTTTTTTCCTTTATGTATACTCATTTCTCAACAACCACCCCATGCAGTCCTCTGCGCATAAAAATATTGTAAATGGTAATTAGCTTCTGGTGCACAAACGCACTTATTTCACAGAACAAAAACTAAATTGATAAATCATAATGAAGAATAAGGAAATACATAATTGAAAACCTAATCTAAATGACAATACTATCTTATTACAAACACCAAGAAGACTTATTTATAGTAGGGCTTCAGCCTACTCCCGTTGAAGTAACCGGGTAACCATTTTCCATCAAGTGTTTCTAAATGACAAGCTCCTATTTCAAGTATGTGAGTGATAACATATGGTCCTAAATAATGTACTTTGAGTTTTCTTGGATGACATAGAAACTTAGAATCATAAAGAAGCACCATTTGTCCTATCTCAAGCTTCTTGTCCCTAATGTGCCTATCATGCCATGTTTTCTACCTAGATTTTTCTTGATTCTGACTCCAGAGTGCTATTTCTCATTGCTCATCCAACTTAATTAACTTTTCAATCCGTTCTTCTAATGATCACTCATCAGCTAGACCTCATGCATGTGTAATACACAAAAAAGGTAGCATGAATTCGATAGGAAAAATGCTTTTGTACCAAACACCAATTGATAAGGTGTGGCCTTGTTTAGCTGCTTGTATGTTGTTCTATATGCCCAAAGTACTACAGAAAATTTATCATCCCAATCCTTTCTTCCAACATCATAGATTTTAGTCAACGTCTAGCTCAAAATCTTGTTGAAAACCTCAGCAGTCCCATTTTCCTGAGGATGAAATGGTGTAGTCTTATGGTGTGCAATCATGAATTCATCTAATAAAATTCTGATTGTCTCATTCAAAAAATGTGTGCCCCTATCACTGGTCAAATTCAAAGGGCATCCATACCTTGTAATAATATTTTCCCATAGAAACATGGCTTCTGTAGCCATTGTAAAATCATTTGTAGGCGTTCCTTCTACGGACCTTATTAGATAGTTTGTGAAAGTAATGATATAGCACGATCCAGTCCTACGCGCGGCTGGTGAAATAAGACACAAAAAATCTATATCCCATTTCTCAAATGGTTCTGCACTAGTAATAGGTCTTAGAGACATTTCATCTAATTGATATGGCTTCCCAAGGTGTTGACATTGATCACAAGCCTTGCAATACATCTTACAATATTTATACAGGGTCTCCCACCATAATCCAACAAGTAGAATCTTGTGTGCGGTGGCGTCACCTACATAGTTCCCACCTGCAATACCACCATGAGCCTCCTCCATGATATCTATGCAATCATGTTCCAGTACACAACGGTGTAATAATTCATCTTGACCTAACTTGTACATGTCACCACTAATCAACATATAGGGTTCCACGCATATAGCAAGTTATTTCTTCTCTAAGGATTTCGTTCCTTTTGGTGCCATAACTTTTTGTAAAAAGACAACAATGTCCTCTAATTTTGATGGCATGTGTTGTAACCTGTATAATTATGCATCAGGCATGGTATCTTCAATTTTTTGCACTTCTTCTCCCAACTGTATTCTAGATAGATGATCTGGTCCAAAATTACTTTTCCCTGGTTTGACCACAACTGTGAAATCAAATTCTTGGAACAAGAGTACCCATCTACATATGTGACCCTCTAAAATGGGCTTGTTTACCAATTAATTCAATGCCGTGTGGTATGTATATAACAAAAATGGTGTTACTATTAGGTACTATATAAATTTTTGGAGCGCATAGATAATTAAAAAATCTTCACATTCTGTAGTTGTATAATTTTGCTCTGCATGAGTCAACTTTCTACTAGCAAAATAGATAGGATGATCTATAATACCTTCTCCAAGATGAGCCAACACCATGCCAATGGTCATGCCAGAGGCATCCACATGTACATGAAATGGTTGGTCCCACGAAGGAAAGTGAAAAATAGGCATGGTAGTAAGTTTCTCCTTTAATATCTCAAATGTGTGTTGCTGCGGTTCTCCCAGTAGAACGTACCTTTTTCCTTTCAGTAACTCCTCCAAAGGTGTGGAAACCTTAGCACACCCCTTTATAAATTTTCTATACTATCCAATTTGACCTAAGAATCCACACACCTCACTTTGACCAGTAGGCTCTTTCAGGATGATAATGACTGTAATCTTAGCTGGATCAACCAACAAACCTTCCTTGTAGATGATGTATCCTAACAGTATTCCAAATGGCGTAGAAAATATACATTTCTTGATATTCAAGGAAATACTCAACTATCTACATCTTTCAAAAATTAAGCGTAGATTGTCACAATGATCCTTAACAAGTCCATACATCATCCAATCATTTAAATAAACCTGCAAGAAGTTGTGAATAAAACATTTGAACGCTTGAACAACTATGCGTGTAAATACAACAGGTGCAATTTTTAGACCAAAAGGCATCACAATATAGGAAAAAATACCCCATTAAGTAGTAAAAGTAGTCTTTTCTTGATCCTCCCGGGAAATCCTAACCTGATGATACCCAAAGAGTCCCTCTATAAATGAATAGATTTTGTGCCTTGCAACACCTTCTAGTATTTCTTTAGTGAATGGCATAGGAAAGGGATCAATGACACATACTACATTTAGATCCTTGTAGTCCACAAAGATCCTAATCTAACCATCCTTCTTGATATTGATCACCATTGGACTAACCCATTCTCACTTGTCTAGGGGCTTGATGATTCCAGAATTCAACATTTTTTCAATCTCTTCTTTGACCTTTTCACACAAGTTAGGGTTCATCCTGTAGGGTCTCTTTCTGACTGGGCACACACCCTCCTTAAGTTTTATCTTCATCTCTCCTAATGATTCAGGCACGCCTTTAAGTTCATGGTATATGTAGATACCTGTAGTTTGATCAAAGCACTATTATTCCTAATATTGCACTAATTATTCTCCTCCTTGCAAATTGACAACATATTGTTAGTTAGACCTATCTAACACCCCTTTCTCGACCTCCTTTTGGTCGTATTCCTCTTATAAACTAATTAAATAGGATAATATAGCCTCTTATAAGTCAAATCCTCTTCCAAACCCTTTCGAAGCTACTTATACTAGCCTCCTAGACTATCAATCCATTCCATTGTATTAATTGGACCTCTCACAATCCTAATTACTCTCTAAACATGGTTAACTAGTCTTAACCACGGTCAATCTCTTCTAAACTTGGTCAAATATTACTTTGACTCGCTAAAGGAGCTTTTTGGATTTTTTTATTTGTCCCACATACACCCAAATCTCCCACTTTCCCAAATGGAAAACTATAAATATCCCACTACCCCTTCTCATTTAGAAGAACACTTCTTCCCTCTAACATACACTACAATATTATTGCTAGAATTAGGAGTTTTGTTTCATCTTATTGATCTATTTTCTTTATCCTTTGCACCACATCACACACCATAGAGTAAATGAGAAGAACCATTGGCCTTGAAGCCATTAATGGTGAGATCCCATTATCTTAAGCACAAAATGATTACTTAGATCCTTATTAGGCTCACATATTTAAGCTTTCAAGAATAGAGGGTAATTATATTTGTTAAGTTTTCTTGTTTCCTTCAAACTAATGTATGCAAAGTAGGAATCCTTGTTTACTTCTTAACTGACGGTCAATTGATCAATTTTGCACAAAGCTTTGGGGTTCTTGAGTGTTCTTACCCCATTCCATGGCTTTTTCAGCCTCTCTTTGAACACATTTGGCATGCCCGGTGGGACATGAAGTCCATCCTCCATTAATGGAGTCTTTTCAAACTACTTAGTTTTAATTTATAACCACTTTCATGTTTTCTAGGATAAATATATTTCTATTTACATGATTTTATCTTTTTAAGTAGGCTAAATCATCCTTGATCATGTAATTTTCAAGGGTTTGAGCTAGAAATAGGCTTCTTTGGCTAACCTTTAACCTGTTTGCTTTTGAAATTTTTTAAATTCCATGACTTTTACAGGTTTTTCAGGGGGTACGCATAGGTTTCCTAGAAGGGGTTGTCTCCATTGAAACCCTAGTGCAGGTGTTGAGTTGGCCGCAAACCCATTGACCCATACTGCACAGTTGGCAACTCATTTAGAATGGGTTGCGTTTATGTCAAACTATGGGAGTCTCCATCAGCTGGAAAATGTACCTATCTCTCTAGACGCATTGGAGTATAATGCCTTATGGTGTAAAATCTTTTACTTTGACCCATGAACATCTTTGTTGAACCATAAGTTTCTTTGTCAACTGTTGGGTGTCCCTGTGTCTTTGAATGTATTGGTGTTTTCCATCCCACTGTATTTTTCTAATTCATTTTTCTTGCAGGCGTATCCATTGGGTTGAGAACGTCCATGCTGAAACCCTAACATACCTGTTTGACATGCTCGCATAGGTATTTATACCCCCTTTCATTTCCTCCTTCCATGTTTCTGTATTGGATGGGGCGCACTGGTGTCATTCTGGGCATGTAGGTGTTTGTGTAAAAATTTGAAATTTATTTTCCTGAGCTGTAAGATTATTTTCGTCAAAATTTCAGAGGTTTTAAAGTCTAACAAAAGCAAGTGCAGGGTGTTGATTACTTGTTTAATTTAGCATAACTTAAAAGTTTTTCATTCTTTAACTAAAACAAGGTTTGTAAAGTGCATATGCTCTATCCTCGTGCCTTCTAGGTGATATTAGAGATAAAAAACACTTGTACAACATTTTGTCGCATTTAAAAACACTTGTTTTTATACTTATAAAAGTGAAGTACATTCCATATAACTTGTTTTAGTGGAATTTTTCACATTGCGTATGCTCTTCCTTTTCACCTTTTGGGTGATCTTAGGAATCAAAATCAACATGTAAATTCTCTTTCTTCATATCGGTATTGAATGGAAAATTACGAACTTGTCTTGTATAGGTCCTAAACACTTGTCAAAGAAAAGGTGTCAAAACGAGACACAAACCTTATAATACATGTGTTTTCATACAAGTTGCCAAAAGGTGTACTACTTAAAACCACATTAAGCTAAACAAGATAAAAAACACACCACTTCACTTCACACTATATTGCAGGTTTTGGAAAAGGGTACGTTCCTATCCACTCAACTAGAACATAACCCCTTTGGAATAAATGCCTTAAGATACAACAATGGGGGTGGTTATAGGAACCCTAAAGTAATCCACTACTAAGTAACCTCGTGGATGAAACAAGAAGCACTCCGCTTACCCACTTGACTAGTACGCATTATGAGTTAGAGTCAAAGATTTTCTGTATTGTGGTTCCAGTGATGGTACAACTGAATGCACTAGTTTCTCATTATATCGGAAGGGGGTACAATAAAGATGAGATACTCCCAAATCAGTCATTGTGACTCTTTTGGAAAATCACACTCACATTAGAAAATCTTCTGACACATAGTTGAGAGATCATATTAGGGAAGCCATTTTGTCTTGGAGCCCACTTTTCTAGTCCGTTTCCATGTTAATCCATCACGAAGTGATAACTCACTTGGAGTCTAAATGTTGTTTATCGAACAAGGAAAATAACCCACGTAAGTTTGAGCTAAGTTCCTTTCATTATGGAATCAAACAATGTCTCACTTAGCTCAGTTTCATTCTTGTCTTCAGATGAGGAGAAATCTGCCTAAATGGCACTTAGTTTATTTCCATCCTTTTGATCTATACCCTTGCATTCTGGCCATCCATTTTTCGGGGTGAGAAGGAGGCATGCCTCGTGTGTTTTATCAAAGATATTACTCACCACCTTTTTGTCTATTTATGCCCATCCATGTTTGCGACTGGGTTGTTAAACATCTAAAGTGCATAGGTACGTTTTCATATCTTTGATAAGTTCTTATATCTTGATTTCAACATCATCTTCACTATCGTGATTTCGGTTCATATTTTTTTATCTCTCCTTAGGTTGATATTTTTTTTCTCGCATTCTAACAACACAATGTTGGTACTTACATTGGGTTTTACGTTTCTTGAGAATTTGATATAAGTCCCTTTATTGTGCAGTTATGATGCTCATGCAACTAACAACTTCTTGCTATACTCATACTGCGTTTCAGTTTCAAAGTAATTTAAGTATTTTTGAGGGTGTCAATATTGCCTTATATATATCGAAATAACATCATCTTGATAGTAACACCTTGCTTGCTCAGTTAATGTATTAGGATAGTGTTGTTACGCTATACATACTTATGACTTCCATTTTTAGAAAACTTAGCTTTCATCGGCATTTAAACTGGTTTTAGTATACCTCATCGAGGGATTGCATCAGTACCACTTTAATATTTAGGCCTTGTTATAATTCTAACTCGATATACATATTAATGTGATGTTGGAACTTTTCACTTTGGGTGTTTCACCAAAATCATAGTTAGGGTATAGACTTAGCAAAATGACAATTTGGCCAATCATTGCATTTGAGTGTTCATATAAGTGTTCTTTGAGTCGTAAAAAACAACTGTGTAACATTACTTCTAGAACACACTAGGTTATTTCAACATCATATCGAGTGACTTACATAGACATACACATAGGTTTCATGCAAAATTCAAAGGACATTTAGACAAAATCTAATATCACTTTGACTAGTGATGCCTAGAATCATGAAGATGGCGTCCAAACCAACTAACCACGATTTAAGAGATAATCCTTTTAAATCATTCCCATTTAGTGGAAAAAACTTAGCGCCTCTCTTTTCACAAGTTAAGGACACATAGACGTTGATTGATCATAGCAGAGAGGAGTCTGACTCTTTTGGAGAGCAACATCAATTAGACTTAGGTCACTTTACAAACTCCTTTATTAAAAAAAGATCAAATACTTGTAAGAGTCTTAGAATTAGGGGCTTAGCTTTTGTAGGAACGCGAAGTAGAAACCAAGGCCATCAATCATAAAACAGAAGAGCTAATATCCCTCTTGGACATAGATAACCCTTTTGATGTAGGGTACACTTCCACTGCTGGGAAACATCATAACACTACTGAAGGAGACCCATACAAGCCACTTGGTGATCCACGAAGACATTATTACAAATCTTCACGTAAAGTGAAGATTGAGTGCAAAGCTTCACTACCTCCTAAGTTTATGAGGAAGAGGACCCTTTAATCGAAGAAGATATCCTTGAGAAACAGATCTTGGAATTGAGCCAAAAATTAACAAACTTAGGCTCTTCAAGTAGGAATGTATACAAAGACAAGGTCAATACAAAACCTAATGAATTTCACTTTGATCCATATAGTGACACGATCTTTAAAATAGCTAAGGTGAAAATACCAATGTCACCAACCAAAGAACAAATCATTGAATGAGAATTACAATCAATGAAAGATACGCTTACTATGCTATAGAAGGGAAACATAGGACATAATAGGAAGTATTCATATGAAGAACTATGCCCTTACCATTTCGATAAGGACATGTTATAGAAACCCTTCCCAAAAATTTTTAGTATTCCTAAATTTGATAAGTATAAATACAAGAGTGATCCTCGAGATCACATAAAAGAATTTTATATGGCTTACCAAGTGGTCACCTACACCAATAACTTCTTAATACAACTCTTCCCTCATAGCCTATGAGCACTGGGATTGGAATGGTTCTATAACATAAGCAAGGGCTCCATTACAACATGGCCCACATTAGCAAAAAAATTTATATGACATTATTCCTATAATATGGAAAATGATATCACAATGAATGATCTCTGTAATGCAAAGAAAAAACCCAATGAGACATTTGCGATATTTTTACAACGATGGAAAATATTAGCAAGTCGCTTCCCTTGTGCCTTGCCAGAAAAATAATTAGTAAGAATATTTGTGCCTAAATTGAACCCAGAGATAGACTTCCATCTATAAATGCATTGTGGCTCAAAGTTTGAAGAAGTTATAGAGAAGGGAGGTCAAATCGAGAAGGCCCTCATCGTGAAGGGAACACTTAAACTATTTTTCAAAGACAAACATGAAGTGAAATCCTTATAAAAACCAAAGTTTTTCAATAAAAACAAACATGTCATTGGGGATGGCATTATAGACTCCAAAAGAGTCCAAGCCGTGCAGACTAGTTTGCTTCTAAAGCTTTCACAAGGACCTCATCCTAAGGAACCTACCAAACATGAGTTCACGCCATTAAAAAAATCCCTATCTTCCATACTAAAATAGTTAGATAGAGAAACATGGTGGAATACCTAACTATGAAGATACCACACCCAAAAAATGCTCCAAAACTAGTTTGGTTTAAATAACACGAGTACTGTTTCTTCCACCATGTTAAAGGGCCCAAGATAGATAGATGTTTAAGACTGTGCCATTACATACAAGACCTCATTGAAGAGGGAAAAATATATGTAGATTCTCCCCCTGATTCAGGCCAAGGTCCAAATGAGAAAATGGGTATCTTTAAAGATCCCTTTCCTAACCATGTGGATAAAAATAAAAGGAAGTCAGATCATGGAAAAACCTCCAATGATTATAGGACTTCTTATTATATTTATCCCACTAGTGACGGTCCCTCCAATTCTCTCGTAGGATGTATTCGTTCATATGATAAATAGGTCAATACTATCCGGATCTTAGAAAAACATTACGTAGTATGGACGGGACATGCTTGTTTAATCATAATAGATCCTTTGCCTATCCCTTAAGAAAGTTAGTATAATTTGATAGACCAGTTGGAGGAAACATCTGCTAGGATATCCATTCTTGATCTCCTCAATATATATATTACCCATAAGAACATATTGTACAAGATGCTGCAGAGTTTGGGAGTCTCAACCGATGTAGATCCCATGCACCTCCAAGCCATGATTTTTCACCTTGATGTTAATGATCACATCAATTTTAATCATGCTGTAAACCCACGTAATGACCTAGAGGAAAACTTACCCTTATACCTAGAAGTGGTTGTTACTCGTTGTAAAATTAAGAGAGTGCTTGTGGATGGTGGACCCGATCTAAACATGTATACTTTGAAGATGGTTAAGTAGCAAGGCCACTCAGAAATGGATCTAGGTTCCAAAACTATCACAATCACAACCTATGATAATGAGGAGTGAGAGTCAGTAGGATCTATAGTAATTCCAATGGAAATAGGGCCAACTTGTCATGATACAATGTTTCATGTCCTTGACTTGGACCTACCATACAACATGCTCTTAGGATGCCCATGGATCCATGCCATGTAGGCCATTCCTTCAAATTTCCATCAATGTATCAAAATGTGCCAGAAAGGACAGATAATCACCATCCAAGGTGATCCAAAACCATTTACACATTGTAGAGCCTTACACAATTTTTCTCGTGCAACTTATGAGTGCCCTTCTGCAGACATTGTCATTCCTTTGCAAACAGAGCTTATCAAGGAATGCATGGATCTGGATTCACTCACTACTTGCAATCAAGATTTTCCTTCTTTGGTCAGCCCTTTTACATCATGGGAGGAAAAATTGGAAAATTATGGCCTAGACAAGCCGTTCACCCTTGAACAAGCTTTATTAATATTAGATTTATTAGTATCACCTAGGACACAAGGGAAGCCCTAGTTTCAATTTAAAAGCACTCGGGAACAATTTCTTAAACCATTGGAGAAATTCATTCCTAGTGGTTTCTTGTCTGAGGAAAATATGTTAGGGGATCCTACTAATAGAGTGCTAGAAGGAACCATGGCTTCATGCCATTAGGGACCCCAATATTTCAAAGGCCATCGCGTGATATTTGTCATGGGTTATAAAGGACTGGGATGTGTAATCAATGTAGAAGGATGATTAGAAACCATTCCGATCCCTCACTTCAAATAAAATAAAAATGGTCTTGGAATACGACCTCACGAAAATATTCCCTTGAATGTGAGAGTGATTCATCTCATTTTGATAGCGATGCAGATTCCCAATGTAGCCTCTACGAGGATCTCGCCTCAAGTAACTTATTCCCTAATTTTTTTGTCCTCACCTTGTCTAAATCCAGGCCTTAAACCAACTACCAAGTAACCCTTGTATATCTTGAACTCATAGATTAGGATCAACAATTTCACGTGCCATCGATTTATTTGAGAATGATGAGGCATTTGAAGAGTTCACAGGGATCAAGGATTTTATTCTAGCTAGGGATCATAAGAAGGGATTTACAATTCAACTAGACACCTATGCATACTTTGGGGAAGAGGTAGAGATGTGTGGATGTTTGAATAAGAAGGTGGTAAAAAAGTGTAAAAGTACTTCAGAGAAACCTTGTGTAAGGAATAAATGATGGTAGCGATAAACTCTTTGAAGTGCTCATAGAAAAATAGAACAAAAAAAACTATGGACAAAATAAGTTATCCATTTAAGGATTATGATGAGCTACCTAAGGAGGTTAACCTTATTCTTCCCCCTGATCCTACCTCAATGGAAGAAGCTTCTAAGATTCTTGTGGAGGAGACCATTAGTGTCAACATTGGCTCGAAAGAAGAACAAAGAATGATAAAGTTAGGGGCTTCACTCACAGCTCAAAAAAAGAAGGTTTTTATAGAGCTATTAAGAGAATATGGAGATATATTTGCATGTTCATACATAGATATGCCTGGGTTAGATCTATATTTAGTTGTGCACAACCTTGTTGTGTACCCGGACATAACCCATCAAGAAGAAGTTGAGAAATATGCACACTATAATTGTACTCCTTGTCAAAGAAAAATTGGAGAAATTATTAGCTTCTGATTTCATTAAGCCCATCGAATATTCAGATTGGATATCTAATATAGTCCCTATTAAGAAGAAGCCCATTGGCATAAGAATCTACATTGATTTCCATGATATCAATAAATCATGTCCTAAGGATGATTTCCCCTTACCTAACATTGATATGATAGTGTATTCCATTGCTGGTTATGAAATTTTGTCCTTAATGGATGTCTTTTCAGGTTATAACCAGATTCAGATTGCAGAAGAAGACCAACATAAGACATCCTTCATCACTCTTTGGGGAACATTCTGTTACAAGGTCATGCCTTTTGGACTCAAGAATGTTAGGTCCACCTATCAGTGTGCAATGACTGTCATCTTCCATGACATGATGAATGACATCATGGAAGATTATATTGATGACATCCTAGCCAAATCTAAAAGTAGTGGCGAGAACTCTAGAGTGCTAAGGCGTATATTTCAGTGTCTCTGAGATTATAAGGTTCGCTTGAATCCTAAGAAGTGTGTCTTTGGTGTTTTGTTAGGAAAAATCCAAGGTTTCATTGTTTCAAAAAGAGGGATAGAAGTGGACCCTAAAAAGGTTATGTCTGTCACAGAAATGCCACCACCTACCACTCTCAAAAAACTTGAGGAGTGTACAAGGGAAAATTCAAGTGCTCCACCACTTTATTTCACAACTTGCAGATATGCCACTCATTTATGATACTACTAAAGAAGGATGTAGCATTCAACTAGGGACCAGATTGTCAAAAGGCATTTTCATTACTAAAACAATACCTTATTAACCCACCTGTACTCATGCCACCTACCCCAAGAAAACCTATCCTCTTGTACATCTCTACTACCCAGTTTGCTATTGGTGCACTGCTTGCCCAATATGATCTAGACCATAGAGAAAGGGAGGTTTACTACCTCAGTCATACTTTGATTGCTTACGAAATTAACTACCCGCAAATTGAAAAGGCCTATTTGGCAGTCGTCTTCACCTTTTAGAAACTTTTCCACTATCTCCTCAACAATAAAACCAAACTAATATCTAAATCTGATCCCCTCAAGTAAATTTTATCCAAACCTACCATTACATGATGAATGGATAATTGGATCATTATCCTAAGTGAATTTGATATTGAGTTTGGGAATCAGAAGTCCTTGAAAGAACAGGTATTGGAAAATAAATTGGTAGAAACTCCTCTACTAGGGATGGAACCTTTGTGTCTAGATCTGTCAGATGCATCTATGATGTATATTGAAGAATCTATACAATGGTAAGTCATTTTTGATGGATATTCACCTTCCACAGTGTTATCACCCTTAGAATTACCCTCATTTTAAGTCAAGCTTTCAAAATTTTTGAGTTGGTGCCTTTGAGAGATGTTTGAGCAAAGTGAGAAGTGTGGAGAGAGAGAGAGAGAAAATTCATGCTTTGAAGAAACTAGTGCTCATTTTCAATCTCACCCTATTGAAATCTTACAGTCCACATGGTTTGATGATTTTTGTCTTCCCGTCTGGATGCTTGAAATTGTTTCCTTCATTCGAATGAAATTGTCAAATTCTTTCTCTATGATCGTGGATCGTATTGAGCATGGTGTTGTTTACAGTTCTCATTTCCACGAGGAGTAATGTGTTATTTAGGCGTGGATGGTGGAGTTTTCCCCCTCTGTATTTTTCCACAGTCATGAGTGACAGGCATATCTTCCCTGGTCAATTTTTGGACCAAACGCCCACAAGTATGTGGACATCTCTGATTGGATGCGGGAAGCCTCCACGTGTCTTTTAGGTCGGACATAAAGCTTTCACCAAAATGAAGGAAATCAGCTAAGTATAAGTAGATTGGCGGACGACACCACATGTATTTTTAGCACACTTTTGGTGTGGCATCAAAATTCAAAGAAGGAAGCCCTGGGCCTAGCGGAGGACAAAGCTTTGAGGTTTTTAGCCTTGTTTCCATAAAAGGTGTAAAGTAAAAAACTAAACTGTGCCCCCACTCATGCCAATGGAAAAATTCAAATATTCCCTGAGCCCACATGAAGAGTCAAAGAAAGAAAGCATATCATCGGAGCCTTTTGAGATTTGGAACCTCCACATGTCTCATTGGCGCACCTTCAGAGGGAAAAGTCAAATGTTGAGCCCAAATAAAAAGTCAAAGTGGAGAGGTAACGGGTTGGCGGAGAACTTTGAGGTTTTGAGCCTCCATTTCTAATAGAAGTAAAATTATAAAGTGAGCTGCAACTCCACATTACCACTTAGGTAACTCTACCAAACATAAGGGAATCAGACCCAAATGCAAAATGTGAAGTTGTGGGCTTACGGGGCTGTGGGGAAATTTTTCACTTTTGCATCTTTTACGCTAAAGGCACAATTTCAATTTCGGGCCCACGGATCCATTTTTGCATTTTCACCATTTTTGTATGGGTTTGATTCAAATATTCAAATGAGCATAACTTTCGCTCCAGTGCTCGAAATTTGAAAATTTTTATACTGTTGGAAAGATCTTTGTCTCCTCTACTCCATGAAAGCATAAAATATTGTTTTCAATAGGGTTTGGTAGTTGGAAATCTAGAAAACGTCTTTCAAGCCATTAATATAGGATCCAATTGCTTCAACTACCTAGATCTGATCCGATCTTCCATACTTCCTTCTCCAACATGCCAAACAAACATGGAGAACCAGATGGATATCTTGATTCAGGTGAAAACCTGGAAAACATATTTCGTGCCATTAATATGTGATCAGACTGCTTCAACTAGATCAAATTTAGTCTGATCTCTCATCCTTCCTTATTCAGCATGCCAAAGACATTCAAAACTAGATTTGAGTGATTGTAGGTGGATTTGCAAGGGCATTAATAGTTGGTGGTTGGGTGCCAAATCATATTTTATTCCTTCTCTTCTTCTCCTCTCTTGGCTTCATCTATAAATGTAAGATCTTGGCTCATTGCAAAGGGTTGGACTCTTATACTTTTGAAGTGTAATTATAGTCAAAAGTAAATCAATACAGAAGGATTTTCCCCTTTTATCTATCTTCCTCCATTGTCCCTTCTTGCTCATCTGAAATTCATGGATCATTTACTTTCTGTGATAAGAAACTTGTGTTCTTATTGATATAATTTCATGAACTTTATGTATGTGGAATGATATCTTATGCTGTGAATGTGAATGATTCTATTCTGTATCACTCTTTCTCAACACGTATAGGGTTATACTCTGCTATCTATATTTCCTAAAAGTTTTGTTATATTCTACTCTTTCCTTTCTTCACTTCATCCATTCGTTTGTATTGATAATCTTTTGGTATAAAATCATTTCAAGATGTCAGAGGTCCAACCTTAAGATGAAAACTATACATTTGTATATAAGCTTTGCTGCTTGTTTTCAATAAGGGAATGTCTCCCATAAAGAGGAGGGACTTGTTGTCCCCTGACTGTGGTTTTGATCAAAGTACCAATTAAAACCCAATAGTTTTTGGTGAATCTACTGGGGATTTTGTTTCAAACATATCCCTTTTAAAAGAACAACTTCAAGATAATTTTTGATTTGGTGATTCTATGATATACACATGGGAAGAAAGCTCTTGGTGTTGAAGATCCTCATTTTCATTTTTTTGAGCAACAAAACTTCCCTCTTGTTTCAACAATAAGGAACAGAGGAACTCGTTCTTCAAGCACACCCATTGTTAAGGATAGAAACTTAAAGAATAGCATTCCTCTTGAAAAAATCAGCCCTAATCTTCTTGATCTGATACTTACTGGTGTCTTAGTTCCCCTTTAGACAATCTTCCCATGAATGGTAGTGCCTCTACCTTGGGGAAAACGAATTGGGCCTCTTTCTCTTCCTCAACCATTGCATGAGTTACCTAGGAGTAGTAGGAAATGTTTTCCTAAATTATGAGGTGATGGGAACGTACACCTAGATGAACACATTGCAGCCTTCAGGTTTACATGTGGGATTCTTGAGATTGATCATGAATACATTTCTGTCAAGCTCTTTATAGAGACATTGCAAGATAATGCTAATGATTGGTTCTATCATCTTCCTGCTGGGTCAATTATTGATTGGAACACCTTAACAACTCAGTTTGAGTAATGTTTCAAACCTGTTGAAGATGTGCATGCTCTCTTGATTCAAATTTCTCATATCAAGAAGGAACCACATGATCCCATGAGAAAATTTGTGGCCAAATTCAACAAGATGATTCATAAAATTCCACTAAACACTCATCCAGTGGATCATATCCAATACTACTTCTTTCTCAATGCTTAATTACTTGAAGTGAGCTATGCACTAAGGAGAGCTAACCTTGTAACTCTGGATGCTGATCAGTGTTTGGCTATTGAGGTTAAGGATGAATTAATCATGTTTGGTAAACTGAAGAGAGAACCCTCCAAGTCTAAAGCATCCTCCTCTTCCTCTCCTGGAGCCAATTTAGATTGATTAGTGTAGAAGTTGGAAAATGATCTCATTGCCATCAAAATGTAGTTGGCTGAACATACTCCTTATCAAGATATTCCAAGAAGGAATTTTCAACCAAGGAACTGGTTACCTCCTTTTTAGAATAAATTGTCTATTGAAGGCCCACCTATCAAGGTTCCAGTCAATGCAACTTGTGAAGTTCAAGAACCTGATGATGAGGAGTTTAATGAAGACTTTGAAGACCTAGAAGAAGAGGTTGATGAAGAACTGGAAGAGCTTGGTGGATCTCAAGTTCATTTCCTCACCACTGAAGGTATAGATGATGAAGATGAATATGATGAAAGAGTGGCAGAGATAAATAGTGAGTCATATGCTGTTATGACTTAGGAGCAAACAAACATAAACGAAAAGGTAATACATCTTGCCAAGAAATCCAAGGAGTTTCTTATAACTGTTCTAGTGGTTGCTAAAACAAGGAACCCCTATTCCCACTACCTCCATGCAAAAAGTGAGTAATGCTAATCCTTATCCTTATACTTATGTTTCCAAAACTCCTTGTCCTTCAACTCCTAAAACTGATAATTCAAAATTTTCTGCTATTCCTAGTAGTGATGAACCATCCACCTTTGGGTATTTTGATATTATTGATCACCTTAAAAAGACCTAAATCCAAGTTTCAGAGGCAGAGTTTTACCAAACCCATCTAAAAGCCTTTGTTAAAATGGTAAAATTTTTCAATTCCAAATCCAAATCCTCATCCAATACTTCTAAAGGTCTTTTTACCCACTCCGTCTTCCTCACCTCAACCAAGCGTTGTGGCTACAGTCACTTCTCCTAATGAGAAAATTGAACCATTCTATGTGACTCTCCTCATAGGTGGCTGTAAACTTAGTAATTGTGCTATAGACTCAGGAGCATCAGAAAATATAATTCCTAAAAAATTAGCTCATTCTTTGGGCTTGAACTCTAACACATGTGCCTTTGGTTCCTGCATATTCCATGAAGAGTAGAGAAGTGCCTTTGGTTAGAAGGATTAAAGATGCACAAGTAGCCTTCACTGCTTTTCCAGAGAAAAGGGTCTTAGCCACTATTTTGGTAGCTGATATCCCTCCCTCGTATGGTATGTTGATGAGTAGGAATTTCTGTAGAAAAGTAGGAGGTGAAACTTAGATGGACTGGTCGCATGTCTTTATCCTAGTCAATGGAAAAATGAAGAAGTTGTTACCAGAAAAGCAAACTGAGTATATTGTGTAAAATACTGATGATCCAAAAGCACAAATACTCTATGAAGATATAGGGCATGGAAACTATATGATCATGTCAGAGGATGAGACAAATCTCCCTAAGGGAGTGATTCATGATCCCAATGGCATTTGGACTCTAGAGTTTGATGGAAGCTGTTCTTCAGCTGGTTCTGGAGTTGGTGTGGTTTTAATCTCTCTAGAAGGGAAGATTCATCCATTTTCTTTCAAGCTTCACTTTGAAAATACAAATAACACATCTGAGTATGAGGCTCTCATCCTTGGGTTGAGCATGGAAAAAGGAAAAGGAGTAAAGAATATTTGTGCTCGTGGTGATACAGAGTTGATTATGAAATAGGTAAGGGATCTTTACCAAGTCAAGAATAGGAGATTGAAACATTATAGAAATATTGTTTGGGATTCCATCAAATTCCTTGATGCTTTCTCAATTGAAGTTGTGCCAAGAGAAAAGAATACTAGAGTTGATTCTCTAGCTGTCTCAGGATCTTTGTTGATCCCTCATCTAGATTTCTCTCAAGAATAAATTTACCATTGAAATGATTCATAGGCCTAGTGTACCAGATAATGCAAACAACTAATAGGTTTTCAATGATGATCAACACTTTCTCTCTTTCTTGGAGCTTAAAGATAATTTTGATCAATTGTATTTTGAAGGAAGTGAAACTCTGCCTAGAGAGTATGTGCCCTCTAATGAAAAAGACATCAAGGAAGAAATGGATCAGGATGGCTGTATTAAGTTGAAGGGTAACAAGATTCCCAAAGGACTGGTGAGCCTAGAAGATCTGTTTGACAAATAGGATAGGTTCATCAAATCTAAAGCTTCTCAAGGAACTCGACAATCTGCTGAGTATGAGAAGGTCAATATTGGAAGCAATGATGAACCCAAGGTGGTGAATATTGGAAAATGTTGCACTCAAGAAGAGAAGAGGAAAGTAGTAATCCTATTAAAGAAGTATGTTGATGTTCTTGCCTATTCATATGAAGATCTTAAGGCTTTTCAACGAAAGGAGATGCAACACTATATCCCTCTAAGACCTGGGATCAAACCTTTCAAGTAGAAGAAAAGGAAGTATAATCCTAAGGTTACTGATACTATTTTTCAAGAGATCCAAAAGTTACTAAAAGCCAAGATTATTTTTCCTATACATCACTCAACTTGGATTGCCAACATTGTGCCCGCCAGGAAAAATAATGGTGAGATTCACATCTGTGTAGATTTTAGGAATTTGAATCAAGCCTCTCTAAAAGACAACTATTCACTCCCCATGATGGATCAAGTTTTGCAAGTTGTCTCAGGATCTAATATGTTTTCTATGCTAGATGGATTCTTTGGATACAATACAATGGAATTTAGTACCCCAGATTAGCATAAGACTAATTTTACTACCCCTTGGGGTACCTTTGCCTACAAGAGAATTCCATTTGGCCTTATCAATGTTGGTGACACTTTCCAGAGGGAAATGGATTTATATTTTGGCAGCCTAAAGGGAAGGTGCATTGTTGTGTACCTTGATGATTTTACTATTATTTCCAAAACAAGGGCAGATCATCTTCAGCATTTGGAAATAGTTCTCCAAAAATGTAGAGAACATGGAGTTTCTCTCAATCCTAAGAAGTTTGTCTTTTGTGCTACTGAAGGAAAGTTGCTGAGGCACATTTTTTCCAAAGAAGGGATCAAGATAGATCTAGAAAGAGTTCAAGCAATCCAACAGATTCCTCTTCCCACAAGAAAAAAGGGTGTTCACTCTTTCTTTGGCAAGATAAATTTCCTGAGGAGATTCATTCCAGAATTTGTAGAGCTGACTATGAGCATTGCTCAAATGATGAAAGGAAAGCAAGCCTTTGGTTGGTCTTCTAAAGGTAAGGAAGCATTTGAAGATATCAAGAAATCCATTGCTAAAAATCCCATTCTAACAAGTCCTGATTTCAGCAAGGATTTTATTATCTATTTCTATGCTAAACTATGCTAAAGAGAATACCTTAGCTGTTGTGCTAACTTTGGAAAATTCTAAGAATCATGAACTTCCAATTTCCTTCATGAGCTATGTTCTGAAAGCTCATGAATTAAAATATACTATGATGGAGAAACATGATTTTGCAGTGGTCAAAGTTGTTAAGCAGTTTCATTTTTATATCCTTAATTCTCACTCTGTTGTGCTTGTACCTGATACAACCATCAAGTCTATTCTTACACAACAAGAGTTTGGAACTAAGAGAGGCAATTGGGTAGCAAAGGTCCAAGAATATGACCTTGATATCAAACCAACTAAGCTAGTCTAGGGTAAATAAAGTCTTGTGTGAGCTTATTGCTGAAGGGGATGATGAAGAATTGCCCACAAAAGTAGTTGATGTCCCTGTTGTCCTCTTCCTCAGTTCAACAGATGAGTGGTATGCTAATATTGCACATTTTCTTACTTATGGAGAATGTGCATCCCATTTGAGTGCCAAGGAAAAGAGAGCTATTAAGCTAAGGTCTACACATTATGTATTATGGGAAAATTCTTTGTTCAAGTGAGGCATTGATGGACGATTCCTTAAATGTGTGGACAAAGAGAAATATAAGAGGTTGTTTTCAAATTTTCATGATCAGGCTTGTGGAGGGCACTTCTCTTATACTATCACTACCCATAAGATCCTTTGTACAGGGTACTATTGGCCTACATTGTTCAGAGATGCATCAAAATGGGTAGGTAAGTGTGAATTCTGTCATACTTTTGTTGGGAGACATAAGTTGGCTGCTTTACCACTCAAACCAGTAATGATTGATGAACCTTTTCAACAATGGGGATTAGAATTCATTGGAACTCTGAACCCACCTTCCAGTGCTGGACATACTCATGTGCTAACTGCTACAGATTACTTCACAAAGTGGGTAGAGGCTATTCCAGTCAAAAGCACTACTTTTGAGGTGGTGTGTAATTTCATCAAGGAGAACATATTGATAAGGTTTGGGGTACCAAAAAAGATTGTGACTGGTAATGCTTCCAATTTTTCTTCTTCCGAGATGCTGGATTTCTGCTATGGCTGTGGAATTTCCTTTGCTCATTCTTCAGATTATTATCCTCAAGGGAATGGACAAGTAGAATCAACAAATAAGAATTTGGTAACCATAATTCAAAAGCTTGTTAATGAATCTCAAAGGAACTGGAACAAGAAGATCTATGATGCCCTCTAGGTAGATAGAATTACGCCCAAAAGAGTAATTGGTATGTCTCCATTTCAGGTGGTGTATGGTGTTGAACCTTAGCTTCCAGTAATAGTGGAATTACTAGTCTTGCACTTAATGAAGGCTATTAAGGACTCAAGTTTCATTAGTTCCCTGGACAAGAGAATAATGTACCTTTAGAAGCTGGATGAAGATAGGATGTAGGTTTTTGATAGGATCTCAGCTCATCAACTGAAGGTGAAAGATTTTTTTGATAATAAGGCTAGGCCCAGATATTTTCAAGTGGGAGACATTGTTCTTTTATGGGACAAAAGACATGAACCTCAAGGAAGCCATGGTAAGTTTTATCTCTTTGGCTTGGTCCTTTCAAAATCATACAATTTGTTGGAGAAAATTATTTCTACTTGGATTATATGGATGGATCCTCTCTCCCACTTCCTTATAGTGGGAAGTATTTGAAGTTGTTCAAGTCCTAGTTGATTTGGGCAGTCCTTTTGTATATAATGTGTAATTTTTTGTTTGTTTTTGTATTTCCTTTTTGGTTTGTTTCCCTTCTCTGTGTATTGTTTTCTATATTGGTTTTACCTTTGACTCTATTTACCTAATGGATAAGGAACTGGTCTACTTTCCTAGAGTTTTTCTATGGTTCTTGATCTTGCCTCATTCCTCTATCCCAACCAAGTCATTTCCAGAAAGAGCCAACTGTTGTCACCCTCAGAATTCCCCTCATTTTTAAAGTCAAGCTTTAGAAAATTTTGAGTTGGTGCCTTTGAGAGATGTTTGAGCAGAGTGAGAAGCCTGGAGAGAGAGAGAGAGAGAGAGAGAGAGAGAATTCATGCTTTGAAGAAATTGGTGCTCATTTTTAATCTCTCCCTATTGAAATCTTGCAGTCTGCATGGTTTGATGATTTCTTTCTTCCCATCTGGATGCTTGAATTTTTTTCCTTCATTCGAATGAAATTATCAAATCCTTTCTCTATGACCATGGATCATATCAAGCTTGGTGTTGTTTACAGTTCTCCTTTCCATGAGGAGAAATGTGTTATTCAGGCATAAATGGTGGAGTTTTCCCTCTCTATATTTTTCCATAGTCGTGAGTGATGGGCGTATCTTCCCTCTCAATTTTTGGACCAAGCACCCATGACTACATGGACATCGCTGATTAGATGCGGGAAGGTGGGTCGTTAGGTCACTTTTGGAAATTTGGTTTTGAATGAAGAAAGGAAGTGTTCAATCGAGGCCCAAATTGGCTAAGTATAAGTGGATCAGCGGATAGTGACACGTGTCTTTTTGGTGCACTTTTGGTGTGGCACACAAAAGTGGAGACTCCAAATGAGTGCCAACCCTCCACGTGTCTAGAGTCTGAAAAGACAAAGCCAGCCGATAAATCGGCTAAGTATAAGGTGCTGGTGGAAGCCTCCACACGTCCCAACAACACACCTCCAAAGGCCAAGTTCAAAGCAGGATCCTAAGTTTGCGTAGACTCACCACGTGCCTCATTGGTGCAACTTCAAAAGGGCGGCCCAAAGAGAGCCCCTGAACTAGCGCCATCCCTCCACGTGTCTAGGGTCTGATAGCAGTCAAATGGGTAGCAGGCTCAAATCGACTAAGTATAAAAGAACTGGCAGGACTCTCCACGTGTCTCATTGGTGCACCTTCAAGGGTTGAAGCCAAAGGAAGTCCCCCAAATGAGCACTAGATTTCCACATGTCCTAGGTCTGAAAAGGAGACAGAGCCAGCTATAGAATCGGCTAAGTATAGAAGGGTTTGAGGAAGCCTCCACATGTCAGTGTGGCGTAACTTCAAAGGTAAAATTTGGAGGCAGGTCCCAAATGTGTGCTGAGCCTCCACATGTCTAGGGTCAGGCCTATGACCCCACTAAACAAAAGGGACTTCACCAAAACACAAAGAAACAAGGTGAGGCAGCGGAAGGAGCCACGTGTCTCTTCGACGCTCTTTCAAGAGGCAAATACAAAGTGAGTCTCCAAATGAGTGGGAAGCCTCCATGTGTCCTAGGTCGCACATAAATCTTTCTCCAAAATGAAGGAAAAAATTCAAATGTTGAGCCCACATCAAAACTCAAAGCGGGAAGGCGGGCCGGCTAAGGACTTTGAGGTTTTTAGCCTTGTTTCCATAAAAGGCGTAAAGTAAAAAAGTGAAACACTCCCCTACTAATGCCAAGGGAAAAAGAAAAATATCGAGCCTGCATGAAGAGTCAAAGCAGGGAAGCAAATTGTCGGAGCCTTTTGAGATTTTAAACCTTATTTCCAAGAGGGAAAAGTCAAATGTTGAGCCTGAATCAAAAGTCAAAGCGGAGAGGCAGGTCGGAGGAGAAATTTGAGGTTTTGAGCCTCATTTTTAAAAGGAGTAAAATTATAAAGTGAGTTGCGACTCCGTTACCACTCAGCTAATGCCACGTGTCAAACCCAAATGCAAAATGTGAAGTTGTGGGCTTGCGGGGTTGCAGGAAACTTTTACACTTTTGCATCTTTTGCACTAAAGGCGTAATTTCAATTTTGGGCCCGCGGATTAATTTTTGCATTTTCACCATTTTTGTATGGGTTCGAATTCAAATATTCAAATGAGCATGTACTTTTTCTCCAGTGCTCAAAATTTGAAAAAATTTATACTGTTGGAAAGATCTTGGTCTCCTTTACTCCATGGAAGCATAAAATATAATTTTCAACAAGGAGTTTTATGGTTGGAAATATGGAAAACATCTTTCAAGCCATTAATACAGGATCTGATTGCTTCAACTACCTAGATCTGATCTGATATGATCCATCCATACTTCCTTCTCCAACATGCCAAACATACATGGAGAAACCAACTGGATATCTTGATTTGGGTGAAAATACCTGGAAAACATCTTTCATGTCATTAATATGTGATCGGAACTACTTCAACTAGATCAAATTTGGTCTGATCTCTCATCCTTCCTTCTTCAACATGCCAAAGACATGCATAACCAGAATTGATAGATTGTAGGTGGATTTGCAAGGGCATTGATAGTTGGTGGTTGTGTGAAAAATCATATTTTCTTCCTTCTCTTCTTCTCCTATCTTGGTTTCATCTATAAATGAAAGAGCTTGGCTCATTGCAAAGGGTTAGACTCTGATACTTTTGAAGTGTAATTATAGTCAAAATTAAATCAATTCAGAAGGATTTTACTGACTTTTCTCTATCTTCCTCCTCCATTGTCCCTTCTTTCTCATCTACAAATTCATGGATCATTTACTTTCTGTGATAAGAAATTTTGTGTTCTTATTGATATGATTTCTAGAAATTTGTGTCTATGGAATGATATCTTATGCTATGAATGTGAATGATTATGTTCTGTATCACTCTTTCTCAGCACGTATAGGGTTATACTCTTCTATCTATATTTCCTGAAAGTGTTGTTATATTCTTCTCTTTCCTTTCTTCAGTTCTTCCATTCATTTGTATTGATAATCTTTTGGTATAAAATCATTTCAAGATGTCAGAGGTCCAGCCTTAAGATGAAAACTGTACATTTTTATATAAGCTTTGTTGTTTGTTTTCAATAAGGGAACCTCCCTCATAAATAGGAGGGACTTGTTTTCCCTTAACTGTTGTTTTGATCAAAGTACCATTTTAAAACCCAACACACAGATTGGGAGAAGAAGTAGTGCTCATCACTCCCATAGGTGAGGTTATCCCAAGAGCATTCCGTTTGGGGTTTCCATGCACTAACAACATTACAGAATATGAGGCACTCATTGCTGGCCTCAAGCTAGCTATTACTTGGAATATCAGATAGCTGTGAGTCATTGGAGAATCCCAACTTATCATTAAGTAAGTTAATGATGAGTATAAGGTTAAGGATGAGAAATTAATTCTATACAAGAAAATGGTCGAAACCTTGAAGGAATACTTTATGTAGATCATATTTGAATAAAATCCAAGGTCACATAATAGATCAAAAGATTTTATGGCTATGATTGGATCTTTATTACACATTCCACCTCAGGAAAGTAAAATTCCTTTCTTTGTAGAGAATTTACAAACGTTTGCATATGACATGTCAAAGTCATGTTTGGCATGTGAAATTATTGGTCCATTATCCCCATGGTATGACCCTATCTTTCTATACCTACAATATGACACATTTCCCACAGACATTACCCATCTGAGAAGAAATCCCTTATCTACTGTATAGCCCATTATATCCTCCTAGGAGGCACCCTCTATCGTCATGGCTATGATGGGAATTTGCTTCCCTGTTTTGATATTACTGATTCAATCCATGCTATTAAAGAAGTACATGGTGGTATTTTTGGAGTGCATACTAGTGGTATGGTCTTGGGAAAGAAGCTCTTAAGGGTGGGTTATTATTGGCCCACCATGGAAGTAGATTTTTGTAATTTTTTCAAGAAATGTGAGCTATGCCAAAAGTATGGGAACTTGATACATGCGCCGGCACATACTTTACATCATATCGCAACACCTTGGCCATTTTCTAAATGGGTCCTAGATCTCATAGGGAAGGTCCATCCTTCTTCTTCAGATGACGACACTCACATTATCACTACCATCGATTATTTTACCAAATGGGTAGAGGCTATGCCTTTTACTTACGTAATCGTTGCATAAATTTCTAAATTCATCATGAACCATCTCATCTACCACTATGGTATCCCCTATGCTATTGTCATTGATAATGGTAAATCCTTCAAAAATAAAATTGTTAAGACATTGTGTCAATGTTTCCATATTCAATTCAAGTGGTCTACTCCCTATTACCCCCAAGGTAATGGGCAAGCCAAAGCTACCAATAAAACCCTTGTATGAATCATGAAGAAAATGGTAAGTAAAACTAGATGTAATTGGAACTTACGGATACATCCCGCCCTCTAGGCATATCGAACTTCCATCTGCACTACTACTGATGTAACCCCATACTCACTAGTCTATAGCACTGAAGCCATCATATCCTTGGAAGTGGATCTTCCTTCCCTGAGGATATCTCTACGGGACTATCTCAATAAAGATGAGGAATATAGAGTAGCTAAGCTAGCAGAGCTAGATTTGTTGGATGAGAAGCAGATGAGAGCACTTAATCACCTCAAGATATACCAGAATAGAGTATGAAGAGGGTATAACAAGAGGATCATTCACCATGAGTTTGATGTAGGTTATCTAGTGTTGAAATAAAATAAGAAGAATACCATCAAAGACAGAAAATAAAAGTAATTTTGAGGTTAATTGGCTCGGACCTTATGTGGTGGTGGCCAAGTATGGATCAGGAGCATATAAACTTGCATACTAGGATGGTGATGAGCTTTAATAGCCTATGAACGCCATGCACCTCAAGCGGTTCTACGCTTAAGCATGACAAGAATATCAGATAAGAACTAAAAAATAGAAAAATAAGAAAAACATGAGAAAATTGAGAAATCACTAAAGAAAAAGCAGGTCGTCCACATGTGAAAACCACACAATTGTAGCGCAGTGGGCTGGTGTTTAAGTGAAAACCAATTTCCAGTGCTCAAAGAGGATTTTCTGGTCACAAGTTACTCTTGCATTAGAATGGGTAACCATCACTGCTTTCTATGGATAACTTCCTTTTCTAGGTCTAGGAACCTTACCAAATCCATCTCCGCCAAGCTATGATTTGGATTATTTGCTCTTATATCTGGACGAAGGATGTGCCTTTGTATATTCCCATCTCATGTTGGGGGCACCTTCACATTCCAATTTCTCATACATATGCACATGGAATTATACTTTTTGTATATTCCCACATCACGTTGGTGGCATCAAAAATTTGTTGTCCTTGTACATTGCTTTCCGAATATGACATTAGAAAATACAATAACATATAGAAAAGGTACACCAAAACCTAAACATTTAGAAAATTCCCCTTTTAGGGATGAAGCTACACCAACCTTCATAACATTGTCTTAGGGAAACCTCAAAAAGAAAGTGAATGGTAGCCTTGAAAATTTATCCTCCCAGATAACCCAAAAACATTAGAAAATATATCAATGCTATCCCGCAAAAACAAGATAATAATTTACTTGCTTTTAGTTGTTGGTTTGTATAGTTTTGATTAAGAATAATTTTTCATGCGATATGGTGAGTCATTTGTTTATCATAGGTTGGATCTTGTTTTATTTAATTATGTATATAAAATTAGGTTCATTCATAGCTTGTGTGCACCTTTTTGGGATTCATTTTTGGATGTCAAATTAGTGTATTATTAAAGTTTTCTTCAGTTCATTTCTGATTGTATTTTGTTTTGTGTATGTTTTTTAGTCTTGTTAACTTTATTTGTGTTTTCTACAAAATCCATTTGTTATCACATCTATCATTTACCATTTCATCACATATAAACATCATCTGATATATCATATATACAAAAAAGATTAGTTTTACATCATGCATGTATACTAAGCTAATCATCACATATCATATCATCAATGGGGGTAAGAGGGGTTGCGCATAATCACAAATCTATCCCCCCACCACACCAATATCATATAGTATCATCCCAAGTGCTAGAATAGAAAATATAAGCATCACATAAAACCCAAAACATATGATATTATATGTGGATATATCATCAATGCAAAAAACATAAAATGTAAACATCTCTAAGGATAAAGTATGTCACATACATAAGAGAAAGAGCATACATCATGATATAATCATCCACGGAACATAAATCATCACCATAAGGGCATAATCAAAGGATGACATAACAAAATAATCATCGAATGCCTAAAACATACATGTATAAATGTCTTGCTCAAAATTAGGTATACATCATCAATACAATATGCCATCTAAAAAGGGCATGCATAAAAAATCAGCCTTCATGAAGAGGCATCAAAATAATGGTACATAAATCTATATATCAATCAAAATCAGGATTCATAAGAGGCATGTATATATAAAATACATCTATACAAAATAAAAAATTAAGGACTCAACCATAGCTCGTGCCCTCTCTGGGGCTCTTGGGTCCGTGTCCTGGGGGACAAAAGAGTGGTGGCTGTGATGGGCCGACACCGGGGGTACCACCCTACTGTTTGACTGGCTACTTTCCATTCGGCTACTCTGCAACTAGATGTCAGCTAGTTCTAAATGAGTGACCTGACCTCCGTGACTGGGAACCTGTCATACTCACACCTAGCTGCTAAAAAGGTGCCACCCGCTGCTCTGCTGAGACTACTCTAAAATAGGTGGTCCTATAATATAAGGCCTCATAGATGGCCATCACAACATCCTAAATCATATCAGTGTCACCAAAAATAGTGGCTTCATGAATGGTAGAGTCTCTCTCTCCTACCAATCGGCCTCTCTCAACATGGGCCTTTCGCATGGCAGAAACCTCTCGATCTCTTTCCACCATAATGGTATGTACCTAGGCTCAAGCCTAATCCCTCTGAATAATAAAACGTTGTGCCTGTGCCTAGGCATGGTCCCTCTATGTGACAACCATCTACACCTGAGTCTATGACTAAAGTAAAAAACTCAGTATTTGAGCCCCTTGTCTCGCCAACTGGCTAGTCTGGTACTGTAAGGCTACACCATCCCCACCTTAAGTGGCCTGTGCTCTAGCCTAATCTCTCTCAGCTGTCAAAACCTATACCTGAGCACTGGCCTAAACCCGCTCTGCTATAAGGACATGTACCTATTCCCTTACCTCATCTCTCTCACTAGATACTTATAATTGTATCACTACCACCACCTATAACTACTGCTGAAAAGTAACCAATTGCCCACCGTTGCCACCACCCCCGAGAGCATGAGGTGGTGGACCCTTCTTTGGAAGTACCTACTCTAAAGGGGCATATATCCCCACCGGAATGCCTACCGGAGGAAACTATAATGGAGAACCCTGTCCCCCTCCCCTAACATGATGTTGTCTACCAAATGGATCATCATCATCACTATCATCATTACCACCAGCTTCAACCTTGTCACTACTAGAAGGCCCCACAAGGGTTTCTCTCACTCATGCCTTATAAGCCACTCTTGGAATGGTCAAGTGGCACATGATCACTCTATGATACCAGGGGGCATACTCTGGCGTACAAGAAGGATCTATGATATGTCTCAAGGGTACCCACATAGTTGGTACCACCTATAAAAAGCTAGTCAAGGACCTGCCCCTGGATATCTATGGCCCCATATAAAAATACTCTCTGGCCCTGCGAGCATACCACATATCTGGCCCAGGTACATCCTGGGTAATACCAAGATGCCTCTGGCACCTGTCCACTCTGTAAAACTCCTACATATAGCTGAGTCTGCCCATCATGAAGTGCTCAATAGTCACAGTGCTGAGCTCTAAGCCATCCTCTAGTAATTGAAAATTTCTATAAGGCCTCTATACCAAGGCAACCTGCTGTAGCTCATCCAACTTGTGGTGGTAGTGGTAGGAATCTACCATGTGTGGCCGTAAATTGTCTCCAATAAGAACCTGACCCATAGTAGAAGGATCCTCTAGAGCCCGATCTCTCAAAATAACTAAGCGGAAACCAATAGCAATATGGTCCCATGCCCAAATATATAGTAATCTGGCTGGTCCTACCATCTTCTGATGGTAATAGGTGATCAAATAGAGGTCCCAGTATAATTTTTCTAGAATACAATGACCCTAGTAGTATGTCTCCCAATCAATCAAACCTTATATCAATCTAAGGAGACCAAGTGGAAATGAAGCACCGATGTTTTCAAGAGTAAAAATCCATCAACAAAGGCCATTATATAGATTACCACAGATCAAGCTCTGGGTTCTCAATGCACCGTGACAATCTAATAGTCATCCCGTGATGCGCTATCATCGGGACACCATATAGCTCAAGGATACACCAATCAATGTCGGGCTGATGACGAGTATAATGAATAAGATGACCCTGGATGGGGACCCACATGATGCACCATTTATCCTCCATTGTAATAGTAATCTTACCAGTCGGGAGCCAAAAACACAGATTCTCGTTGTGCCATGTCTTAGCTACGACTATTAGTAGGCCATGATCCAAGGTAATCTGTGGTATATTGGCCACGTAGGCCAATCCTGTGACTTATAAAAGGATATCCAATATCCTCCTGTCATCCTCATCGAATTGCGCCTCTATCACCACCAACCATCCATACCTCTCACAGGTATACAGAACGGGAAGTATCCTCCGTAAAATAAAAGGGGACGTTTTAGGATATAATTTTCTATCCACTCCTATCAAAATTTTTATCTAATTATTCTTTTATTCATCTAATGTACTAATTTTTTTCTTTTCCTATGAACCATGTAGTCTATTTTTCACCTATACTTAGCTATTTTGGTTACAGGGACAAAACCCCTTCTCTCCCTGGCATGTGCACCTCCACTTCAATGTCTGCATGCCTAATGTACATACGCCTTATCTTCGACGCATACACGCCCTACCCGACGCGTACACTCCCCCTATATTCTTCCTAATTTTCCTATCCTACCCAGAATGCATGCACCCCCAGCGTGACTCACATGCTCGCCCTCTTACATGCACGCCTGTGCATCCTTGTTTATAGACCCCGGCACGCGTGCCATACCTTTTGTAGATACATAGGTGCATACCTATTTTTCAACACATACACGTACATGTACCTATATTTCCTGACGCATGTACATATGCGCATCTGTTAAATCAATGCATGCGCATACGCGTATACGTCAAAAAACATTAAGACTACCCTAAAAAGGATGAAAAAATGCATTAAATGAAAAATAAAAAAAGAAGAAATAGAGCACTCATGTAGGGTCTATATGCTGGGTCCCAAAAAAAATATCAAATGTGATTTGCTCATCTCCATCTGCTCGGTAGTCTCACCATCTCACTCCAAGGCTATTACTCTCACTCATGGTAAAAATTTGCAAGAGCTCTGGTACAAATGAACTAGTCATGATTGTTTTACCCACCCGGGTGGGTATATTAAGTTGTTGTGATGCCCCTGAGACATGTTTTCTCTGTCCTGATCACTCTAACCCTTCTACTCACCGAAATGATTATTTTTATATTTAAATAATTATTTTTACTAATTTTTGCATGTTGAAGCACTCAATGACAACATGCAGTCTCGTCTTTTCCTTTGAATGATTTACAAATATTCTAGGTGATAGTTTTCTGTCATTTCTCTTCTATTTTTCTTTTCTTTTTCCCGTCGCGATGATTATTTTTATAAAATAATTATTGTTGCTTATAATTATTCTCGTTAGGGCATTTGTTCGCTATCTGATACCTTTTCCTTCACCTACAAAAAGTTACACATGCTTTTAGGAGATCTTTCATCTCTCGTGCACATTCTCCCAACTGATCAAAAAAATTAAAAATTATAAAACCATCCAAAAAACCACAAAAAAATCGTAAAACTACAAAAAATGGAATAAAATTGGTAAAAGACTCATTTACAGCTAAAATATGTGCCTCTCACATGGCATTCATCTCATATCTTGCTAGCATTTTCACATGTTTTGAAATAACGACTCGTAGATCACCTAACTCTACAATCATTTTACAAATCTATGCTGCTTACTTCATCTATACTCTAGGGCACTATCCGTTGCCTGATACTATTTTCGCCATGCACATCACTTTTCCATTGGACCCAAGTGTCCTCCATCTTTTCCCTTATATATACATATTTCTTGGGACATCATTTTAAACCCTTTTCATTTATCAGAACATTTGGGACTACGTCTTGATAACAAACTATTTGTGCAACTATCTTGAACATTGTTGGTTTGAGTGTGCGTGATTGTACTTATTTCCCTATTAAATGAGTTTGTTTACTTCTAATATTGAATTGCATATTTGTATATTGCATGGAGATGATGTTTCAACAAGGGATGGTCATTTGTATCTTGGCTTTGCATGTCATTTTACGCTTCTGTTGTATGCTTACATTTTAATAAAGGCCGATGATGAGGATAATAAGTAAAATGATGATTAAAAATTGTTTGCACTAGTTTGTGGATAGCTCAATATCCCTTTTTCTTGTTGTTCTCTAATCTTATCTTCACACTTTTCTCTCTTATTTTCTCTTTTCAATCGTCAATCGAGTTCTTCCATCACCCCATCGACACTCGATGAGATATCCCTTTAGCTAACTAATTTTTATTCTACCCCTTCAAAAAATTTCTACTTGTTTATGCTTGTCTACTTTCTTAGAAGTGACATAGCTTACGTCACCTCAAGAGGGGAAAATGTAGATGCCTGTAGTTTGATCAAAGCACTATTATTCCTAATATTGCACTAATTATTCTCCTCCTTGAAAATTAACGACATATCGTCAGTTACACCTATCTAACTCCCCTTTCTCAACCCCCTTTTGGTCATATCCCTCTTATAAACCAATTAAACAGGCTAATATAGCCTCTTATTGGCTAAATCCTTTTCCAAATACTTTCTAACCTACTTCTACTAGCCTCCTAGACTATAAATTCATTCCATTGGATTGATTAGACCTCTCAGAACCCTCTCAAAATCTTAATTACTCTCTAAACATGGTTAACTAGTCTTAACCATGGTCAATCTCTTCTAAACATGGTAAAATATTACTTTGACTTGCTAAAGGTTCTTTTTGTATTTTTTTAATTGTCCCACATGCACCCAAATCTCCCACTTTCCCAAATGGAAAACTATAAATATCTCACTACCCCCCTCTCATTTACAAGAACACTTCTTCCCTTTAACATAAACTATAGTATTATTGCTAGGATTAGGAGTTTTATTTCATCTTATTGAGTTATTTTCTTTATCCTTTGCAACATATCACACACCATAGAGTAAATGGGAAGAACCATTGGCCTTGAAGCCATTAATGGTGAGATTCCATTCTCTTAAGCAAAAATTGATTGCTTAGATACTTATTAGGCTCACTTATTTAAGCTTTCAAGAATAAAGGGTAATTATATTTGTTAAGTTTACTTGTTTCCTTCAAACTAATGCATGTAAAGTAGGAATCCTTGTTTACTTCTTAACTGATGGTCCATTTATCGGTTTTTCATAAAGCTTTGGGGTTCTTGAGTGTTCTTACCCCATTACATGGATTTTGCAACCTTTCTTTGAACATAGTATCTCCGAGAGAATAAATCCTGATAATCCCATAGTAACTCAATGATTTTTGCCACTTCAGAGTCAGACAAGTAGTCTCTAATTATGGCCTCCTTAGGCTGAGAATGTGATCCAATATTCACTTTCTTTTTTTTCATAGGTTCATGATAGGGGCGTGTGGTCTTATCTACACTATCCAACACCTCATGCCTACCTATTAAATGGTCTACATCCTGATTTTCTACTTCTTCATCATCCACTAAGTAGACCATTTTTCCTTTTTCCTTCTTAAGGTAAGCATGCTTAAGTAGTGTGGCATCTATCTCTGTTTCTTTACAAAATTGTGCTCCTGAGTCTCCCTTATCAAATAAATCTTGAATGAGTTCTTCTGCATGGCGTTATCTCCCATAGTTAAGCACTTTATAACCTTTAATGCCTCTTCTATTGGAGGTTTAGTAGAGAAGAATTCAAATGTCTAGGTCATTTGTGCAATTAAATCCTGCCAATTTCCAGTCTCTCTATGGAGTTGTGCATATACATACCAAGCACGTGCGCAACCTTGTAAAGTGGAATAAAATTTGTGCACCCAAAGAAAAGGTGGTAAAGCTTCCTACCCCTCCATCCAGAGTCTCTCACACTACTGAATGTGGTGTTTAACATGTTGATTACCATGATAAGTATAGATTTGAGTAGGTGCATTGCTCTTAAATAACCTAGTACCAAGAGCAATGCTAATTTCATTTCATCCTACAAGATTATCCTTGTGAACCACCCACTAGCACACTTCTGTCCCACATAGGGTATATGCTAGCATATTCCATCTCTCCAACTGCTCTATCCATTGTTCCTCCATGGCACACATAAATATCATAGGATCTCCTTCTCTAGTGTAACGAGGTACTGAATTGTTACCTATTCTCCTGATACAATGATGTCTGTTGTCCTGCATAAATGTTTTTTTTTACTCTGCACCCTACCAAATCATAAGTACTATGAGCCCAATTATCCCAAGCAACACTCGTAGTATCGCTAATAGACTGTGCATCCTCCCACTGGAGAATTCCTTACTTAGATGGCTCAAGTACCTTTGGGTCCTAGATGGCGCATACATAAATCCTATTTATGTCTTCCTCACTCAAGGGATCAACATAGAGCACAAAGTTTTCATATGTTAAAGGGATAATAACTCTTTCCTCCTTGTTTTCAAAGCTGATATAACCCTTGTTAAACCAAAGATCAAAATTATTTGTAGAGCACCAAGGATGCCCTAGTAGAGATGGGAAGCTATCTGCCTCTGTTAGTGCTAAAACCTCAAAATCTCCAGTGAACTTGGCTCCCTGTATGGTAATGGATACATCTTTTAACACTCCAATAGGAGTGGTCTTAATCCGGTTAGCCATGAACAATACATTCAAAGAGGGCTGCAATAGAGGTATCCTCATTTGTACCCATGCATCTAAAGTAATAACATTGAATTCTGCCCCTATATCAATCAATATATTACTCAAAATCCACCCATCCATAACAACATTTAGAGTGATTCTACTATCCAGTCTCAATACTTGCACGTGGAGTGTTTCTCTTTAACCAATTCCCTTACAATGGGATGAAATTCTACTGGTAAAAATCTTGCACACTTATTTTAAGTCATCCATATCAGATTGGACCATTTCTGATGCTTTCTTTTGCTCCATATTCCGTGATTTCTCCTTTAAATATTTTATTTCACCCTAAATATTTCTAAGTACCTTCATGGTCTCTTGATAAATCTCCTTCTAATGGAAAATATCTGGGTACCATGCATGTAGAATCTCCTCCTTAGTGATGGTAGGCTTATGCTGCAATGTTTCTTTAGCACGCACTGCTTCGGCATTGGTAGTGATCTTTACCGGAAATGCCTCAGATTCTGGTTCCAACTTAGGCATCCACTAGTTTTCCACAACACATTGTATCTGAACCATCCCTGCACCTTTGTTTTCTTGTTTATGTTGCTTAATAAGTTGTTCATCCAAGTCCGGGAATTCCTCATAACTATGACTATTTCCACAGAAAGAACATGTAATATTCTTAGGACATTCATGCCTGCAGTGATCAGGGGATCCACATGTATAACATGTTCCATGAGGGAACTCACCTCGTCCACCACTAAGGCCTCATCCTCAAAATCCACCACGGTATCCTCAACCTTTGCCATGATCTCCTTAAAAAATCCCTTCATTTTGATCATAACGTGCTTGATTATGATTGGATGCTCGTTCTTTTCTTTAGAGTTATCTGATACTCTTGTCTGTCATACACTGATATCTATAGCATCATGGATCTAACCAATAATCTAGAAATCTTCCGTGTCATGAGTTGTGGACCTGTAAATTTTATAGTAACAAGAAACATTGTTCCTTATTGCGCATTATAATAATGGGAAGCGACTACAATCATGGTTTAAATGAAATGTCTCACAATCCAACAACAATGAGCATACTGATATGTGGGGACAACTATCCTTAGTGTGACCTTCCACTTCACAATCTATGCACCAAATCCCCATGAGCATCTCATGTGCTGAATTTTCCGATAGATTCTCCAACTGCTTCACCATAGCTATGATCTATGCTTCTAAAAATGGGCTCACCCCAGTGTCTATACTCCTGACTACCTCAGCGCATAAATTTACTTCAAGTTCTTTGCATGGGTCATTGTATGTCTTATGTGATAGTGCCCTTATAAAAGGTTTAATCAGACCTCCAATGTGTCATTGTGCATGCTGGCTTACATGAATATCTTAAGAAATTTTAGATAACAACATTTTGAAATGAGCATCATACTCTTTGAAACTCTTAGTAGTGCCTTGCTTAATATCCTTGATCACACTTATACTCTTCTACTCTAACCTAGGGATGTGAAAATATTTAAGGAAAGCATATTTTAAAGCTGCATAGTCTACGCAAGTATGATTAGGGTTAAACTTTCTATACCAGCAGTGTGCACGCCCTTGTAATGTAGTGGCGAATTGACTTGCCCTCCACTCAAAAGCCATTATTCCTTTTTCACACCACAATATTTCACACATGTGCATGTGTTTAGTAGCATCTTCCATTCCCCTATACTGTGGAAGATGAAGAGACATCTCCATGTAAATATTATGGGGTTAGTGCAGAGCTTACCAACCTGATCTAGAACCTCCCGTGTTTCCTCTACCTCCAGAACCACCAAATCCACTAGAAATAGAAATACCTATAACTTATGATCCTAAACCTATAGCTGAAGTCAGACCAGAAGATGCAATTCCCTATGTCCCAAAAATAGTACTGAACTACACCCATATAGTCTGTGAAGTGTTACTACTCCCAGAAGAGAGTCCAAAATTATGCATGCCGGAATTATATGTGGAAGATACACCTGAAAAGGTACCTCCAAACAACAATGAAGACATTTTCATTGCCATCGATGTGTTTTTTATATGACTTACTCCTTCTCTCCTATTGCCTAAATTATCTTGTTGACTATTTTTCGTACTAGATACTAAAAGATCAAGCGCAAGGGCAAGGTTTTCAAGTAGACGCAGATGTGTGTCCATAGCCTAGGTCATCTTTGTTGATGCACTCTGATGTGAGGCCGAGGAGGGTTCCCTATCATGCTTTCCCAAATGTGGGAGTTCCTGATGCTCTAGCTCCATACCTTTTGCATGAGCTCCAAATCCTTTATGAGCCATATCTCTCCTCAACACAATTCACTTTGCAACATCCCACAACTTCTTTATCTCCTTCTCGTGTGCCTCATTATATGTAAGGCACCTTTCTTCTCTTTGCCTCTCTACGTCTGCCATCTTTCACAAAACCTTCTCTTGCCCCCGTGTGTGGTGAGGTTTAATTAGCCATCGGTTTGGTTTCCAAGTTCAGGGTCACCATCAAGATTTTGATTGCCAATGGAAAGCCTTGTAGGTATGTTCCCCTGGGATATCACAAAAATTGGAATTCTTCTACCTCTGGGAAAGAATAAGTGGAAATTGAGCAATCTGGAATATAACTGTTCAGAACACCATGAAACCAAGTATCCATAATGTGTGTCCAAATCAGATCAGCATCATAAAGGGCATAAAATTCCTCCTTCCTCCAAATAATAGTGTGATACCTCCAATTCCTTTTAGACACATAAGTAATTAGCCATTCGTACAACTCTACTGGAAAAATATTGAAGAATCTCTCATAAAAACTATCATACAATTTCTGCTCCACCAATGTGCGTGTGTTAAACTCAGATTTGGTGTTGAACCTCTGTGCGTATTAGTCTTCTAGATCATGTATACACTCCTCAACACTTGCTAGGGTCACCTGGTATGTCTTCATCGTGAACCATCTTGAAAACATTTGAAAAAGAGGTCCCGACAATGAAACCAATGATGAAAGCTAGAATTTACCGGTGAAAGCCTAGGTGTGCTAACACATGACTCAACCTAGAATGAGCGCTCACCCAAAGTGTGTAAAGGTACCAAGCCCCTCTTTAGGGTTGTTGTTATAGGATGTTAGCATGATGAAGACATAATTTATTTAGATCCATAAGTAATACATCATTCTACAATGCATGTTTAGATCTAGATCTAAAGAATAACAAATTTAAACAATATCCATAATGAAACCAACCATGCAAGAACCACTTATACTTAGAATTAACACTGTGATTCAGCCAATACAGTCTATTATATTAAACATGATAAATACACATAAGCTCATTACAATATATAATACCATCACTTATGCGCGAATTAGATTTAGAAGCATAACTTCATAGTAAATTTGTTCTCACACACTCTATACTACGCAGATCATTACATATATATAAGGGTGGGGAATTTCCCTTCATCTCTTGCATAATTCCAAAAATAGGTCACATGTTGAAAATAACCATGCACATTTACAATCACAACCACACATGTAAGTGCACTAACAATAGAACTTGTCTAGTTAACTGCCAATAGACAATCTATTATTAGCCTGTACCCATGAAAGTGATTCGTAGCCACTCCTCCAAAAATAACTGATGCGTGTCACAAAATTATTTACCCAGGTTATGTGCTCGGCACACTATCTCCAAAAATAGCATGTACATGTGAAAATGGATAAGTCCCAAATCCACCCTTATATTTCGTGCATGTTATCCCCTATCCTTCTGTACCTTTCATTGTTCCCTGTTCTCTTGTGCACACCTTCTGTGTGCCTTTTGCTAAGTATTCCACTTTCATCCACTCAATAATACTTTTAGTGTGGGGTGGAGTATATAGAGGATAAATGGATTGATTTTGAATGATATATTAAAGATGGGTATGAATATGGAGATAGTATGCAGATCCTAAAGTAAGGGTGTAGATAAAGAAGAATTAATCTTAAGTATAGACCACTTATGGATGTATGGACGCATAATGTAATGTGAGGTAGGCTGAAACATGGGAAAGTACTTGGTGAGAGGTGTATTGGATAGGTATTTCAATGCTTGAAGGAACATGGAATGAGGTTTGTGGTTGAGAAGTAGTGGGCATGCTAGAAGGTTACGACTGGGGCAAAAAAATTCAGCATGGAAACATGAAAGAAACATCATTCAATGCTAAGTATAGGGGTAGGTAGAGAGTAATAAATGTAGAAAAATTTACAAAAATTGTAAAAGGCGGTGTCGTGAAATCATTTTTACATTGCGATTGTGAAGAAGAAGCATTTTAGTGAGTTCAAAAGTGAGCTAAGAGCAAGTTACATGAGAAGTGTGAAGAGTTGTGATAAGAAACTGAATTAGACATATTTGTGCATGGGATTGGTTGACACTCCATTCAACAAAGTGTTTGAGAGAAACAAAGGCATGCAGGAAGGAAAATTGACAGTTAGGGTTCAAGTCTGAAGTTAGGGCACATCGATTTTGAGCTAGGGCATGTAAAGTTTTAGTTGTAGAGCTTGAATCGACTGTAGGAACACATTTTTATAGTCACTATGGCACCTGTAGTGAATACAAGGGGTAGAAAGTAGAATGAAGTAAAAACAAAAGTTGAAGACACCTTCGAAATTTGATTTTTGGAGATGCAATATCATGAAGGGGTATTCATGGGTCGTGATTGGGAGTCACACGTCTGATGTTACAAAGTAAGTGACTAAGACCACATGACCAAGGATAATAACGATGAATTGGAATATCTATTGGTGGTAAAAAATAGCTATGTGAATAGAGAATTATATGGCCATATATGATGACATAGGAGAAAAATGTTGACAAATATGGAAGTATTACAACTTTATGAATTCCCTTAGTTTGGAAAACTAGAGAAGCTTTATCAGTGGTTGATGAGACGAGTCCATGAGGAAATATTTTAATTTTTTGGGTGGCAAATGAGGCTTACCATGCCCTTATTGGAAGAATGAAAGGGTTAAGAAGCTCAGGCACCGAAGTCAGCAATGATCTCACTAATTAGGAGGATATATAGGAGATAAGAAAAACATCAAGTTACATTAAGGGAGGGCATAGAATGTATATTTATAAGTTACAGAAATACTCTGTTATTCAGGCAGTGACACACCTCCTCACCAAGTTGAACAACCAGGATCATTGGTCTCAAGTAAACAAAGCATGGTTGCACATTTCTTAGAAGATGATAGAAGGAGTTGTCTACAAATTGGCTAACTTCATTGTTGAGACTATTACTGTAGAGGTGCACCAGTGGGATAAGATTAGTTTTGGCACGATCCTTCTATTTATTGTGTTTGTGGAGATTGGAGTGCTCAACAGGCCAAAATATAAGATTTGGTAATACCCAGAGGAAAATAAATCCATTGTAGAAATATTTGTGAAGTATACATGTGATGGATCCATGAGAAGACCCTACAAGAAAAGGACATAAATCTTGTATGAGTGTCTGTGTGTTGCGTTTGAAGAAGAATGAAGAATAACTAAGGATCTTCCTTTGTTATTGGACAAACAAGTTTAATTTTCCATTTACCAACATTTTTGCATAGGGATTTTTGGCATGAAGGATGAGAAGTGGAGCCCTTGGTGTAAGCTCCCATATGCCTTCACTACACACTATTTTTAGGCATCAGTGCAAATATTTTCCAATGCATGAAGGTTTCTTTTCAATGAAGACAAGGTGGATTATGACTATCATACACTGTAGAAAACATATGTCTACCCAAGTAATTCTGCGTATATTCAGAAGTTAATTTTAGATGATATTCATATCAATTCTGTGAGCCTAGTAATTAGGAAGGATGCAGCGGCTAAGGTATATGTCTACCTTAAGCCCAAATTGGAGAATGAGAAATATGTTGAGAATGAATTCAAGCTCCCTGAGTTTCCTAAGGGAAAACATACTATGGGCACACTGCAAGATGAAGAGGAAATGTTTCCCCATGAAGAAGAAGAGGAGGACCTAAGGGAAGATAGTGGTGGCTTAGAGCATGGCGGTAGGAGACAACAACCCATCCATTGTAGAAGGAAGATGAAGAAGTGGGAATGAAGATATGTTTAGTAGAGATAGGTTTAAGAGAGGGCCCTGTGGACCAGCAATATAGGAGAGTGTTTAGAAGAACCAAGACTCATGGCGCGAGGCCATCACATCCACCAAGGAGGTCACCTAGGACTTCTCTTGTGAAGGTAGAGATAGTAAAGAAAATGTTGTAGACAAAAATATTGCACATTAGAAAATATTTATCCTAGTCTTATACTACTATTTAGAAGGTTCTTAAGTGTACAAAGTACTAATTAATCCCATCTTTTGGCCTTATTTTTATTATCTTTTATTTCATCTTTCCCACATATTTCCCAATACCTATCAGCCCATTTCATGACCTTTCTGACATTATATCCTAAAATCATAGTGCCCCAACCTATACTGGGGCACCCAAAGGCACCCTAGTCCCATTCTAGACACCTTGGTCTATGCACAACCTATTCCGCTTCTTTTTGGGTCACTTCTAGTTGTTGGTCATCCATATCTTCTTCTCAATCAGCCTTGTCGGGATTAATTACAAAATCAATCTTGAGAGCCCTATAAATATAAATTTATAAGACCATAATAAGGGTCCTAGGTCATTGCATCTTATCACTACTATCACTCCATCTAGGGCTACATCCATTATATCACTTGAGTCCACATAGTTTCATGCATTCAAGCTAGGAGATCTACATCACACACACTTCATAGGGGGAGAGATTCCATTCTATTCTATGCACACATGCTACTTACATTTCTATAGCTACCATTGCTTGCTACTTCACAAAGTATGACTGGCACGAGAGCACTTAGGGCACGACATACACACACACACACACCAGAACTACATAAGGGTCCATAATGTAGTGCAACACTCGGTGATAAGTATACTAGCTTGGTGACTAAGGTCATTTTGACCCATTCATATGAATCTTTCATTTTTATAGGGTTTAATACTTATCCTTGCATTACAGGTCATTCCCTAGTTCATCCAATGAATCTAGCATGAAAGACCATACCATATTGAGGTTATGAGCATTTACGTTGTTCCGAGTGCCCATATTTCATACCAGGGCACCCTAGGGCACCTCAATATACTCCTAGGTGCTTGTGTCATCTCATACATTCCAGGTCCACCCTTCACAGGGTCCCTGAGGGTTCATCTACAGTTGCAAATTCTGTTTCTAGATCCGCAACACTGTGTGACAGTCTTCTGTTATCAGCTAAGTCTTTTCCTTACTCTTGTCTTACATATTGGGGTTTTATTTAATCTAGAATAGTTTATTCCTCCTCCTAACTAGATTAACATTAATACCCTATATATCCTGTTTAGGCCATCTAGGTAAATCCTTATTTTAGGTAATAATTTTCGTGAACCCAACATCTCTTTCTAGAACCTTCTAGGGCTTTAAATTTTCCTTCCTATTGTCATTATGATTTTTCACTTTCCTTTTTCCTTTTTATACGCCACTTATTTTATGTCATTTCCACCTTCTCCCTTTATGTAGTTATCACTACATCCAATGCACTGTGAGCATATCTATTCACATGTACTTACAAAATACCCAGATTGCCTCCTTCACCTCCAAAAATACTTAGCTAACCATTTTGTCTCTCCACACATATTGCGAGAATATTTTTACCATAAGTCTATTTCGGATTCATCCCTTAAAAAAGATCAATTCACTTTCACATTTGATGACCTCCCGCCACGAGAGTTCTTAGCCCATGACCCTCCCTTATATATCCAGGTTTATGTTAACAAATTAGGTGTTAAGTGTGCCTTAGTAGATAATGGAATATTTGTTATGTTACCTTTCTTCAATAATTAGGTATTTCAAAATCATCTCTAACTATGTCATCTATTTCCATCAGTGGATTTGATAACATCCCTAAGCGTGTGCTAGGTATTATAAACCTCCCTATTATCGTTGGTCCAAAAAAAATTATGATCCCATGTCATATCATGCCCAATAATCTTAATTATAACATTATTTTGGGCCGAACTTGGATCCATGGCATGTATGGGGTCCCTTTTACACTACATGCATGTTTTAAATTTTGACATCAAGGCACTGTTTATGATGTATTGGCCAACCCATCTCCCTTCGAATATTGTAACTCAATTGAGAAATCTAGTGATCCTTCTGCCAATAAGTCACGAGGATTTTCTAAGTATGGGTTAGGGTATGACTATCTACAATGTTATGGCTTTACTAATACTAGTACACAAGACCCTAAATTCCATGCCCCTTGGGATCTTCCTACACAAACACATAAGCATGTGTTAGGCTATCCCTCTTTACTCTCTACATATGTTTATACTACCTTCCATCCTCCTGCACCTAAACAACCCTTATTAGAATCAATTCAGGGTATACATTTGTTGTTTCACAAAAAAATTCAAGATAGAGAATTTTCTCTGATATATTTCAAATCTGAAATCCAACAGCTTAAAGATGCTTCTCAATCACATGTTTCTCCTCCTCTTACATCTCATATGCAATCTAGGTCCACTACATGTCATATAATTGACCCTAAGGACATGCCATCACTTGAGCCTCTCATACTTGAATGTAATAATAATGCTACATCCTAATGGATTCATATCCCTAAGTTATCAATACTTAATGATCAAACACCACATCAACAACCTCCTCTAGAAATCGATTCAGCACTTCCTTCTCTCAAGTCATCCACAACACTACCAAGTTAAAGTACAAACCCACCTCTCACAAACAGTCCACCTCCTTCTCCTACCAAAACTTATGCAACATCACCAATCCCATATAAGCTCCAACCAATCACTGCTAATAAAGACACTAGTCGTTCTACTGATGGGAAGTCCACATTTCCAACTTTTTCTTCGTCACATGGTTTTAATGTTGTTTCAGCTTACCATTGTGTTGGCACTCTCTCCTATCATGATATAGATGACACTGTCCCACAATCACATGGAACCTCTCATGTTGCTGCATAGCTCTCCATCATCATAGTGAATTTGGGGGACATAACACCTCATGCATCCCCCCACTGACTCATGTATCTATCATCTTTACATTATCACATAGGAGTTTACATTTCACATCCTAGCCCCATAATTACCCGATGACGCACTCTTGTGCTTCAGTTCACACTTGAATGTTAAGGGATTAACATTACACTAAAACCCACACACCATACATCTTCCATCATCCTATACATACCTCATCTATTAGTCATTTATGCATCCTCTATGTCAGATGTGTCACACTAGTCGTCGTTACTTATGAGTCTAGTTTTACATTTCATCCATGCATTCTACATACTATGTTAGGTTACAATATATATGGATCTAGCTTTGTATTATTCTACTAAATATCCTATTTCTACTGAAACCTATCATTTTATCTTACACATTACATATACATCCTACACACCCACATTGCATCTTACCTATCCTACATGCTACACTAGATTTCCCTATATATGGGTCTAGTTTTACCTATCATCATTACACATTCTATTTCTATCTACACACTTATTACATTACGAATTCCACACACAATATACATTATACACTTCATTTCTTACACCACACCTTCACATACCTTTTTCATTTCTATCATGTTGTCTTCTATGCATAGAAATCATCACCCTATGACACACTCTAGTTCCTCGGTTCATACTCGAATGCTGAGGGTTTACCAAATCAAATGGACCTTACCTACATGTGACATATCATCATATCAAATTCCTTGAACTAGTGACCAACGCTCTAGGATATTTCGTCACCCACACACATCATCACCTACCATAGTGGTATACACCTTAGTTTAAATCACCACTCCTTTCATCAATCCTACATCATCCTATTACATCCTATCATATGATATTCTCTTCTCCTCTTACATTTTCTCAATTCCAAATTATTCCATTACATTATGAGACCTTCCATCATCCTGTAGTGGTATAAACCTTAGGTTAAATCACCACTCCCTTTATCCATTCTACTTTATCCTCTTACATATGATCATCACCTATTCTATTATAATTTTATTACATCATCATTTATCCTACTCATAATTAGTGGTATACGCTTTAGGCTAAAGCACCACCCTCACCTTATTCATCACATAGTGGTATACACCACCTTCCATTATTTCATCTTATAGTGATATACGCTTAGGGATAAATCATCACTCTTCCATTCAAACAAGTCATGGTATACGCTTATGCTATAGGGTCCACACATATCTTTCCATATAACTCCTCAACATCCACCCATTCTCTTGTGATAAATGCTTAGGGATAAATTATCACTCATTCATTCAACAAGTCATGGTATACGCTTAGGCTATAGGTTTCAGCAACATCTTTCCATATATCTCATTCCCATACACTCCTATAATGATATATGCTTAGGGATAAATCATCACTCCTCCAATCAACAAAGTCATGATATATGCTTTGGCTATAGGGTTCATGCACATATTCTCCCCATGTCACATTCTATCACTATCCCATACACATAATCATCACAATGTGTAAGATAAAACCAATACTACTCAACCGTTTCCTGATGATGCACTCTCATTTATGATTCACTCTTGACTGTTGAGGGGGTAAACAAAATGAACCTCATTGCATACACTTCCATTCACTCAGGGAGCATGTTTCTCCTATCATTCCATCTTGCATTCCAATCCATCCATTCACAACATACTGCATTATCTTGGGTGAATTTAATTTTTCTTACTAGTGTTTTACATGATCACTTTACTACACATATTATATTGATTTATTCTACGTAATTATCATACACACATGCATGTTCATGCCTTTTTCTAGTGTGACCGTAGATAAATGACATTTACACATGGCATGGATGCTCACCTTCTACCCTTACTATACTGGTTGCCGGGGGAATCCACATTCGTCTCATATAGGTGCTATTGTTTCATTTTTTACTTAGCATCTTAAACTACTTGTTCATACATGCTTTGACATATTAGTTATCACTCTAACATGCTAATGGGTATTCCATGTGCATCACTTGTTTTATAGGATTACATGTTTGCATGACTACTTGTTTGTTTCTACTTGTCTGCTTTGTTTTTGATTGTATGCGGGCTTTTCCCTTTGCTTGTGTGCACACTTGTCTATTGTTTGTGGCCATGATGGCCTTACATGTCTTGCAACATCTTGAGTGATGTCCCATGTTTAAAATCCACTTTTTTTTATCTCTGCTTGTTTTCTTGTGTATTTACATTACTTTGTTTGGTAGTTTCTACATTGTCTGCATACTTTTACGCTTGTTTTATTACATGCATGTGTTTTCATACTAACACTTATTTTGGCAAGTCATCCGCTTTTGTGCATGCCTAAGTATCTACTAAGTGTTTCCCTTTCACCTTGCAGGGAAGAGTTATACAGGTTAGGGTGCGGTTGGTCATCTTTTGGGGTAGAATTCTCCTTTCAGGGTCATCGCATATGCCCCCAAAGAGGGGGGACATAATTGAGGGTTTTCTACTAACACAATGTATTTACACTAGTTCAGACACAACGAGTGAGTTCATACCAGTCTACGAAATCCATACACAACGGCCTTACCAAGACATGGTGTCCTTTGGAAATTCTACAACATAGTTACATGATCAAGGGTTACAGTGGGTGTGTCTCTCTACACTTCTCCATCTAGTGGCATCAGATCGCCAAAAAAAACTAGGAAAATATAGAGACCACTTTAACAAATTTCAGCAGAAGCGGTTAAAGGTCAGAGGATACAACATGGTTCCTCCCTATAATTATTCAGCTAGGGTGGCATGAGATCACCCAAAAAACTTGCAACACTACAAGATATCATTCTACACCTTTTTTCTCGACATGGATCAGGTTCACATGTTCCATTTTTCCATTCACACTTTCTATTCTAGCGTACTTTTACACAACATTTTTACATACGTACATATTTGACTACTTGATTGTTTGCTCCTTGCAGGTCCACCGTATGAGAAACAAACAGTCAAATTGGGGGTAACAACAACAAAAATGACGATATTGATAACACACTATGATGGTACTTTCATTACTAACCATGTAGGTACACTACACACAAAAAATCTATAAATTTGTTCCACCCTAGGTTCACTCTCATCACTTTTTATATACATTTTTCATCTTTAGAATCCACACTCATCCACATTTTTCTTTTTTTCATTCCACGATTGAGTCTAGTCCATCAACACGTCTTCTTCTACACTCTACATGGTTATCAGGTATGCATCTCTATCTACTTTATGTTACCGAGCTTTCCACTCACCAACATAAAGTGGGGGAAAATGTAGACACAAATATTGCACATTAGACAATATTTAGCCCAGTCTTATGCTACTATTTGGAAGTTTCTTAAGTGTACAAAGTAATAATTAATCCTACCTTTTGGCCACCTTTTGTATTTCTTCTTTCCCGCATATTTCCTGATTCCTATCAGCCCATTTCATGACCTTTATGACATTATAGCGTGAAATCAGGGTGCCCCATCCTGTACTAGGGCACCTCGAGGTGTCCCGTACCATTCCAGGTGCCCCGGTCTATGCACAACCTCTTCCACTTCTTTTTAGGTCACTTCTAGCTATTGGTCATCTTTATCTTCTTCTTAATTAGCCTTGTTGAGATTAATTACAAAATTAAGTTTGCGAGACCTATAAATATAAAGTTATAAGACCATAATAAGGGTCTTAGGTCATTTCATCTTATCACTACTATTACTGCATCTAGGGATGCATCCATTGCATCACTTGCATCCACATAGTGCTATGTATTCAAGCTAGGAGATCTGCATCACACACACTTCATAGGGGGAGGGATTTCATTCTATTACATGCACACATGCTAATTACATTTCTATAGCTACTATTTCTTGCTACTTCAAAAAGTGTGACTGGCACGAGAGCACCTAGGGAACGACATGCACACACACATCAGAACTACATCAGGGTATGTAATGTAGTGCAACGCTCAGTGATAAGTCCACTAGCTTTGCGGTTGAGGTCATTCTAACCCATTCATATGCATCTTTCATTTTTTATAGGGTTTGATACTTCTCCTTGCATTACGGGTCATTCCCTAGTTCATTTGATGAATCTAGTGCGATAGATGGGAAGTACTTAGAGACATTTAACGACCATATCAGATTGAGGTTCTAAGCATTTACCCTATTTTGAGCACCCAGCTTATAGACCATGGCATCCCAGGGTGCCCTAGTACACTCCCAGACACCTGTGTCATCTTAGACAGTCAAGATCCGCCCTTCACAGTGTCCCTGAGGGTTCATCTTCTCTTACAGATTCTATTTCTAGATCCACAACACTATGTGGAAATATTTTGTTATCAACTGAGTTTTTTCCTTACTCTTCTCTTGCATATTAGGGTTTTATTTCATCTAGAATAGTTTATTTACATTAATTCCATACTGCTTTAGTTTATTTACAATGTTTTAGTCCTTCTAACTAGATTAACATTAATACCCTAGATATCCCTTTTAGGCCATCTAGGTAAATCCTTATTTTAGTTAATTAAAGGCATAGGTACATCCTTGCTCAGGATGAGGAGGACGAGAAGTTAGAGGACATCATGCTAAGGACTCTGGTTAACACTGAGGATGTAGAGGAACCTCAGGAGGAAGAATTGAAACATGATACAGAGGAGTTGAAAGAGTGGAAGATAGAAAATGGTGCCATTGATACATAGATAGACACAAATAAGGGTGAGCCATATAGTGAGCATATTTGTACATAGATTGATGGAGGGATATTTCTTGATATAGGTGTGTATGTTCCTAAAGGTAAGCACTCTAGGAAGGAGAAGGATGAAGGAGTGTATGAAACTCCTATAGTTTGGTATCTCAATGACCCAACTAAAATCATATGTTTTAGGTTCTAAAGCACTTTGGAGCCCAAGGACCTTTATGGTCGAGAGTTAATGGATTCAGAGATGGAAACCACGCATACACGTAAGTAACTATCATGGAGTATGCAGACTCACATGGATGATCCTGATTTTGACGCGTGTGAAGAATCGTGTGTTTCACGGAGAATGAAGAAAGTGCCACATTCACGCCATGTGACAGTTATACTGACTTAGATGTTGGATGAGTAGGTGAGTAATTCATTAAAAAAGGTATCTACAGATGTTTCACATATAAACATAGATAAAGTGGAAACTATTTGTGCATTGTTGGAAGATAGTAAAGATAGAGACACCAAGATCAAGCTCTTGATGGAGGAAAAGAAGACAATTGAGGTGAAGACACATATGGTGATAAGTATGGTAGAAAAAATTGGTGATGAAATTCTGAAGGTAAGGACAGATCTAGAAGAGAAAGTGCCAAAGAAGTTTCCATCTACAATGAATTACTTGTGCACCCTAGTTCATATGGTGATGGATGAAGGTCTAGTACACATGCCAAAACCAAATAATGTTGCAACAAAGGCAGAGAAATAAAAGGCCATGATTGCATGTAATATAACTGGATATGAATCTATACCGCAAACATTTAAGGATGAATTAAAAAAGGTATATTTGGCATTAAACATGTGCACGGATCCTGAAATCATAATTAGGAAAAGGACCCTAGTAGAGGAGAATAATGTGTTAAAGGTAGTAAAGAATGAGACACTTGGGAATGAGGAGAGGATCACTTTGGTATCAGAGAAGTGCGATGCGCTTGCAACAACCCAAGACCTTCATAAGGAAAAGATAAAGGAGATTGGAAAATTCATAGCGCGACAAATGGATTTAAAGGAAGGGATGGTCTCAAGCCTAGTGAATGTTCTCAGAGTATTGTAGAATGAAGGTGAGAACATGACTTTGGATGAGATGGACGAGGTACTTGTAAACATCCTAGATAAAACTAATAAAGCGCTTAACGATTGGAACGAGTTAGAAGTAGAGATAAAGAGTTCGTATCCAGAGTTAACTCTACCTATAGAGGGATAGAGCGCCCAAGTATTCTTCATTATTTGTGTACAATTATTCTTTATTCATGAAAGATAACTCATGGTTACCCATTTCTGCGGGTGAAAATGAAGAAAATGTGGGGTAGTATTGGGATAATTAATTACAACCTAAGTATTGAAGGCACATAAGGATTGGGCACATGGACATAGGGCATGTAGGTATGCGCGGAAACATAGAAGAATAAGTGTGTGTGTGGGAAAGTATAACTTCAAGACTTAGCCATTTTTTCTTATCATGGGCTAAAGATAGAGTGAGTGCAGAGCCCGTCTTGATGGAAGACTCAGAAAGAACGTAAAGGCTATTTTGGACGAGTGGAAGATCAAATGACATGCATAGTTTTGAAGCTAATAATATGATGTAAACTAGAGTTATCTATAGAAGGTCTATTATTAGAAGTACTTGCATGCTTTTGTATTTATCTTGTAGCGGCACATGGCTATTCTTAGCATGTAGCCTATTTTGGAGAGTGCATGAGTAGTGAAGGGAAAGTCCCCACAACCTATAAATGTGTATTGATTTACACGGTTAGGGAGGTATTTCAGTTCTGTAATAGAGTTATGCTGCTAGTTTATGGGAACACATGACTTATGGTAACATTGTTATGTATGTATTTAGCTTTTGTGTTTTACAATAATTAATACAATGGATCTATGTGGCTGGATATTGGTTGTTGACATATATGTGATTGGTTCTTGTTTGGTAAATTTAATCTTGATTCTTGTATAAATTATTCTTGTATGTGGTTATGATCTAGATCTGTTTATGGTTTATCACTACATTATTGTTATGGATCTGGAATATATATATGTGTGTGATTATCATGATAACTCAAAAAATATTCCATAAAAGAGGGACCTGGTACCCTTGTGCCCTTCAGGTGAGCACTCATGTTTTTCCTGGGTGATGTGCCAGCCTGCCTTAGGCTATTTGGTAAAATAAAAAACTACAGATCAAGCTGCCAAAAACTCCACTTCCAAGCTTCAACTCCAACTAAGAATGCATCCAAGCCACAAGAGGATATCTTGGTTCACGTCCCAACCAAATGTCATCATTTCATGCCACATCCAACAAAGGAGAGCAAGCTAGCCTCATTCCAAGCCCATGGGAGAGGAGAAGAAAACCTCCAAGTGAGGAAAAAAGGGTAAGGTGAAGACCAACACAAAAAATAACAAAACAACCAAAGGAGTTTGATAACAACTCAAGACAATTAAGAATTTCCATACTTCTATCAATATGAGGAAGAGAGGAAGAGAAATACCATTTAATAACACATCCAAAAAAGTGTCTAACATGTGTCCAATTTTTTTTTCCAATAATCCCAAATAGCCTCCAAATATCCATATCCATCCAAATACCTTATACCTCCTTTCTTCCTCCTTGAAAAGGATTTTCAAACCTTGGAGGTTTCCTTAGCAAGGAAAGGAGATGATCCCGAAACACATGGGAATAATCTCCTACTTCAAAAAATATGAAGGGAGTGAAAATAAATACTAAGAAAGCTTACCCACCAAGCCTTATAGGAAACAAGAGGGGATTCTTACCTCTTACCCTTACAACTCCAAAATCCACTCCTGAAAGGGGGCGAATGTAGAAAAAATAGAAGAAACAACAACACATTTTAAACCAACAAATCCATGCAAAATCCAAAGAATCAACAAGATTCAAACAAATTCTTTCCAAGAAAAATAAACATAATAAAAAAGGGTGTGATGCCTAAATCACAAGATTGATTTGAATCCAAGATTCCAAATCTAAGCACAAGTCCTCCTAGCCAAAATTTCAAGCTCTCCACAACAAAATATCTTTTTCTTCAATATTAGCCTAAACCAAAAACTACCAAAAGAACCCCTCAACCCTCCAAGTTGGAGGATAGTATAGGAGAATATTATTCAAAAAAACCCAATAGGATGGTGACATGTGTCACCCCTCCACATAAGAATCCAAGTCACACAAGTACCCCCAAAATGAACTTGGAAAAAAATAAATCCAAAAACAAACAAGTCAAATCTCCACATGGAGTAACTTGCACTCCAAATCTCCATCATACAAAAAATCCAAAATCACAAATATTGGTGGTTGAAAAAGGGGTAAAATAAGATTTATGAGCCTTGAAAAAATATCTCACCCACCCATAAGTATGGTACTTAGGGCTCTTTTCAAGGCAAAAGTAGCCTCTAACTTGTTGTACACTCCTCCAAAAAGTCACTTCTTGCCCAAATTCGAGTTTTGGATAAGAGACACAATTTAAGATAGGTGGTGGGTCTTCCTAATCCTTGATTATATGATCCTAAACCTAACTAAGAAAAAATAATACAATGCATGCAAGTGGGAGGAGGTTAGCTAGTCAAACAACCATTAAACTAGTAAAAAAAAAGGGATTAAACCAAATTAATACACGTGAAATACCATCAAGATACAAATGAACAAATGAATCAATAAAAACATGTCATGTGGTAAATTTCCCATTTCTAACATTAATCCACAAAATAATAATTTAACTAAGGGGGCCAAAACCAAGTAAAAGGGGTAAATTCGGCCTATAAGGCCTATTGTGCCACACGGAGGTGCATTTCCTGAAATCCATGTTATCCTGTAGCATGAGTGTGTATCCTACAAAATTAATTTCAAACACCATGCCTACTTGATGCCAAATGCTAAATAAAACAATAATACATAGGTCATACAATCCAATTCAATCATAAACTAACTAATCCAACTACTTACGAAATCATCCATCCACTAAATGAGAGATCAGAAATTACGAAATCATTCATCCACTATATGAGAGATTAGAAATTACGATAATCATCCATGAAATATCCAATATAAAATACATGCTAATCTCAAATCCATAATATCCATAACATCACATCCAAATAAGATTATAATGATCATAATAGTGAGTTGGCCTCGTGTGCCACATACAACATCCCACTAAGACAAGTTAACAAATACAAGCTAATGTGACTACAAAATCATACATACATCCTAATCAATTTAAAAATAATAGTAATGTGTTCAATCTCTCAATATGAATAAATACAATGAGTCAACATAATCAAAGTAGAGAGAGACTAGTGGGAACTAAAAAAGAAACCTTGGGATGTAGACACTAAGCTAAATATAATTTTACTAGGATATGCAAAAAGGGATGCAATATTTGATTTTGGGAGCACTATGAATATAATGTCAACGTCTACATGGGAATCTATGTTAGCTCCAACCTTAGCTTACAACCCTATCACTCCGAGTATTGAAAATTATGGGAGGTTGGATCAAATTGGTTTCATAAAAGATGTGGAAATTTAGGTAGGGGACCTAAACTTGAAGGGATAGTTTGAGGTCATCAATATGAAGACTAATGAGACACACTACCCTATTTTAATTAGAAAGAACTGAGATTATGATGAAAACACGAAAAATAAAACAATTACAAATAAGATGGAGGTACACTTGCAGGGCCGATTTAAGGTTTCAGAGTGCCCTAGGCAGTATTCGGAGAGTACGCCCCCCCTTCCACCCCCCCTCTAGGACCAGGCACCCACCTGTGCATGCTTTTTAAACAATTAGCCTATATAATTGTCATACACTAACTAATAATTACCTTACTTATACCCTCCGTATACTTGATGTTATATTCAATAAACAATACTTATACAGAACTTAAAAGTGAAATAAAATAAATACTTCGATGTACAACAACTATCTTTTATTTGTAACTTGGTGGGGAAAATCAAAATGCCAATGGAAACGTTAAAACGGATACATGCAGTTGCATCGGCATGCTTTTAAAATAAAACTATAGTCTAACTGTCTACACTCTATAGATTTCCTCATTCAATGATTCAAAATTTCAACAGTCAAATGGAATAAAGAGTAAAGTTGAAATGACTAGACCCTGTCCTTGAACCAACAATTTACAAAGATGAAAGATGAGATGAAAACAATTATAAAAATACAATTTACAAAGGGTATTGGCCTGCCGGTAGACACTAGAAGACTAGACAGTATAAATAAGAAAAATCAAGATGTCACTTATCAGTCTCACAGAGTTAGATGATTGAGAGAAACTGAAAAATACTATACCATTAGTAATTATTGTAATACCGTCCAGGGGGCTACGAGCTAGGACAGGGACCATAATTTTGATTTATTCCCATGGGAGTGGGCCGTGAATCTCAATCCCGTCGGGCCATCTATAATCTATTTACGGCACTAACATTGGTAGTGTAACAGACTATTAGTAAAACTAAAGAGTATTAAATGGTTGGCCGTTGGGCAAAGTAAGTTAGCAATCCTGATTCCTATGATATATCCGTCGCTCAGTGTTGTGCCACAACTTTTTTATATACGAAATTGAATGGGCCATTAGATAATTGCATCGTAGAGCCGACTACTAGAAAGGCGGAAGGTAAAGCAAACAAAAATTATTTATTTTTATTTTTGAAAAATTAAGCCGCCCCTCCCTATTGGGCGCCCTAGGCAACTGCCTAAGTTGCCTAGGGCATGAAACGCCCCTGTACACTTGAAGGACTCTATCATTTTTTTACCCATGAATATGACTTAGAAAAATCCCTACACAATCCCTAAAGATCCACTGTCCCCTTATGTGCTAGATATTGAGAGTTTGTTCAAGGCAGAAAAAGAAAAAATATAATAATATCTGCAATCAAGAGGGGAAAAGTGCACAAAAGATTATAGAAATTGAGATATCCTTATTAACATACACTTAAATAATCCATTTGTAGAAGTGGACGTGCACTATAAAATTATATCTCCCACTAAGTATGAGATAGGAAAGATATATGCACTTGCGCATAATGAACAAGATTATACTGAGACTAATGAATACAGTCACATTCCAGGGGAAGTAGCCTCCTCAGTGAAGAGGGGAGAAAATTTACATAAACAATCTTTGTTAATCTCATATGAAACATATTACATATTTAAAGTTTTAGCCGCTCCTAAAAATAAGGAGTTATCTTTAACTATTTATTAATATTCTATTTACGTGAGTTTGGTCAACAACCGAACAACTCACACAAAACTAATTTATCTCTTTTATAACTATTTCACATAATAAAATACCCATATAATGTTATCGCTAATAATATAATTCCTAACATTCCCCCCCTTAGTGCAAACATGGGAGAAAAACAATCGCACTTCTTCTGCAGCTTGTTCCTTGTGCATGCTCATGATCTGGATGGTTTTACGTGAGAGCGAACAACCTTCAAGGATGGTTTTACAAGACAACCAACAACCTCAACAAGGATGGTTTTACAGGACAACCAACAACCTCAACAAGGATGGTTTTACAGGACAACTAACAACCTCAACAAAGGATGGTTTTACATGACAACCAACAACCCAAATATCATGATGTTGCTTTTCCTTGTGCTTTCATCTGTCTACTATGTTTTTCGTTTCAAGGAATTGTGTAGGAAATACAACTCACTGAATACAAATCTGAAAAAGGAGGAAAACGAAATGGAACATTGAAACCATGCCCCCCCCCCCCTCAATGTGAACTTTTCACTTATTCACGCAACACAAGAACTCAAAAATCATACTCCACACAACTGAACTAAACTACAAATCTGAAATAAAATCAAACTCATACACACACTGTCACCACAGCTTCGTGCGGCCCCGTTGTTGGTGACTGACGATAGGTCGTTGATTGACCTCCAGCCTCCTGTGCCTCCGTCCTCTAATAAGATGCTGCTAACTCAACAAATTTGGCTTTTGAGGATCAATGGTTGCTAGGACATCAGGTTACACCGAAAATGCGTTCGTAAGGCAAATTTAGTTGTTGTTTTTTAGACTTTTGACTCCGACTCACAATAAACTTTTGACGAGACACTTGACAATGATACATTTAGACAAAACGACAATGACTCAAAATTCACTAAAAAACACTTTTAAATTTATGGACTCCTAAAATGACAATAACTTTGAATTTTATGACACAGTATAACACTTTTGAACGCATTGACGACTTCGTCTAACATAGACAAGACCACCTTTAATACTAACATCAAACGTTTAAATGGAAAATTTGAGTGCCTATTGTGTTGACATATAAAATTATATTAAACAAAACTACACTAATTGACTCGACCCAAATTATAACGAAGACTTATTATGACAATTTGAACAAAGACGTGACACAATTACAAGGGACACATCACAATAAAGTTTAATGAAATACATATAGAAGGCTTCTAACATTTAAAAGGAAAAAATGACTGACTTTTTCAAATCTGTTTTGACCGACAATAAGAAAAACATTAAAATAAACCTACTTTGTATGGTGAGCCGGTTGACAACTTTGGTTGGGTTTCCATGCAAAACTGGGGTATGATTCAATGCAACTCTGAAATCCGTGCGAAAGGAAAAACTCAACACTTCGTTTGGAAGGACAACTTATGTTTTGGAAGCTGCAGATTCTGAAATACCAGTGAATTCAATACAAATCCGTGTCATCGAGAGTCAATACAAACTTGATCAAACCTGCGAAAGATGTCTCGAAGGATGCCAAACAAGATGGACACACATGGCAAGTAGATACTTTCTCTTTCCAATGCTAAAGATCGGTCAGTATTGAGTCAGATCAACGCAGTATTGAATTGTTTAAATAGGCAGGTATTGAGATATGACGTGTTCATAAAAAGGAATCACGGACTCGTGGTGCGAATCTGCTAAAATCCAACACAAATCAAGAATTCCTCGGCCAATCTTTGGATTATCGATCCTCAGATCTCAAGACGTGGGAAGAATTTTTATTGCATTCCCGACTCGAAGAACAGCTGTACGAAGTAGAAAACAGACCTGGAAATGACGTTGGAGTAGATCTGCACACGTTTTGGTGGAGGACGACTTGCATCGGTTGGATGATTTCGAGTTGCACATACACAGAGAATCCACTGTTCAAATGACCAATTCTTGAAGAAACTTGAACACGCAAATGAATAGAAAGATCTGTGCTGGTGTGATCAAATCATTCGCGCTTAAACTATACTGAATTAAAATCTCATTCTAAAAATAACATTTCATCTACAGGGCAATGAAGAATCCCAGTTGCCCTTAGAAAAGAATTATTTTTCCATTTCAGGTTCAACCTTGCTCTGATGCCAGATGAAGAGGGGAGCAGATTTACATAAACAATCTTCGTTAATTTTGTATGAAACATATTACATATTTATAGTTTAAGCTGCTCCTAAAAATAAGGACTTATCTTTAACTATTCAATAATATTCTATTTACATGACTTCGGTAAGAACCCAACAACTCACACAAAATTAATTTATCTCTTTTATAATTATATCACATAATAAAACACCCATATAATGTGAGGGCTACTAATATAATTCCTAACACTCACTTGGTGGATATTCAAATGCATATTTGAACCAATAGATGTGAAGAGAATATGAGATCAGGGCTATGGCGATGGTGTAAAGGGAGGAAAAACAAACTCCACAATATTTTGGTATTTCTAATTTAGATACATTTTTGGTTAAATTCTAGGAACATGTGCCACAAGAAGACATGAGAGTAAGTGCACTTGACTATACATTGAAGGATTAACAACATTGTGGTAGGCTACACATAGAAGGAATAACCTTTGTATGGAGAAAAGTCGCAGGTATATTGCGTACAAGATCTACATTACCATCTAGATTAACTAAAACTTGTCCCAAATATTATTCAAATTGATGTACAAAAATACACATCTAAGGATGTATCGAATGCTTGAAAGATAAAAAATTTGAGCCAAAATGGCGGATTCATATCTTTCTAGAGGCACCCCATTTCCTAAAGCGTGGTACTTCCAACAAGAAATGATAAAAGAAACGTGCATTTGCATACAAGTGCAAGAAGGTTTTATTCAAAATTTCACATTTAAAGATAGTAATCCTATGGTGGATGCGACACTAAAAAAATTATAAAACTTATCTGCTATGGGAATATAGATCTAGAAGGAGGAAACAAATTAAAAGATCTATAAGAATAAAAAGGGAATTATGTAGCCACCATAAACATGAGTGAAAAAATATAAAGAGATACTCAATAGATAATCAAATTATTTCATAGATTCAAGGATAATAAAGAAGAAGGAGATGAGTCAAATGATGGGGAAGATATGAATTTTATAATAGTAGCAAGAGGAGGGATCTAATAGTGCGACAGTGTCAATTTGTATAATCTGCATTGAATTTTATGTCCACTTGACCACCACTCTATTTTTTTAAAACTATGAGATGTTAATCAATAAATAGTAATATGTTTTTACAATGAAAACAAGGGGAAGGATCTAATGGTTTGATTGTTATAATTTTTTTTCTCTACATAAGATTTTTTTTTAATTTGAAGTAAAAAAATAGTAACATAATCATATTATAGAGTTTGGGGATATTTTTTTCCAAGATGACTTTTTTTATTACCAATAATTGATGAATATGAAGAGAATGTAATACCATTATTAATCAATTTGACATGTGCAAAATCTAAAATAAGAGTTTCGAATTTGATATCTATTAACATTTTTAAATATAAATGTATTTAATATATTTCTACTAGTATTATTGAAAAGTTATAATTGAAAAATTCCACTACTTTTAGAAAAGTTAAAAGTTTAAAATTTTCCTCTAGAGGCTCCTCCGTTAGTGTGAAGACATATATTGATATGTTCCCATTCTTAAATTACACTCTGAAACAAGGGAAAACATGCTTTAATAATATACAACATCTAGACAGGTCAATTTCTATTCTCTTTTTTTGAGAAATTCTTGAGAAAATATCCTTTTGTTGAGTTTCATTCTTCATTTTACTCTAAGAAAATAATTAGTAGTCTTCTTTAATTGGTTACTTAATACTCCCGAATCCCTGATTTGAGAGCTGATTGTTATCTAATGCACGTCATTCACTCTATGTAGAAATATATCAATAATATAGAACACGATATTGATGAAGTGCCTACAATACAATCAAAATCAATAACATACACAAACAAGAACCTATCATTAGGTACTTACAAACCTAATCACTTTAATAAAATGTATCATAGCTATGTAAGATGTGAGAACAACCATGGAAAGGAGGGATAAGGTGCACTCTCGTATTTAAATAAGGTACAACTGTATTAGATTGAATTTTTTTGGTACGATATTAAGTAACCAAAAAATGTTAATAATAGTATTGAGGATTCAAAGGTGCCTCTCAAATCTAAGACAAACTAGGAAGGATCTATTAAATGAATTTCATATGGTAGATACAAAATTTATAGTTGTTAACTAACTATATTGTAACTCCATTCTTTCATGATAAAATGCTAGACACACACATATTTCAATGTAAATTTCCTATTTTACTTTATATTCTTGTCATAATCTAATAACAATGGTATTAGAGCCATTGTTTGAGGAACCCTAGGAGAAGGGTTAGATTAATTATCTTGGAGTTAGAGGAATTCATTGAAGAGGGTATGAATTATTAGAGAACATTTGAAATAGATAGCCATGGTTTGTAAACAAGGAAAATAACATGATTGATGGACATTCATGATACAAGCACAAACTAGTAGTCAAAGTCACATATCAATTCCAAGAAATACTAGGTATGCTCTATCAAATAAATTTCATATGGTAGTTACATAGTTGATAGTTATTAAATGATTAAATATATAGTAACTCCTTTATTTCATAATAAAATAATTAACACACAAATATTTCAATGTGCCTTCCAATTTATTTCAAGAAGCCCTAGGACAAGGGTATGAATAACTAGCTTGGAGTTCTAAAAATCCTTTGGAGATGGTTTGAATCACTACAGAATATTTGAAGTAGACAGTTGTGAGTTGCAAACAAGGTAGAAGAATGGTTAAGTACGTTCACGATAAAAGCAAAAACTAGGAGATTGTCAATTCAATTGAATACTAAAATGAGTTATTAATCGGGGTTTTTGGAGAAAACAAACAAAAATGACTAGAATATTATGCATGTGAGTGATACACGGGAATGATTCTACTAGATCCACATATACACATAAGAGGGAATGTGGTGGTACATGCGACAAGGATTTGCAGATGATCCAAAATAAAAAATGCTTAGGTAATGCTTTTCAAGTGGATGGAAATTTTACAACACCAATGAATAAATATATGTAGTAATATAGTGCAGGTTAAAATGTTGGGAGTGTACAAGGATTTAAAAGATGACTTGGATATCTTTTGGATATTGTAGTATATTACACAATTCCTAATGTATGTGCCTAGTATATAAAAGAAAAAACATAGAATATGCAATACTCTCTAATCATAGGAAGAAAAGGCAAAGAACATCTTGTGTCAAGGATAAGAAGAAGAATGGATTGGTAAATCAACAATCTCCTCAAATTGTGTAAAATCATGTAAGCACATTGGCAAAAGGTTGATATTGATTCCTTAATTGTGATATTTTTTTCCACTTTGAGTTCCTGGTTTAATAATACAAATTCCAGTTTGTTATTATATATTTTAATCTCTTAGCTCTATATTCCTTGACTTGTTTGTAATATGTAGTTATTGTAAACTGTGTGTTATGCCATGTTCATTTTTTGTCCATTGTTTAAATGGCATAATATGAATTTGTCCTAGAATTTAACATGTTACACGTCATGATGCCATAATTAGAGGGACCTTTGTTAACACTGGTTTTATTATCATGACTTGAAAAATGTCAATATGGCTACTAAGGAATTGGAATTTGAAATGATGGCTACAAGAGAAGAAGAAACATTTTTCAGAATATGAAGAGGAGGTGATGGGAATTACTTCCAAAATAATTAGGTTGGAACATATATATAGAGCCATTCATGAAATATTTTGGTGTGAGATTTCAAAAAAATTAACAACATGATTATCTCATATGGAATATTTTTCTTATAGGTATGAAGATAAATAAGAATACAAATGGATGGATGAAAATATTGAAAAACTACACAAATTGAACACTAAATGAACCTGAGTTGTAGACCATGAGATAGAAAATAATATTAATGGGTATGTAACATAAATTGTTGTTCAAAATTTGTGCTAATTTGATTTTGTGGAAGTACATTTTGTTTCTAGATTGCGAGGTATTTTTTTCAAGAAAATACCTTTCTTAGTAAGAATGATAGTTGTGGAAAAGTTAGTGGTGCTGATTTCGCATGACATGGAGTAGGGTAGGAATAAAAGTAATGTTGTCCTAGAAGAATGGGGATGAAGGGCAAGGAGCCAAAATCAAAATAGGCCCTTGAAGGGTTTAAGAAGGATCAGAAAGAAGAAAAGAGGAGAATGGAAAAATTCCAGAGAGAAGAAAGAAAACATGATATATGGGGAAGTTCAAGTGCTATAGGGGAAAGGTGAAACCAACTACGAGTAGGAGAAAAGTAGGAAAAGTGCTTGAGGAAAGAGGAAAAGAACCTCCTAAATATATTGAATATAAGAGAGAAGGAGAATAACAAAGTGATTGTGAGGGTGTGTAGGGAGGTTTTAACCCTACTTGTGAAACTAGAAAGAGGACTGAAGGAACCGAGGAAAGGGAAGAAGAAAAGGAAAGTAGGGGATTAGAGGTAGTTACGAGTAGATTTCTGAAGTAGTTAGATGTTAACTCAAAGATTCCATCATGGAGACTGGGGTACTACATAAATAGAGAAGTAGTAGTTCACAGTAAGGAAAGTATACCCATATTCTAGGATATATGCCCCTTGATATGAATATATAATTGATTACTTGGGAATATTTTAACGACTGGGAGAACATTGGAATTTTGCAAGAATTGCAGGAGAAGTTGAGTTATCCATACACACTGAAAATAATGTTATTTACAAGTATTGAAGAATTAAGTGTGGGAAAAATCATGAAGGAAGTAGAACTTTCATTGAATAAGAATCCATTATGCATACTCTCTTTTAGTGGAAATAGAGAAAAGAGTGGGGACTATAGAAATAATAGTTATGTCATTCTAAAGTACAAATTAAGTTCTTTAGAGTCTATGGGATATAGCATTGATTCTTTAGATTAAGAAGTAAAAAATGAATCAAGAAAAGAAAGTGCGAGTATTAACTAGATGAGTGATCATCTGAATCCAAATTTGAGTATTAGTGTAACACATACAGGTATACATAATAATATAAGAAGTCAGACTGATGTAGGAGGGAACATGGCCCATATTCCAAATCCATACGCAAGTCTTAAACCTTATGATAGGTCCTCTGATCTAGAAAATTACTTGTTAACTTACAAAAATAAATGGGGAGGAAAAAGAGTAACAAATGGTAAAACTAAGAAATGTGAAGTTGTAGGAGCATTGCATGGTTGAACATTAAGATTTATATACTCTATGAATTTGAGCGGGAAGAAACTAAAAGAAGTATGCATTTAACTTACTCAGGAATCCAAAAGGAAGAAATATGTAGGAAAGATCATTTAAGTTTTTAAAGAATTCAAACAAAATCCCAGGGAGTATGTCATAGAGTACGACATTATATTTTTTGTTGTAATGAACAAAACCAAATTTAATTTTGATGAACCCATTAAAACTACCTGGTTTGTGGAAGGATTGTACAGTAAAATCTGTTTTTTGATTGTGTAGATAAAATTTTCCAATAAAGTTGAAGCAATCAAAGATACGATATAAGTAAAAAATATTGAAAACTATGGGAATAGTGTGGCAGCGAATCAAAAAATAAAAGCTAAATTGGATGCACTAATGTGTAGATTGGAGGAATTGTAAAAAGGCAAAAACCCAGATTAAGTATATGGTGTGCAGCGAGCAGAGACGAAGAACACCACAAACATTACCACACTAACACTCAGACAAGTGAAAGAGGAGAATACTTCAAAGTTTTCATGGTATGATGAAACTTTCTCAACAAATTTCATTTGGTACAACATTACATTAATCATCCATATACCATAGTATGTAATTTTTGTCGATCAACTATGCACAAGGCTAATAAATGTAAGACGTTAATGGAATTGAAAGTGGAAATCACAAGGAATGCATCCAAAATATCGACACAATTAGTCACAAAGACAAAAACCATTGTATTGTTGGTAGAAATGGATGCATATCCTTGACTGAATGCACAGTGGGGTTCTCTCTCACCTCAATCAAATACACAGTGGAATCCATAATCTCCATAACCCATTCTGAGTTGGGAGTATCCTTCTCCAAAAAAGAATATGGATTAGGTACCTGCTTTACCTTAACAATAATTTATGTAGAGTGCACCTCCACTTCCAACTTTCTATGGAGGACACGAGAGCTAGAATCAAGGATGGAATTCCCCACAGAGACCGTATGATGTGCAACAAGGAGGATGTACGTGTGGTTACTAACAAAGGAGGATGTATGTGTGGTTACTAACAAAGGAGGATGTGATATTTACCTCATAGACAAGGAGAAATATGTTACCTTTGTGGAGAATCAAATCAAATTGCATGGAATTTATATTCAAATCTAGAGAAAAATATGTATTGTAGGGTGCAGGTGCAACACAACACTGAGTATTGCCCCGCATTGAAGAATCAACACAAATAAAAATAACTATGTAATGTGAGGATGATTAATGTGGTGACCTAAAAAAATGGAAGTATCCAAGTTTTGACTAGATCAATGAGGAAAGAGAAAGGCTTGGGAAATGTGGAGATATCTTGTGAGACCTTGATACGATATGCATACAATAATAGGTATCCTTACCTAAGAAAAGAAAGGGAGCTATTAAAAGAAGCTAAGTGATTACTAAAATCAATTCACACTAGAGATTCCAATATGTGGAGTTGTTTAGTATACAATTAGATCTCTCTCTAACATGCAGTCAAAGCATCCATTAACGTGTAGTAAAAGAATCCATTCATAGCAGAGGACTTGCACTATATAATTAGATCTCTCTCTAAGTATGATATAGTAAATCTATATGCATCGTGCATAGTGAGAAACATTATACAAAGACTAATAAATAAAGTCACATTTCGTGGGAAGTAGCCTCCTCAATTAGCAAACATTTAGATGTAGATTTAAACCACTAGATGTGAAGAGAACATGATATAAATTCTATGAGGATGGTCTAAGTGGAGGAAAAACAAACTTCACAATATTTTGGTACTTCTAATTTGGATATGTTTTTTTAGAAATTCCATAATTATGTGCCACAAGAAGACATGAGAGTAAGTGTACTAGACTACACAGTCAAGGGAATATTAATAATGTGGTGGGCTGCATATAGAAGAAAGAACCTTGTATAGAGTAAAATAGCAGGTATATTGCGTGCAAAATTTTTGCTAAATATTGGCTCAAATATTTTGCAAATCAATGTTCAAAAATATGCATCCAAGGTTGTATTGATGCTCGAAAGATACACCAAATTGAGCCAAAATGATGGGTACATATATTTCTATAGACACCCCATTACCTAAAATGTTATGATATTTATTTATCAAATTACTCAAATATAGTCCACTTTATGAGGGAAACCTCCAGAAATTAGAATAAATGATGACATAGACCAAATGCTATGATATGTGATAGTTTTGGGAGAATCACATCCATCTATATATAAAGAAATATGAAGAGTTACACCCTTTCATCCTAATTAGTTTAACCTAACTATATATTAAGAACTAAAGTGAAAGTTTAAAGTTATAAAAACCATTACATAACCTTAGTAAGCATATGAATATATAATGTTAGATCTATGACATGCCCTTCCCCTTCATAAAAGTGTTTCCCTTAATGCTTAGTAACTCAAGTTATTACAACATTACCTGTTCATCTTCCCATATCAAATATTCAATTGGAAGATGCTTCCATTTGATGATAAATTCTTGAATGGATTGATTTTTTAGTTTCTTCACTCTTCTCTTGACGACCTCGTTAGGTTCCATAATGAACTTTCCTTCTTTATATACCTTAGGCAACTTTTTTCATGAAAAAGATCTTATATTATATTAATGCAATAATATACAAGATAACTTTCAAAAAAGAAGTGGGCGGTATGAGAGCATGCCCCAAAACCATTAATAAACTAGGTCGAGCCTAGGAAACCAAAAAATCAAACTCGGCGGAGCCTAGGGAGATACAACAAAAAAACCGATCCTGGTAAAAGACAAGACAAAATTAGGTGGCAACAACAAACATGCCCGAGGTGAGCAAATCTTGATCATCCGGCCATCTCGAACTTAGTAGATCCTTTCCAGTGTTAGGAATCTCCAAATCATCAACATGCTCTTCCTCAGGATCTGATTCCTCACATGTAGGAATAGCTAAGCTGAGCCAGGGGAATTTGTCAGTAGAAGGTAGGGGTGGCGGCGGATGCCAGGCGACCTATTGAGAGGTGGCGGAGGGAGAGCCCCAACCTTACTGGTGAGATGACAATCAAGGCAGAGAACCCCACCCAAGTTGCCAAACTGGTGAGCCTCAGCCTTGCTGGCGAGCCCAGGAATGCAACGGTGAGCCTTGACCGCAGCAGTGCCCAACTGAGTGATTGTGTCAGTGGCTTGATCCAGGAGAATGACGTGAGTGACTGAATGCTTGACGCTAGGATCTACTATGTCGACCACCACAAGTTGAGGGTGAGGAATGTCTAGTGGGTGAGGGAGGCACCCAAGCAACATTACACGGGGCTTCCCCCCAATGTCACAATTTTTTTAAGAGATGGTCCACCTCTAGCGCCACCTTATTCGCTTGAACTTGAATTTGCAGAAGCACATTGGATCACCAAAAATTTATTATAAATCAAGAAGTATTGATCAATTGCGGAATTAGCAAAGAAAAAGGCATTCCTTTCTTTCCATATCCAAAATAAAATATCCCCTTCGAAAACATGCCAAATCTGGGTGAACATAGGAAAACGTTTGGGGTTGTCTCCCAAGAGGATATGTTGCCAAGTGAAACAATGGGGCTGGAAAGGAAATAAAAAAGTATGGATCCAGTTCTAGGTAGTTTGAGCTATGGGAAAGAACTAAAAAACATGCATAATCATTTCTAGATGCCCACAGAAGGGGCATTTGGGAGCTAGAATCCCAATTTGTACAAGACGGGCCCTGATAGGAAGGCCTTGGTGAAGAATACACCACAAAAAATGTGAAATTTTGGGCTCAACACATATGGTCCAAATAGTCTCAAATTGTCTACCCCAGATAGATGGGGTGACGTTAATTCCCTAATGAGTATTAAGCTTGTCCACCATGGGAAAATGGGGTGAGAGCCATCGATAGCCTTTGCTGATTTTATAGTTATAAAAAGGAGTATCAACATACCACTTCCAGTCTTTCCACCAAGGGCGAGAAGAGTGCACAACAATCTTATGTAACATGTGACCAGAAATAGAATTGATCACAATATTGAAAGTATCCTAATCCTAGTTGGAGAGTCGAAATAGAGTTTTAAACTTCGGCTAAGCAAGACAGGATTACTTGTCTTTGTAGAAAAAATCCTCGATGGTATGGATGTCGCGTTTGAATAATTTGAGCGCGGAGATTCCTGGGACCTCTACAAGGCATTGATCTTGGGATTGAAAAATCGGTGACCACCAGAGAGATTTCTGTTTGAGAGATAGCCCATTATGAAAGCCATCCCCTTTCCATAGAATCCAGGGTTTGACACATTCTAAGGCTTTCCAGATGCTTTTAAACACGAAGGCACCTAAAATTTTGATAGGCACAAGAGTGATGAGAAAATTGACAAACCATAAACCTTTGCATGCATGCCGACCATAATGAGAGCCTTCTAAAATGCCATGTCATATGAAAAATTTCCAAGCTTCTTGGCCAGTGATGCTTTTGATGATCCACTTCGCACAGAGAGCTTGCCCTTGGTGCTGAATGTGGATAAGCGCAAGGCCTCCAGAATTGCGAGAAAAATAACATATATCCTAAGCGACATGATGAAAACCTTTTCCAGTATAAGCATTAGCCCATAAGACATCTTTGAGAAGATTTTCTAGCTTTTGGATGGAGGCTTCAGAAGACACCCAACAAGATGAGTAGTACACATGGGTGGCCGCAAAAAATTTGGAACAAATTTGGAATTTTCCAGCCAGAGATAAAGGTCTAGTGAGCCAATATTCTAGTTTTTTTCCACCTGTTGAATGACATAATGCCATAGATCAGCCAAGGAGGCTTGAATCGTTAAAGGATTACCAAGGAATTTGAAGATCTCACCATTTTGAAGAATTTTCCAATCATATGTGGCAAGCCATTCTGACGCAGGAAGGAAGGACTGCCTGTAGCATTGAGTTTTTCACCATTGAATGGAGTAAGTACAGGCCAGGCAGAAAATATCTAAGTATTGCATGGCATTGCGTATGTTACTTTCATCCTCGATAAGCATCAAGAACGAATTGTTTGCAAAATTATCATTGAGGAGTTGAGAGGTGGGCTCAGCAGGCAACGATATTCCACCAACAAGACCTTGATTTTTGGCATGGGCTAAAAGATAACCAAATCCTTCATCCGCTAGCACATAAAGTGCAGGGGCTAGAGGATAACCCTATTTGATATACCGGAAAATCCCAAAGGGCTCGGAGATAAGGCCATTGATAGATATTTGAGCAGAGGCATCTGTAAAGAGCATATTGATAGATTGAATAAAGATGGGGCCAAAGCCAAGGGACTGAAGCATGGCGAGGATGAAAGGCCATTCAATCCGATCATAGGATTTCTTAAAATCAATGTTGATAAACATAATGGCCTAGTGAGATTTGCAAGCCCATTCCATGCCTTCCCAAACTACAATGATATTATCTAGGATGAAGCGTCCCTATATGAAGCTTTTTTTCTCTGGTTGAATAATAGCAGGAAGTAGATTATGTAATTGCAAAGCTAACGCTTTGACAATAAGTTTGTAGGAGACGTTCAACAGAGTAATTGGCCACCAACAAGTGATTTTATCAGGATATCCTTGTTTAGGAATAATTTTGATGCCCCCCTTGTTAATGCCAGGCCTTAGGGATTGGTTTTGAAACCCTTCAATATAGACCTGATAGAGGTCTTGCCCAATGGAATCCCAGAGAGTTTTATAGAATTCACAGGGGAATCCATCACATCCTGACACTTTATCATTAGACATTTGCATAGTGGCTTCATGAAGGTCTTCAATAGTGATCATTCTTTCACAGAGCACCTTCTGAGCCTCTGAAAGCTTGCGAGGCACAAACCCCAAACATTACCTTAGGTAACTTTGAACCGACTGGGATATTGTTATTGATTACTTTCATAGTGACCCTCATTTTGATAGATGGAATAAACACAAATTTATATTGAATCTGATGTGTTTAAAATGTACTCTTACATACATCCTCATCCTTTACTATAATTTGTTGGTGCATTGAACATAAATCTAAATTATTAAAGAAAACAATGCCTTTTAATCCATCCAATAATGCATAAATGTCTGGAATAGTAAAATTATCTATGAGATTGATATTTTTAAGGTTCCTTTATTCTGGGAACCTTCTCTCTAATTCCTCCTTTTTCTAGCCGTAATCATTGAATATGAATACACGTTTTTACTGGGATAAACAACACATGATTCAACCATTTCCATGTCCAATTTTTCCATTTCTAACATTTTTTGACAGGGATAATAGTAAGGTCTAATATTAAGAGGGATACTTCTTGGAATTAATTCAATTATATGATCATGATCTTAGATTAGAGGTAGGATATTTGGTTCCTGAAATAATATTTGATGATATTAAATAATCTCTTGAAGATTTGATAGAGCATGGTTTTTTACATCATGTACTTTTAATAAATTTAGCTTCACTACTATATGATAAGATCCCTTCTTTAGAAATTTCTCCATCCTATGAAAGCTAATAATTTGGTTTTATAGTGACCGTATCTCCTTAAGTTTGTTATTTTTTCCATTCATACTGAAAACCATAAATAATTCTTAAAAATTGAAAGATATTGTTCCCAATTGTTTAATACATTGCACTCCCAATACTACATCTGATCTTTCAATTGGGATGACAATTTATTTTGAATTCAGAATATAATTCCCCATCGAGATTTTGATATGATGACATTTACCACCATAAGAGAGTAATGTTCCATAAAAAATCATGACTTGAAAATTGATGACCAAATACACAAAATAATTGAGTTGATTAGCTAACTTTTTGTTGATGAAATTATGGGTATTATGTGTATTGATCAACATTTTCACCTTTTTCATCTTAATATAACCATCCATTTAAATCATTTTTCGTGTGTTTATCCCATTTAATACATGCAGTGAAATTTTAGTATATAATTCTTGCTCGTTATTTACAGGTTTGTGTTCTATTTTTACTTCTTTAGTAGCTAATTTTTCATTATTCAAAATGTCGTTATCAATAACCATTTGGATTGCATCTTCACAAACACACTTATGACCTCTAGACCATTTACTAGTGCAATGCCAACATAGGCCTTTTTATCTTTTCTCTACCTCCTTTTGATGATATAGATTGGTAATTTTCCTTGGTTTAAGAGGCTTGACCAAAATTCTATCAATAGTATTATTCACAGTCTGATATCTTAGTTTTATGCTTTAATTTTGTGATAATCTCTTGTTATCACAATTTCGTTGCTCAATATGTAGTGCTTGTTGCACATATTTCCAAACCTTACACAGGTCCAAAAAAGCAAACCTCTTTCTTAATTTCATCATTTAGTACTTTAATGTAAAATTGTAGTCTTTGGTAAGGTGTCTCTTCTGGAGACCATATTTCCAATATCATATGCTCAACATTATATTTCATTACAGATCCAGTTTGTTTAAGATTCGCTAATTGGGTGAAGCAACTTCCCTTCCATGGATGATCATAGTGGGATGCCAAGTCATTAATAAATTCATCCCAACTAATAACCTTCCCTTTTTATCACTCATCATCCACTAGTACCACTGATATGGTTTAGATTCTAAATGTTGTGAAGCTATGTACACTATTATATAATATGGTATATTTTACAACTTAAAGTATTGTTCCATAAGACTTATCCATGAGGTTACATACGCACTATCAAAATTTTGGATTTCCATATTTGGTAGGTTTAATTTTGACCATTTGAATGGTTTCCCTATATTTGGTATGTTTTTCCCTCCTAGATGGTTCAGTTATGTGTGAGTGGTTATGTGAGGTGGATTAATTAAGGTTTTCGACTCGTGAACCATATAATTTTTAAATCTATATAAAAACTTGTTAAAATATGTTGAAAATGGGATAAATAATATCTCGTAGATAAAATTTACCACCAGTTCACATCCCGCAAGATTTTCTACCTCAATTTTAGGTGGTGGACAATAAAGAGTGTCATTGGGATCAATGGTTGATGAAAATGTATCTATTTCAAAATGCATGGCTACTGATGTGACTTGTTTTCTAGTTATTGATTTATTATTACTCTAGGGGGAAAGTATCTGGAGTGATTTGTAACCATAAACCATAAAAATATGTGTTATATATGAGTTGAGTGTGCCACCTTTGACTAAACTTGATCATATTTGATTTGAGAATTTCTAAATATAGAATACCTTAAATCCTAAAATACAAAGAATTGACACTACATAAAATTTGATGATGTTTCAAAAAATGTAAATAAATTAGGAAAAAATCATTTTCAGCCTATATAGTGGATTTGCCAAAAACAATGAAATCAAAATAATTTGAGAAAATAACATCAAAATATGTTGAATTTTGGAGTGAAGAATTTTTATCACATATAAAAACAACCCAAATAAGTATCTCAAAAATTCATATATATATATATATATATATATATATATATATATATAGTGTTGCCAAAAGTTGATGCTTTGATACTTCTTATGATATTTCTTTATCAAATTACTTGAATATAGTCCACTTCGAGGAGCAAACCTTCAAAAACCACAATAAATGATTGAATAGATTAAATGTATGATATGTGATGCTTTTGGGAGAATTACACCCATCCATTTTTTTATACATAAATATGAAGATTCATACCCTTTTACCCTAATTAGGCCAACCTAACTATTTATTAAGAACTAATAAGTGAAAGGTTAAATTATTCCATCCAATACATAACCTTAGTGATCATATGAACATATAATGTTATAGCTATAATGTAAAACATGGTACTTCTACAAGAAAAGCAGAAGAAAAATGAACTTGGAGACATGTGCACGAAGGTTTTATTAAAACTTTCATATTTGAAGATAGTTAACCTATGGTAGATACGACACTACAAAATATCAAAACATTTCTCTATTATGGGAATACATATGCAAAAAGAGCTCAATTTAGAGATCTAGAAGAATACAATATAGGGAATTACACAGCTACCATAAGAATGAGTACAAAATATAATGAGATACTCAACAAAGAATCAAAGTATGTCATAAAGTCTGGGACAATAATAAACAAGGAGATGAGTCAAATGCCGAGGAAATCATGGAAATTTTAGGAATGTTTAAACCATACCATATCAAACCTCTTCCCATAAAAAATAATTTCACAATGAATGACAAGAGAACATGCACAATATGAACATAGAGGAAAAATAAGGCTCGAGAATAATTAAGGACACAAGAGATAAATGAAAAGATAAGGTATATGATGCATTGATGTGATAAAGGTTCAATATATGGGTCATTTAGGAATAATCAATTATCCAATGTGGGATATTATTAGATAGAACAATAAATGTCTGAAATACTACAACTATTGTGAGATTATGAGGATGTGTTCCCAATCAAATTTAGTGAAATAAAATTAGTATATCCATCCTTAGGAGAAATGTGTATTGAGGTAAAAGAATGAACAAATATTTTCAATAAGAGACCATATAGGTTTAATCCTAATATAAAATATAAGGTTGAATATGGAATGGATCACATGATAGAATTAGGATTAATATACCCCATAAAACAATCAAATTGGGTGATTCCAATATTATCTCAACTGAAGAAAGCATGGGAGATGAAGATTTGTAGTGATTATAGGGCTCTTAATGACACATGTGTAAATGATCCATTTCCCACTCCTTTCACAAAAAAAATATTGAAGTTGGTAGTAGGGCATGAATTCTATTATTTCACATATGGATTTAGTGGCTACCATCAAATTCCAATTGTGTAAGAGGATCAATCAAATACTAATTTTTCTATAGATTGGGAAACTTTGTATATTGAGTAATGAAATTTGGAATAAAGAATGTATGAACAATATTTTCCATAGATGTGGTCACTATATTCAAATATTTCATACATTATTTTCTTGAAGTATATATTTGTTTATATTAAGGATAAATGTTTTTTGCATAGGAGCCTACCCAGTTACAAGGAGGCCATAACCTATATATACAATATATTCCAAAAAGAACCAAAACAAGGATGATAATGATGCTCAGTCAACAAAAAAAATAAGAAACACAACAAAATTGCAATAGAGACATAATAGAGGTATAATAGAGACACAACAAAGACCCAATATATACTCCATGAAGAAGAAACAAAGTAGAGCTACCTCATGATCTTCTAAAAATTCTTCTTGACATTTCCAAATCTAATTTGATGTCTCTGAGGTTTGTATATTTTTTATTTTTCTCATTTCCTTTTCCATCCTTGAGGTTGCGAGTAATAAGAGAGAGAAAGTCAATTGTACTCTTGAATATGAAAAAATGTCGTAATGTTTGACTATGAGATTATCCTGTTTCTTCACTATTAGATAACCTATTGCAGATATTCTCCAGCACATTCTCATAAATATTACCACCACCAATGGCTAATTTACAACCTTATGTCGTGTATTTTAGGAATCTTATCTCTTTCCTGATCCATGTGATCATGTCATTATGAAGGTCAAGTTCAGTCCTAATGTTGATAGTTTCCAATTTGGGGGGCTCAATATTATTCTTGCCGATAGACAAAAGGCCAAGAATTTCCTCACCTTCACCATGAATGGGGGAGGAAGGGGAGTTTCACCCACCAGGTTGGATTTCATGGCCTTGATTCAGAGGGTTGTGTCATAAGGATGGTCATGGGGCCTCTTACTAGAGGAAGGGGAAGAAGTAGAGGATGAGGGGAGGGAAATAGGGGAGTTGATGGTAGAAGAAATGGGGGTGGGCTGGGGGTGAAGAATAGTGTGGTCAAATTACTTATACAACATCAAAATAACATATTTCTTGAATTATATCTTAATGATTGGGTAGTATTCTCTATATTTAAGGAAAATATTTCTAAGATACACCTTATACTAGAATGATGTAGAGATTTTCAAATTTCTTTAAATTTAAAGAAATGTTTCTTTTTATACCTTTTGGATTTTTTATTGGATATGTTTTTTTGTAAAGAAGGGATACTGGTAGAACAAACAAAAATCATAATAATAATTAGTATTAAAACCCCCACAAACCCATATGAAGTGTGCACATTATTGATACATTAAAGATATTATAGGAAATATTTCAGGGGTTATGCCAATATTTTGTAACTGATGGAATAATCATAGTTGAAGGGAGTCAAGTTTTAATGGACAATAAAGTTCCAAAATGCATTTACACAACTCAAACAAAATCTATTCAATGTAACGATACAAGTATTCCTTGACTATAGAAAAATATTCTATGTGCATATAGATGCCTTAGGTGGTGCAATAAGAGCAATCCTTGATTAAAATAGAGAATGGGAGATTGAAAACCCAACACACTTTATGAGCCATAAAATATCAACATAGAGAAATTACAAAAATATAGAAAGAGAAGTGTTATCCATGGTATTTGAACTCAATAAGTTTAGAAAATATCTATTGTTAACATCCTTTTAGTTTTTCAATGACCATCAAGTAATTGGATATTTGGTAAATAATCTATATTGAGAGGTAGGATATCGAGGTGGATAATGTTGTTTCAAGAATACAAGTTCAAGATTAATGTCAAACCAGAAAGGGAACATGTGGGACTAGATCATTTACATTAAATTGATACAAGAGAAGATCCCAACGAATTGAATGAATATTATATAGATGCTCACCATTTCAGATTCATCACAATTTGAGAATAGCCAAAAGAAATTGCACAATTCCTACAATATGGAATTCTACCAAACCATTACATACAATAAGAAAAGAATCACCTTGTTACTAAAGACCTGCCTTATATAATCATAAATGCATTCATATATAAGTTTGGGAAGGATGAAGTACTACGCATAATAGCTTTGGAACATGAAAGGGGAACCATATAATGGGAAGAACATGCAGGTATAACATGGGTCAAATTTTAAGGGACTTGATTGTGAAAAATATTCTGCATAGTGGAATTTTGTGGCTAAAATTATTTCAGTCCATGCACATCGTATTGTAAAACAATGTGATGTTTTCCAAAGAATAGGAAAACTAAACCAAAATGATGAAATTCCACTAAATTAAGTTCTAGATACACAACACTTTGAGTTGCAAGGGAGAGATTTTATCAAACCAATCCATCCACCATCTAAAAAGTATAACACTAGATACATAATCATTGTAATAGACTACTTCACTAAATGGGTTGAAGCCGTTGTTACACCGAATCGCACAACAAGGAATATGAACAAGTTCTTATATGAAAATATTATAAAATGGTATGGCTTACCACTAAAAATGGTAAATTATTGAGGAACCCATTTTATCAATAACATAATTAAACTCCTCATAGAAGAGTACATGATTACATAACATAAAATTATAACATATCATCCACAAACAAATAGACAATAAAAAGCAACAAATAATTTTTTAGAAAGGGTATTGATAGAGATTTGTAATGTGTAAAGGGGTGATTGGGAAAAAAAATACTAGTGGTACTTTGTGCCTATAAGACCAACTATAAGTGCAGTATAGTATAAACGCCATTCCAATTAGTGAGTGGAATAAAATCTATTATACCCATGGAATGCATTATGCCAAGTCTACGTATTTCCATAATACCACGAATATGGGATAAGGAATCCATAGAGAAACAACTACTTGACTGGACAAATATGGAGGAAAATAAGATGAATGTACAATGGAGTCAAGAAGTACACAAACAAAGTGAAATTTTTTGGAATGCCACAAATATTTGTAATAAAAAATTCTAAAAATAATAAATAGTATTAGCGTATGAAATAATATGTAGAGAAAATCCACGAAAATTACACATTCATTGAAAAGTAATCTATAATATCCATCATAGAACAAAATAAGGCACAATAGTATTGTGATATTTATAAGGAAATGTGTTACTAGGGTGAATTAATGGATGTAGGCCACATGCCTATAGTGCAAAATTTTGTTATTACAGGAACAAAAGAATAAAAGCCTCCAACACAAAATTTAGTACATTTTTTTCAAATTCAAGAAATTTTGGTAGGTATAAGTTTTGTACAATTGACTATTTTCTAGACAATTGTGTGTAAGAGTAGGAAAATATAAGCAATCAAATTTCAAATAACTAAGTATGTGATGTAGGTGCATCACTCCTTGTTCAAATTTTTGGTCTATCAACACAATTTTGGATTGAAAGTTGGTATAGAGGGTATTAGAATCATTATAGAGCATATAGGACTCATTTTATGATGTTAAGTTAGATCTAGCCCTTTGTAAATTCAAATTATAATTTTTCCCGCCCAAATGGGAATTTGAATTTTTGAACAAGGATTGAAGCCATTTTGGCTTGATAAGTATATGTAAGGGGCCCAGATGGTTAGGATGGGTTTGATAGGTGTATAAATTAAGTTCTAAATGATTCTTATGTTGTCAATTAGTGGAAAATGTTCAAAATGTCTAAATACCTTTAATTTTTTTGGAAACACATTAAAAAAATAGTTAGGTTTTCTAAGAGGATATGTAAAGAGGGTAGATGATCTAGAAGTTAGACATAAGTTATCCTTATTATGGGGAAAGAGAGTTACTTTTGGTAATGATCATATCGAGCTTTGAGAAGAATGTATGAAGAAAGGAGGTTTCAATAAAACAAAAGGATAATTTTTACTCTGTTTTGCATTCTTGACTGTTTTCTTGCATGAAAGATCTAATGAAATATTTTATAATGGTATATTAATATGATTTCTAGATTGAATCATTTTTATATGATGAATTAAGTTTGATTACACATATTATTTGGAATATATGAGGTTATGAACTATGTTTTGGTGTGAAAGTTATTTGAATGCTTGGAACCATGTCCTCCACAGGTCTGCATAGGTGAGAGATAAGTTTATTCCAATGTTTGATTGTTATTTAGCACTCATAATAACCCAGGAATGTGGAGGTATTTAGGAAATACATTTGGATTAAATTTTGTTCCTTGAAATTAAGTTTGGAGCATTTTATAGACCTTTTATCATTATCGAATTATTTATAAACCCTACCTAAGGTTTGGAAGGAATAAACATTTTGGAGGCATTACGCACCACACCAAGAAGTAAAATTTTGAGGAACCCATCTAAAAAGGGCCTACATACATATTTTGAAGGTGTTAAGTGGTAAAAAATCATCATTTGTTTGGAAACTCCAAAAATTTCCTATATAGGAGGATGATACTTTTAGGAGACCTAATTTGTCAATGAAAGTCTATTGTAAAAAGGGTTTAGAGTTAGATTTGGAACATGAAACTTCATAGACCACTTAAAGAATGAAATGGGTGCTTGAAAAGCCAATTATTTAGTCTTGAAACCCCATGAGTGAAAAATTATGCCTAAAAAACCTCTAAATCAGGGCTAAAAGGGAGGGAAATAGTTGTATAAGGGAGGATAGTCACAAAGTGAGTTCCAATGTGATTAAAATTATAAATTTTGGGGTGAAGCATATAGATCCAAAAGGGTGTCCAAGACATATCTTACTTTTCCTCGATCCTTTATAGTTTTCTACCAACTATAAACTATGGATGTCATTGTTCTTTAGAATAAGAGAGGATAGTTTTGGAGAAGGCAATGAAGTTTTATGTTTTCCATCATATTAAATATTGTTATAGAATTTAGTAGGGCATATGATAAGGTTACAGAGAGGGCCAAAGCTAGTTAAGGTTACAAAATCAAAAAAATTACATGTTTGAGAGCCATGTCGGCTATTAAAAGTAGATCCTCTTGTAGGGATTAATGACAGTTGGAGTGTTTTAAGTTGCCATAACTGATTGATTTGATAAGTTTCCTTAGATCTCTGCATCATTTTGGTATCAGAGTGGGTTAGATCTTTAGAAGAGGAAGTTATTTATGTAGACACCAAATTTGGGTCACACTCCCCTTGGTCCCCTTCAATCAAGTAATGTAACGTGTTCACCTAACCATGAACCCTTTACCCCGCATTTGTATTAATTTAATTACTTACAATTGAATTAATGTTCATCCTCACATTATTAATTAATTTAATTAAGTTAATTTACACATCACCTAGACACCTCACCCTAGACCCATTCTAGGGGCATTTAACTCATAGTGACCAAGTCATCACTCTTAGTACTGAGTCATCACTCCCAGTGCTGAGTCACCACTTAACCTAACTAACTGAGACTTCTTTCAAAAACCTAATTGGACTTCTTCTATGACCTTCCTACCTTCTCTCACATGAACTCCACTTCCCTAAGTGGACTCAATCAAGAGCACACCAAAAATAGTAAAGATCTACCTATTTTTGGTAAACCTAGGATTTCCCACCTTAACCGACGCCTGTTATCCCTCAACCGACGCCAGTCACCTTAACCGTCATTAGTTACCTTATATACCCTTTTACAACTCTTTACCGAGGTTGGTCATTTTTGAGTTTAGAGAGTTCTATTGCATTCAAGCATGAATCAAAGACTTCTCAACATCAGGACGATGAGATATACTGAACCACAGGCCCAACAAAGCACTTGATGCTTGTCCCAAGGCATTAGAATATTCACGGGAACACTATGAGAAGTATTTCCGTGACAATGACCAAAAATTTATTCACGGATCAACCACTGCCTTCCTTCACCTACCAGACTTACAAATGTAAGTAAGTGTATTTGATTTTCATCATTATGTACTTGCTTAAAGTGTAGGTTCATTATCTTTTGTTATTACATCTTATTCCTTCTTGCATTCCTCCATCCCCACCTTCTTACCAATCTACCCATCCAACCACCCACGGCCTTTTGGCTCTCCATACCTGACCTCTATGCATTCCTGAGTCTCCTTGGTATTATTACGAACCCAACCATCCTCCCTTCATCCTCTGTGCAATCATAGAGAATTCCAAAACTAATTTTATTTAATTACCACCAAATTTCCCCTACCGACACTGGTCACCTTAACCATCGTCAGTCTCCCCCCTTAGCCGATATTGGTCATAGTGCTTGTTAAGCTTCCCTAGGCCCAATTAACCCTTAGTCTACCCAAACTTACCCCATATCTCACTAGAACCTCCCTAAAACCTCAAAAAACCTCACCCAAACTTGATACCCCACCTACAACCTCACAACAGACCTTCCCAACTCTCTGTGTAGACATAGAGAGAGCCTAGACACCCACTTTTGACATTCTTCCATTTCCCATAGTAATAGATATCGATTATCCTAAATTTCCATCGGTCATACCTGTACCGACATCGGTCACCCTGACTGGTGTCGGTCTCTTTGCCTGGTGAAACTGCCTTAGACCAGCAAGCTTCCTAATCACCCAAAATCAACCCAAACTTCACCAAATCTTACCCAGAACCCGTCTGTGACCCTCAGACCACCTGCCCAACCTGCAACCTGACCTAGGACCTTCACTAGTGTAGTTATCAAGCATTTAATTGGATTGACATGGATAGTAGTCTGAGACACCTAAATCAGAACACTAGCATTAGATTCTTTTATTTGCATGTTTAGTTATTTTATATTGAGTTATATATTAGTGGATTGACAACCATCAAGGAAGTATCACACTTCCTGGATCTAGCTCACGTTAGGAAGTCCACTAACTTTTTCTATTAATATGTATCTTGTGGTCTTGCTTTGTATTACAAGGTAGTTCCTCCTAGCCAAAGGGAAAATCACACAATCAGAATTGGATCAGAAATCAGAAATACTCAACCTTTGACCAACGTAATAACAGGTATTCCTCCATGACCTTTTTACCTTATCTGTTTTATCGCACAACAATTCAGTGAAATTTTTTGGCATTCCCAGTGGGACCCATTAAGGGTTCTTTTGCATTGTTCATTCCTAGGTGAAAAATTGTGTGTCTATTTCCCTTTGAAAGTATTCACATTAAATTTCTCTCCTTTAGAACATTCTCCTCTTCTATTTGTCTCATTGAAACTCGTATTTTGGATTCAAAAGAATCATTCTTTTCATTTTTGTATTGCATTAGTGAAAGACATATTCTTTCCTATTCATTAATGCTTTCATCAAATGTCATTGTGGATTTGGGTCTAAAATACTTGCATATCATTTTTGAGTGTTGTATATTTAGCTCATTTAAATATTGTGGGCAACATATATGCTGGAATTCATGCCCAAATGATGGTTGACTAATTGAATCATAGTGCACACTCTCTTCTCTACACCAAACCACACAAAATAAAGTACTCATTTTCTTAAACAACATCCTACCTAGAAGAAACTGTCAATGATCACACGATCAGAGGATTGACAGTGGGCTCCAAACTGGTTTCTCTGTCCAGTTATTATCTCAGAGAAAGGACCCGCCTCACCAAAATTTTACTTGAAACTATCCTTAGTTCTTGTATTTTCATAGGGAACCTTCTATCAAAATAAAAACTCTACTCTATTCAAAAGTCAGTCCTAAATGACATAAGTTGGAACATAAAATCCACCACATAGGGTTTCATGTTTACTAGTTTGCTTGATTTGTGTTTTGAGGTGTGAGGCCATATTCTCCATTCTTTCTTCCTTTCACACTCCACAATCATATTTGGGGTATTCCGACTCTTTCTAAGTGTGTTAGGGTCCATCATTTCCATACTCAGATTTTTGGGTTGGTCTTTTATTTAATCTAAGTCACTAAATTCAATTTGTTCCATATTTTCACAAATTTCACAGTGACTATCATTGGTCCAGCTACCATCATCGGTTTATTCATCTGACCGTCATCGGTTTACCTAACTGCTATCAGTTTCCTGTTGTTTTGGGTCATTTTAACCAAAGTAGCATTTCATCACATTTCTATTCTTTCTGGGGTTCCTTAGATACTTCACCATATCTCTGGTTCTTTGAAGTCACTATCAAAATCCATATTTTACTTTATTTTCATCATTCATTACCACATTTACAAATATTTTGATTTTCCACAGTAACCGGTATCGGTCACCCTAACCATCATCGGTTACCCCTTGTCATCGACACTGGTTACCAAACCGCTGTCGGTTATTGTGTTTTAATTTTTTAATTAAAACAACAACCATATTTCACCATCCGAAACTATTCTCTAGTCCTTATGTTCTTCTATGTCATCTATAGAGATCAGATTACCAGGTCTATTATAATTCACATGGTTTTGAATCGTAGCCAAGCCAATGCCCTCGTATTCCACACTAACCTTCAACCACTCCTGCCTAGCCCATCGCCACCTTCCATTATATCACCTATGGATCCTAGTCAGCCTATCACCATCAGCACTAGTGAAGAGTAGCTCGTAAAAATCCTTGATCACAACCCCACCACTTTACAGTATTATTTAGCCCATTCATCCACTTATGACTCATTTAGGCAACTTATCTATGACATGCCCATATCCATCCCACATACACTTACACCCACTTTTACCTTTTCCACTACCAACATTTCCCTAGATGCCTCCACCTTACCACCTGTTGTTTCTCAGCTTGACCCCGCCTCATCGATATTTGTTATACCTACAACATCTATCACACCCATGGTGTCCATCACCCCTACGACATCCACCATGCCTACATCCACCACCCTCAGTACAAGCATGCCCATGTATTCCACTGCCCATATACCTATCGCATCCCAACCACCTTTGGTGTCGATAGCCCACACTCCCTTCCAAAACCTCATCCTCTCTATCCCCCAGTCTCTTCCACCAATCACTACTAGGGTCTTTACATCCACCCCACCTACGTATACATATTACCAACAACCACCTATTTCCTCTACTTCTTACTCTGGGTACTTCCCCTCCACCTCCATTCCTTCTCATATCCCTCCATCACAATTTTCATACACATCACCACAACACACTGGGATGCCATCTACATCATACCAATCTTATTTACCCCTTCATTAATCAGGAGGTGCCCCATCATCACAACCCACCAATGACCTAATCAAAATGATGATGGACAAGATGTAGACATTGGAAGCATCTGTCTCAGGTTCGCGTAACTCTCTAACATATGATGAGATTTGTAATGAGCCCATTCACCCATCCATTCCTATTCACCCATACCCTATGCATTGGGAAATGCCAAAATTCAACCGGTTCAATAGCAAAGAAGATCTGCAACAACACTTGCGGTCTTTTAAACATGTCTACTACCTGATCGCTCACGATGATGCATTGCTCCTGTGGACATTTCCAATGTCATTGATGGGACCTGCTTTGGATTGGTATAGTTCTTTACCTAGACATTCTATCCTCTCATTTAACCAGGTTGCTCAGGATTTTCTTGACCACTTTTCTATCAATATTGTCAAGAAAGTCACCATGACTGACTTATATGCCACATGCCAGTATGAAGACGAATCTATCACAGATTTTTTCACTCAATGGCGCAGCCTAATTAACCAACTCACATTCCAATTACCTCAGACAGATTTAATATAATTGTTTACTAGGGCTTGTGCTAGACATATAACACCAAATCTCCAGGTCTAAACCTTCCACACCTTTACGAGGAATTTACCATGGCTTGGAAGCTGGAAATCCATGCCCTTGAAGAAAAGAAGCTACAATTGCATAACAAAAATGTTGCGTTCAAATCAAATGATACTTCTTCTTCTTCCAAACCCCAAGATACCTATTCTAAAACCAAGGGGTCTATGAACTCTGTCGTTTTAAAATCCAGCCCATCTCATCCATCCAACCAATCAAAACCTTCATCTAACCTCTCCCCCATCCATAGACCTTTCAGTTTAGAAGAGAGCAATGAAAGTATGCCCCCATAGGAGAGCCTTACTCTGCCATTTTGGAAAAAATCTTAAAAGATGGAGCCATTACCCTTCCACCTGTCAAACCACATACTATTTTTGACCCTTCTCGCCCTGTGCCTGCATGGTACAATGAAAATGATTACTGCAATTACCATCGCATTTGAGGTCACAGTGATGGTAATTGTATCACTTTCAAAAACATTGTCCAAGAAATGTTAGATAAAGGGGATCTCATCTTGGACAATATGAATGCACCGGCTAACCAAAACCTTCATATTTTATGGAAGCCATTCCCGAATCACACCCCCTCATCCAACAAAACTGGTGATTCCTTGGCAAATGATAGTAATATCTATGAGGTTCATGATATTTTAAACATCTTATCAACTCCTTCTGCACAGTTTCCTCCTCCTTCATCTATTGAGGAAATTCTTGCACGAACTCCTTCATCCATGGAGGAGTCCCCATCATTGTCTCCTCTACCCAAGGAGGAGACTACTATACACACCAGTATAATTGTCCCATCTACTCCCCAACCTGATGAGAAACCCACAACACTTATTCTCATACCTACGGAAGAGTCTGTTTTGCTTTCTCCTTCATCAAAAGAATACCTTATCTCATCCACCTTGCCTTCTCCCCAACATATGGGTGACCCATTGGCAGTGTCCCTTTCGGTTGAAGATAATTCTCCACTGTATTTCAAGGATCCACTTGATTTTCTCTCGTCTCTTTAACCCATAAAGTTAGAAGCTAATCACTTCCCTGTTTCATAGGAGCCAAATTTATTTACAGGAGTCACCACAAAATCAACATTGGTTCCTTCTACTACCACACCATTCTCACGTTTGGTGGACCAATTATAATATGTTGATAATTACATGATTTGGGGGTGCCTTCGAATGACTATTTCCACTCAAATGTAGATTTCATCTACCGATACTTCTACCATGTACCCCAGAGTGTTTGGAGCAATGAAATACGTCACACCTAACGTAGTCGTGAAGAAATATTCCACATCACCTTCACCCACACCTACACCTCTACCATTACCTCCACAACCACCTGCGCCTAAACCACTAATTCCTTTGCCTATATCCAAAGATACCTATACTTTGGGAGTCATACTGACATCAAGCCTAGTCCATCCCCTGTCAAACTGGATTTAGCCACATCCTCAAAAGCTAGCACGAAGACTATTCCCCCACCTAAGAGGAAGACCCAACCTCTTAGAAAACATATACTATCTTCATCTACTACTCCTTTGTCACCTTCACCACTTCCATCTATCCGAGGGCCCTACCCATCAACCTTGGCCAAGAAACCTCCTACCCAAGGTAAACTAAAATCCCAACAACCCACCTCCTTATCATGATCCTCAGTTACACCCAAATTACCTACACATCTTACACCTTCATGATCACATGTATCCTTTCTACCGCATATACCTACACCACTTCTAGTATCCTCATCATTACCTATTATATTCCGTTCTCTTCAACAAGTACCTTCCACGTTGCCTCTTTGCACAACCTTCACTGTACCTTCATTATCGCCTTGGCTAAGCTGCCCCCTTTTTCCATCTAGCTTATCTTCTACATCACACACTTCTCCTTCACCTTTACTCAATAAGGTGCAACCCAAGTCCAAAAATCCACTGCCCTCCAAAGAGGTAGTTAAACCTACAACACCTTCAACCGCTAGTTCATCAACCACATCTTTACCCAAGAAGGTGCAATCCAAACCTAAAACCATACTACCTACTAAAAAGGTGGTCAGATTGACTCAACCTCCAATTCCACCTCCCATGGCACCTCTCCCACCAAAATCACCCACATTTCCATCTAGACCCACACTTACTTCACTTTGTGATACATTAATAGGGTCTTATGCCAACATCTTAGCTAACCTTTTGGAAACCTCTATCATCACATTGCCACCACTTAGACCTTACAACCCACTCAAACCTAAACCATAAGGGTTTGATGATACAAAAATTTGTTCTTACCATCATGTGCCAGGGAACGATGTGGAAAACTATAAGGCTCTTAAGAATGTTCTTCTCCAACTATGTCCTCTAGAAGAAAACTTTGACGATGATGATATTTTAGATGAGGACCCCATTTCACCTTCACCTGTCATCCCAAACCTTTGTCTCTTACCTCTCCAGTGACCTTCATCCCCCCTCCAAAAACCTTCTATCCTCCTCCAACATTTGCGATTAATATGGTCCGCATAAGAGAGCTATCCAAACCTCTACCAAAATTCCAATGTGTTGCTTTCTTTTCACAAAACCAGTATATGTGCTCACCATATTTTTTCCCAACCTATCACTGCATATCATGACTCACTTGATCCTTTACCACATATTAATATGGTTAACATTTCCACTCACTCCCAGAAAGACAAAGGAAAGGAGAAAACAACTAGCCCATCCGCCACTATTGTACCCAATATCCCATCTACACTTGCACCAAAACTCACCTTCCATGGAACCACATACCCTATTTTTGATGGGTTCTCCCATTGTATAATGATTAAAAAATTACACCAATTTCCTCTTAAAATGTCTTTTTATGACCTGGTCCAAACCAATGAGTCTCATCGATAGGCCCTCATTGAGGTTCTACAATCTATTGATTTTTTACCTAATGACCCTACTCCTGTGGCATCCATTATCACTCCTCACCATGTGGCCTCTCTTACCACTTCATCCCCTTCCTTTGCACTCGCTACCACTCATCAAGTAGCCACTCTCAGTTTCTCTGATGATGAGATTGTACCTCTCCAATCAGATGATCCTGATCCCACCCTATTCATTTCCGTCTAGATTGATAATATACACGTTTGACGTGTTATGATTGATTGAGGTGCTAGTATCAACATCATTTCTTCCTATGTGTATAAATAATTGTGCATCCCTGCCAATTGCATGCATAATAATCTAATTATGTTGCATTCATTCAACGATGCCATAACATCCACTCTTGGGACAATCATTCTCCATATTCGTGTGGGCCCGTGTGCTGTTATGGAATTATTCTATTTCTTAGAGGGGAAATTCTAGTACAACATGTTGTTTGGCTGACCTTGGATTTGCACCATGGGTTGTGTTCCTTCAACCTTACACTGCTGTCTAAAATTTGAACATGAAGGACACAACTATACCATCCCTTCTGACCCTTCACCATTTAAGACCTGTAAAATGTTGTATCGACCCAATGATGTCCTTATACCAGTCAAGGCATCTACCACTGCTACCACTTCCCCTTCACCTACAACTTCATCCACCAATGTTTCTTCTACCTCTTCCATTCTAGCTTCTCTAATCCCACTACTGCCAAAACTTCTACAGCTGACCTATCAGCCAACCCATCTACTTATAAAAAAACTAAAGCGTAATCTTCCCAAATGACCAGTGATTCATACATTTCTACTACCCACATACCCATTACTGATCCCTTAGAAGGTATTTTTCAATGCCTCACTCTGGGGAAGTACCGCCTTTATAACATTGACACATTCCTTACTCCTCAAGAGTATGGTAACCTTCACCAACATCCCCAATATTATCACCACATAGGTGATGTTTTCCCCTATGGTCCTCCCCATCTTCGTATCAACTTAACATATGGGGGACTTGATGCTTCTTCCTACTCGTCCAAGGCACCTTCCCAAAATCAACCATTTTCCTCCGACCTTGAATCTCTCACCAACCACTACTTCACCCACACCTTCTTCCATCGTTGTGCTTGGAAAGGATTTGGCTTTGGTTTTATACAAACAAGGTCACCATACTGTCATCCCATGCACCACTCGTAAGCATAAAGACTATAGTGACATCAAATTTTCTAATCCATCGCCCAAGAGGGCCTGAGTCAAACTCATTGAGGATGGTACACCTTCTCCACCCCATTCACCAACTTCACCAACTTCACCACCTTCACCTACAAATTCTATGGATATAGAATCCATTCCTCCTAATTCTTTTTGTGAACACCATTTCCCTGGGACCTCTAACCTATCTTTGAGATGGTGAGGCTCCCTCTTCTCTACCCTTCTTGTATCCTAACATGATAGATGATGATACACCTTATACTAATGTCGTTCAATGTCAGGAAGATGAGTCTATTCTCACCTACCTTGGTGCGAAATATTATTATATGTATCGATTGTTACTATCTGAGACACAAACCATGTTAAATAAATCAACCATCAAAATCAATATTCACACTCAGGATGACCCACACATTCTAAAAATAGGCCAATCTTTAGATGTTGCTGAAGATGAAGCGTTTACTCATTTCCTCCGGGATCATAACAATGATTTTTCTTGGTCCTATGTTGATATGTCGGGTATTGACCCAAACATTTTGGTCCACAATATCGTAACTATTCCTGAGGCCAAACCTGTGAAACAGAAGCTGTGGAAAATGCATCCTCCCATTTCCCTTCTTGTTAAAGAATAAATCTAATGAATTCTTTCGGTTTCCTTCATCCTACCCATTTATTATCCCCAAGGGATCTCTAACATTATTAATGTTAAAAAAGTGATAGGAGGTCTCCGCATTTACATGGATTTTCATGACCTTAACTTAGCTTGCCGCAAAGATGAATTTACTCTACCTAGTATTTATAAACTAGTTGATCTCACCATCAGCCATGAGATGCTATCACTCATGGATGGTTTCTTGGGTTATAACCAAATATTAATTGCCCCAAAATATCAACACAAAACCACCTTCATCACTCCGTGGGGGAATTTCTACTACCATTTCATGCCCTTTAGCCTTAAAAATGATGGTGTTACATATCACCAGGATATGAATTATATCTTTCATGACATTATGCATCACATATAGGAATATTACTTGGATGATCTTCTTGCCAAATCCAAACATTGGGCCAAACACCTTACAGTCCTTAAGGTCATCTTCAGCCATCTCATTAAGTACTGTGTTTTCCTTCAACCTAAGAAGTGTGTCTTCCTTGTTCTCTCTGGTAAGCTCCTTATTTTATCATTTCTTTGCGTGGTATTGAATTTGATCCCGTTAAAATCAAGGCTATTCTCAAAATTCCTCCACCTACTAGCCTTCGTTAACTTCGTAGTTCACAAGGAAAGTTACAATCTATTTGTCACTTTATTTTACAGCTTTCCGACTGCTACCATCCATTTCATCATCTCCTCAAAAAGGATGTCTCCTTCAAATGGGATGATGAATGCCACAAATCATTTGATGCCTTAAAAAAATACCTCTTTCAACCACCTGTGCTCATTCCCCCTAAGGATGACCAACCATTTAACCTTTACATTTATGCTATTAATCATTCCTTGGGTTCCATGCTCTCTCATCGTGATGAAAAACATAGGGAACATGTGGTTTATTATATAAGCCGTACGCTTTTAGACTACGAAACTAGATATACTCACACCGAAAAACTTTTCTTAGCCTTAGTTTTTGTCACCACTAAACTTTTCCATTACCTAATCAACCACAAAACCTTTGTTGTCACCAATACTAACCCCTTACATTACATGTACTCTAAGCCCTACCAACATCAATGTGCTACATGTTGGCTCATGCTTCTTGCAGACCTAGATCTTGAATTCACCCATCAAAAATCTATCAAAGTAAAAACCAAAAATCAATCCTCTAACTTCAATTTCCCTGATGAATCCATCACTACCCTCTCTTTGGACGATACCGCTTATCAGATGGCCTTATTCTTTGATGGTTCCAAATGTCAGCGAGGGGGTGGTGACGGAGTTATCCTCATTCCTCTTGATGGTGAGCCTATGCAATTAACTTTTAAACTAGATATTTATTGTACTAACAATATCACCGAATATGAAGCACTCATGTTAGGCCTTCAAACTGCCATAGCCTTAGAAGTTAAATCAATTAATATCTTTAGCAATTCCTAACTAGTTATAAACCAAGTTAATGGTATATACTAGTGTTGTAATGAGATACTTCAAAAGTATAAGCATCATGTTAACATACTTTTTACTACCTTTGACAGTTTTGAAATTCAAACCACCCTACATTCCACTAATAAATTTGTGGACACCATGGCTTGTCTTGCTTCTCAAATCCCTGCTTCACCCTCCAACTTGAAAATATTTGTCATAGTAAAAAGTTTGCAATCACCTTCTTATCTATTTCGAGACGTCAACCTTGTCAAAACCATTGAAACTGACCCAAGTGACCTTTGGTATAGGCATTTTGCTGACTACCTTTCCCTTTCCATTCCACCTCAAGATCTTACTAGTAATGAAAAACTATCGTTTATCAAAAGTGTCTCTCACTATGTCATCATGAGTGGTCTTCTTTATAAACGTGGTTTTGATGCTATCCTCTTATGATGTCTTACAAGTTCTAAAATTCCCTACACCATCAAGGAAGTTCATAACGACATTTGTGGGGGTCATTTCAGTGGTTTAGTTGTCACTAAACACATTGTTCATTTGGGCTATTATTGGCCAACCCTAAACTGTGATTGTTGTGATTATGTCAAGAGTTGTGTGAAGTCTCAGTAGCATGCTAATCTTCATCACACCCCAAGACATGCCTTACAAGTCACACAAGACCTTTGCCCTTTCTCTTAATGGGGTTTGGATCTTGTCAGAGAGATCAATCCCCATTCTTCCCAATGTCATCAATGGATTATTACCGCTACCGAATATTACACTAAATGGGTGGAATCTATACCTCTAGTTTCTACAAAACTTGAGAAAATATGTGAATTGATGTTCCTCACCACCTCATAATTGATAATAGAGAATAATTAAAAAACAAAACCCTACGGAAACTTTGTGATGCTCTCGACATTCAAATCAATTTTTCTTCACCTTATTACCCTCAAACAAATGGCCAAGATGAATCAACCAACAAAACCTTAAACAAAATTCTTATGAAAGTAGTTGATGATATTGGAAAAGATTGGAACTCGCACATTCCTTTTTTCTTATGGGCTTATTGCCCTAGTATTCGTACCTCAACTGTTGCCATGCCTTTCTCTCTAGTCTATGGTACAGAGGTTGTTTTACCTCTAGAAGTCCAGATATCATCTCTTCATATCTCACTCAAAGATATACTCCATGATGATGATTTTTGCCAGGATTGTTTGACATAACTTGATTTATTAAACAAACATCATCTCAATGCTCTCAATCACCTCCAAATGTACCAAAAACGTATCAAATGTGCCTATGATAAATGTGTCCAATAAAAAACCTTCCAGGTCGAAAACCTCATCCTGAAGGAAAATCAACATGTAACAAAAGAGGAGAAAAATAAATGGGATAATTTTTCTCCTAATTGGTTTGGACCCTATATCGTTACTTATACCTATGGATTAGGTATTTATCATTTGTCTTCACTTGAAGGTAAACCTAAACTTGAGCCCCTCAATGCCTTGCATCTTTGACCATTCTATTATTGAATCAAGTCCTATATCATCTTCAATCTATTAAAATGTCTGTCCCTTGAGCACCATTCACCTTCTATTTACCTATTTTAAGGATCAATGACTAAACAAAAATCATGTGATTACCCATCACCTTCAGCCTTATCTTCAATATGAGTACCATGAATCTACTTATGGCATGATTCTCATGGATAATTTTCATCTTTTTCAAGATGGAATCCCATGGTCGTTCATCACTTAAAATATTTCTTTCATAGCTAACCCTTGTGTACTATAGTTTTGTCTTCATAACAGGAGCCTATCCTTCTCTATAGTCTTGTCCATGACCTAAAAGTCCAAAAAAAAATCAAAAGTAATATATGGGATTTTTCAAATTCAAACTCCTTGATTCAAACTTCTAGAAAAATATGACTACCTTAAAAAGGACATCTAATCTTTCTATCTTACTGCTATAAATAGACTGCTCCCTTGAAGGACAACTATACAAAGCTAGCCATACTATACACAATCTATCAGAAAAAGAAGACTATTCCTACATAAATAAAATAAAAATATTTTGAAGCTTCCCACATTGATCAAATTCACGAAGAACTCAAGGATATATTCTATTCATCCCACATAGATTTCCCGCATCGATCAATCTATAAAAACATAAGAAAAAAGAAAAATATGAATTTTTTTCATCGACTCACCTATTTTGATCTTGATTCTCTCACCAAAGAGAAATTATATCTCACACTAGGTTACACTCAACCAACTTCATTCACCTTGATGAGGCCATAAACTGGCCATAAATCACCATTATTTTTTCCTTCCAAGTTACCTTTGAAAGTGGATTTAAATGTAATTTAGGAACTTATAGTTTTCTTAAGATATAATAAAGGATATATATCTTTTTCATTCTTTAGAAATCTTTTTTCTATTTTTTTGACTAATCCTATTAATTATTTGGGAAAAGATGAAAAGTCTTGTGTATGCAGGCCATAAAGGAAAGATAATGATAGTATTGGGAAAAATGGAAATGATCATGAAAAGTATATATAAATTCAAATATTATTCCATATTAAAATTCCTCTTGGAAAATTATGCAAGTTCAAAAAAACAATCATCTCAATATGAGGTTGCATGCAAAATTTATAGTTGTTTTAGTTAGCTCCGGAACCTGCAAAGTTAGCTCCAAAACCTGCAACGTTAGCTCCAGAACCATTGGAGTTAGGTCCGGAACCTGTAATGTTAGCTCTAGAACCATTGGGTTTAGCTCCATAACCTACATCAAAAAATTAACGTTAGCTCCGGAATAATTGGAGTTAGCTCAAGAACCTACATTAATAGAGTAATGTTAGCTCTGGAACCTACATCAACAAAATGACAATTTTTGAGGAATTGTGAAAAATTAGAGAATCCAATGGGAAATATGAGATAGGTTTTTTCTCATAGAATTTTTTTAAACAAAAACCTCATTCATATTTTCTACAAGTTTTACCAATGAAGAGAAATCTAACTTTCAGTGAGCTGTAGTCCGAGGAAAAGTGTATCAGATGAGAACTAAAATTTTCATAAACAGAAAAATAAAAGTCAAATGGAAAATATGAGAGAGGTTTTTGTTCATAAAAACATGTTTTAAAAAAACCTCATTCATATTTTCTACAAGGTTTACCAATGAAGAGAGATATAACTTTTAGTTATCTGCATTCCGAGGAAAAGTGTATCAGACGAGCACTAAAAGTTCCATGAACAGAAATAGAAAAGTCAAACGGAAAATATGAGAGAGGTTTTTGTTCATAGAAATGTGTTTAAAAAAAAAAAATTCATATTTTCTACAAGTTTTACCAATGAAGAGAAATCTAACTTTTAGTGAACTGTAGTTCGAGGAAAAAGTGTATCAAACAAGCATTAAAAGTTCCACGATAAAAAATAGCAAAGTCAAATGGAAAATATGGGAAATGTATTTCGCTAAAATAATATGTTGAGGAAAAACCTCCTTCCAATAATTTAGAAGAATAAAATCATTATGATTCTTGTTACCGAAAATCAAGGAGAAGATTTGGGAGAAAATCTTCCTAAAATAAGCAAGATAAGATTTGACTCCAATAATATATATCTCTCCATATTTTGTGGACATGGAGATCTTAGTTAGGATTGGTATAAATATAATATCATATTGTATTTCCTAAAATAAGGATTTGGTTGGATGCATGAATTATAAATTCAACATTCCACACTGAGATAGGTAATTCCTTCTCCAAAGAAATAAAGATATGTTCTTTCCTCTCAATTATTCTATAGTTTTAAAATATTGAAAGTATGATTTAAATCCTCTTCCAAGGAATGATCTGGCCACTTATTTCAAGGAAGATGGATCTGTGTATTTATGTTTATGTTTATTCATTTCTCTATAATTCATTCTATTTTATTATTTTTATCTTTGTATTGTGAAAATTCAGTCTGTTTTGAACCTGCAGGTGTTTCGTTTAATTATGTTTATTTCCAATTCAAAAATTTCAATTTATGCAAGTGTTTTTTATTTCCTGCAAGTTTGATTTCCTTCATGCAAGTGTGATTTATTTCATGCAAACTCTATTTTTGCAAGTGTGCCTTTAAATTTCTGCAAATGTGATTTATTTTATGCAAGTTTGGTTTGTGTTTAAAGGAGCTGCTTTCCAAGATCTTCTTCTCTTAATGCATACAACCTTCAGACACCAAGCCAGATTGACATTATTAATGATGAGGATTGACAACCCTCATCACACCTCACTGCCTTTCCTTTCTAGCCTTCCTCCTACTCAAGGGACATGCCACAAATATGGCATTTTGTGATCATGTGACCTTCTTCATCCTTAGCACAATCAATCATGCAACACCTTTAGGGTTTTATGTTTACACACCAGCTTTGGTATGATAGACTTGTAATGGTTTTTATCAATTATGAGACTATTTTGTCTCCTCTTACCATTCAAATATTTTCTTACTTATTGATTCTCATACATAGGACCAGATCATTGACACCTACATTAAAGAAGTCCTCTTTCACCAAAATCATCCATGCCTATTCAACCTAAAATCAACCATACCTATGACCTAAACTCAACCATGCCTAAATGACCTACACTCAAACATGCCTAAATTACCTAGACTTAACCATACCTAAAACCAACCAACCTATTCCTCTACCTCATCATATTCTTCCCTAGCTTATGGGAGAACTACATCGGCCTGAGGCCCCTTTTTGCTGGGGCTATGTAGGCAACACTCTGAGGGCATGGGACCCTTGGAGGTTAGTGTTAGTGCAAATTCATAGCACCCCCAAAATGACCTATGGATCTTACTTTTCTAAGGCAATGTCATTTGGTGTGAATGCACTACATTGAGCTTTCCCAAAGTGTGGGACCTTTACAAATGGGGAAAGCTCTCTAGAGAAGGTTGGTTCCTCTTCCTAAACTACCTGAAAAAGCTATTCGAGTGCAGGAACGATAATATAATCCTAATCTGACTTCCAAGGAGATAGGGAGAGAAAGAAAAGAGGAAAAACATAAGCCTACACTAAAATGGTGATACACCAGAGAAGGAAAATGCTGAACATCTATCAAAACTGCCATGGAAACAAAGAAAGGTGAGCAATGGAAATGATGAACAAATGCATCACAGACCAAAGATAGATTTCACATAGAAAATGTTTCAAAAATCTATGAACATAGCTCCAAAACCTGTAATGAACATCCAAACATGCACAAATACCTGTAATGAAGAGAGGCAAGAAGAAAACAAGCAAAAATGAGCAAGGATGGACAAATGCATCACAAATCACGTTTTTTATTTCTCTAGAAATTTGCACAAAACATCATTTCACTGGTAAGAGGAAAAAATGCCATTACAGAGTAGGGGAGGAGGTTCAAACTCCATTTTCAACCTTGGGGAATAAAATAAGGGAGGGCAGAGTAGAAAAGATGAACAACCCTTACAAATGAGACAAATCTGGCTTTTAACCATTGAACAAAATGGAAGAAATGTGGAAAGCGCGGGAAAATCAAATTGAAACTCCAACCACCAAAAAATCCCTCCAATGTCATCTAAAAAGTTATGGGCTTCATGGACAAATCCATACGCCAAAGTACATTTCTCTGCATAGTAAGAAAGAGGCCCATACTTCATTAATTTTCGTGGTTGGGGCATTTTCTATGTTTTTTGCATGCCAGAGAATTTTTCCTATTTTATCCCACAAATATCCATAACAATACAAAAATTATCCCTCCATTGTGTAGATAATTTCACCAGCTTTCCAATGACACCAAGAACACAAAAATCCAAGCTCTGGATCAAAAGTTATGCCCCTCTGAAGATTTAGGGCAAAAATAAGGCAAAAATGGATTGGTGGGCCGAAACTTTAAAATTTTCCCTTTTTTGAATTTGGGAAAAATTCTCCAAAAAATCCCCATGCCCTGCCACTCCACTACCACGTGGAACTTCCCTATTCATTGATGGAAATGTGGGCCCAAACCTTGCTTCTATCCTTTGATTTTTCATTGGAAAATTTTCCCAACTTTTCCCCGCACTCCATTGTCCTGGGGACACATGTCGACCCCTCATTGGCCATGGCAATGTGCTTCAAAATTTTCCTTTGGGCCGTTAGCCACTTTGGAAAAATTTTCCATTTCCTTCCACACCTCCGACCCCCACCACCGACAGGACACATAGCAGCCTCAAAATTCTCTATGGGTCCTCGGGCCAAAATTTTCCTTTGCACCCCGCTACCCTATTTGGTGAATTTTCCAACCTGTCTCCACTTTCCCAACCTCCGCCGCCACCTGGCACCTCCTCATTTTCCGTGGGCTTGTCACAGTAAATATTCCCCCAAAAACTCCGCTGAGCCATAACTTGAGAAATACTTGGAGTTAGGAGGAAAAATCCTATCTTATGGAACCATTTCTAGAATCTCTTGAGTGCCTGAAATGTGTAAAATTTGATATTGAAGCATAAGGAAGGAAATAATGAAGGCAAGTTATCCAAAATAACCAAGGGGCTCATTTTGGATAACAGTTAGCTCAACCTCTTTTCCCCCTAACCAATTTTCCCCCTTTATATTCACATTCTACCTTAATGAGATTTCCATTTTACAAAAAACTGGGAAATTAAACAATCACAAACATACATACTTACCATTTTATAACATCAACCATATCATACATCAATCATTTTTGATTTCCATGATATCAAATATTTGCAAGTTTACACCACCACATACATATACATCATCATTTATTTTCCATAATAAAAATAACTTGGAAATTAAATCAAACCTATAATCATGACCAAATCATGATATAACTGACATCCGTCTCCTGACATACCCATTTGACCCACCCCATGCCCATTTTTTCTACAAAAATTAATTATCCAACAAGTTTTGACCTTACCAATACCTCTTACACCCTACTCATATTCCTACAATACTTGTACATTTCCTTAACTGCATTTAGGAACATATTATTTACCTATACCTTGGCCTTACCCATGCCCTACCCAATATACCCTGACGTGAATTTCCTTTTTGGTGACATTTGAATTTGTGTACTTGCTATACCTTGTGATGTTGTTACATGTGTTGTTTAGCCTAATGACCTTACCTTACATAATGACGCGATGTTTATCCCAACCATACCTTTGGTGCTATAGAACAAAACCTATTACCCATTTCTACACCAAACCTTGTTGTGCTTCATGACCATATCCTATACCTTGGACACCTGAATCACTTCAAATCTATTTGGATAAACCTATCGCCCTTTTAGAAATGTAGAGTTTACTAGATCTTCCACCTGGTACCGTATCATAATCTATACATGTGCATGTGTTCGATTGCCATTACCCATTACCCATTACCCAAAATGACCATACCCTTACCTACAACCCACCTACCCTCATTTTCATCACTTACCCATTTATCAAACCACTCAATGACTCCATTTACCATCTCATCAGTTCCTGGTTTGAGGGGGATCACCTCCACCCACACCTGGGGCAACCTAACCTTCACTCATACTTGGAACAATGACTTCTTGTTTTTTTCAGCGTCACTTATTAATACAAGATACGTGATAAAAAGGGGCAAATGTAGACACCAAATTTGGGTCACACTCCCCTTGGTCCCCTTCAATAAATTAACATAACGTGTTCACCTAACCATGACCCCTTTACCCTACATTTATATTAATTTAATTACTTACAATTAAATTAATGTTCATCCTCACATTATTAATTAACTTAATTACTTTAATTAAGTTAATTTACACATCACCTAGATACCTCACCCTAGACCCATTCCAGGGGAATTTAACTCACAATGACCAAGTCATCACTCTCAACACTAAGTCATCACTCCTAGTGCTGAGTCACCACTTAACCTAACTAACTGAGAATTTTTCCAAAAATCTAATTGGACTTCTTCTATGACCTTTCTATCTTCTCTCATGTGAACTCCATTTCCCTAAGTAGACTCAATCAAGAGCACACCAAAATTAATAAGGATCTACTTATTATCGGTATACCTAGGATTTCCTTTCTTAACCAATGCCAGTCATCCCTTAATCGACGTTGGTCACCTTAACCGTCATCGGTTACCTTATACCCTTTTACAACTCTTTATTGAGGTTGGTTATTTTTTAGTTCAGATATTTCTATTACATTCAAGAAAAAATCAGAGACTTCTCAACATTCAGACGATGGAATATAATCAACCACAGGCCCAAGCAAGCACCTGATGCTCATCCCAAGGCATTAGAATGTTCACGGGAACAATCTGGGAAGTATTTCCATGGAACTGACCAAAAATTCCACAACCACTACCTTCCTTCACCTACCAGACCTACAAATGCAATTAAGTCTATTTGATTTTTATCATTTTGTACTTGCTTAAAGTGTAGGTTCATTATCTTTTGTTATTACATCTTATTCCTTCTTACATTCCTCCATCCCCACCTTCTTACCAATCTACCCATCCAACCACCCACGGTCTCCTAGCTCTCCATACCTAATCTCTATGCATTCCTAAGTCTCCTTGGCATTATTACCGACCCAACCATTCTCCCTTCATCCTTTGTGCAATCAAAGAGAAGTCTAAAACTAATTTTATTTAATTACCGCCAAATTTCCCCTATTGACACCAGTCACCTTAACCATCGTTGGTCTCCCTCCTTAGCTGATATTAATCATAGTGCTAGTTAAGCTTCCCTAGGCCCAATAAACCCTTATTCTACCCAAAATTACCCCCATATCTCACTAGAAACTCCCTAAAACCTCAAAAAACCTCACCCAAACCTGATACCCCACTTACAACCTCACAACAAACCTTCCCAACTCTCTGTGCAGACATAGAGAGAGCCTGGAAACCCACTTTTGACATTCTACAATTCCCATAGTAACCGATATAGGTCATCCTAAACTACCATAGGTCATACCTGTACCGAAATTGGTCACCATAACCAGTGTTAGTCTCTGTGCCTATTAAAACTACCTTAGACCAACAAGTTTCGTAATCACCCAAAATCAACCCAAACTTCACCAAATATTACCCATACCCCGTCTGTGACCCTCTGACCATCTTCCCAACCTGCAACCTGACCCATGACCTTCACCAGTGTAGTTATCAAGCATTTAATTAGATTGACATGGATAGTAGTCTGAGACACCTAAATCAGAACACTAGCATTAGATTCTTTTATTTGTATGTTTAGTTATTTTATATTGAGTTATATATCATTAGATTGACAATGGTAAAGGAAGTATCACACTTTCTCAATCTAACTCACGCTAGGCAATCCACTAACGTTTTTTTATTAATATTATCTTGTGGTCTTTCTTTCTATTGCAGGTAGTTCCTCTTAGCCAAAAGGAAGCTCTTCATGGTCAACCTAGATCAGAAATAAAAAACACGCACACTCAACCTTTGACCAACATAATAACAAGTATTCCTCCATGAAATTTTTACCTTATCTATTTTATCACACAAAAATTTGGTGAAACAATTTATACTAACAAGAAATTGTATAAGTGTATTTGAATTTTTGACAGGTGGTAAGGAAGTAAGAAGGTAAAGGAGGATAACGAAAAATAAGATCATAGTTTTAAGGTGATAAGAGGAAATAATAGAGAGAATCTTGGTGATTCTAGGAAGAAATGAAAATAAAAGTTTTTAAGATCTCATTGAAAGATCATAAAGAAATATTCCAAGTTGAAAAATACTTGGATACTTGTAAGGTAAAAAAGACTTGTTTGGGGAAAGGAAACAAAGAAAAAGGCGTAAGATGGAAATTGGTATGAAATACAACAAATTAGAAGAGACAATGAAATATCTGAAGGGTGTGGATGAAATAATAGTAATAAAAGAATAGAAAATAAATAGGACAAGAATTAATCCCTAAGGAAGAGATTTCAGAGATGAGGTAGAGGTTATTGAGAGTAACCAGTCTTCTAGAAGAAGACTTGGAGGAAACTATGGAGGAAGGATACGAAGATGAAGAGGATAACTTGGGAGCATAAGATGAATGGGATAGTAAATATGAATATGAAGATGAATATGAAGAAAATTTAAGTGAATAAGAGGTAGGTTATTGCTACCCTAAAGAAGGTCAGATGCTCGGATAAAGTGAATAGTTAGTTGAAACCAATGAAGGAAAAACGTGTACAATAGTAGGAAAACATGATAGTGAAGTGTTGGAACAAGGTTATATGAAAAAAGAAGGATTATTAGTTGAGATTACAAAAGGAGAGGAATAAATTAGAGTTAAAGGTACCATATTTGATGAAGATAAAGAAGAACTGGATAACTTCATGTTAAAAGAAAAGCTAAAAGTTATTGAAGAAATGTTAAATCCTTATGATAAAAAATGGAAGAAAATTATTGATGAAGTGCAAGAAGAGTTTGAAGGGGAGTATGAAGGAAATATGTCCATCCTAAATGCCTCAAGAAGGGATTTTTAACCTCAAAGTTTTTTATCTAACTATTTATATGTTTGTGTATTTGCAGTTCTAGAAGAGTATAAAGGTGAATGAGCACAATAAGTTGCTAAGAAGAAGGAAGACATATTTTTTTATTTTGAGGATCAATCCAAAGAAAACAATGGTTGTTGTACTCATGCAGAGGTAGAAGGAAATTTAAGGGAGAACCTCATGACTCTCCTAGAGTAATATGATATCAAAGAATATGGAAGCTATATAACAAATCCAAAGAACACTAAATATAGTTCATAAGTTAAAAAGAAGGATATTCCAAAATAAGGGAATATCTTGTTCATGGTAGTATCTCAAGAAAATAAGGTTACATGTTTTAAAAGAATAGAGAACCAAGAGCAAGTGATATATTTCAATCAAGAGTATGATGCTCTTGCAGATGATAATAAGAAGAATTCAATAAATTAATTTTCTACACCTACAAAGGAGCAAGAAATCAAGAATATGATGGATAGCCAAGATGAGGCATCAATGAAGATAGTGAAAAGTTTATTCAAGGAAAAGTTGTGTGAAGGATTCAAACAAGAGAGCATGAGTAAGATAATAGTAATTCAAGGAAGTAAAGTTAGGAAAAAATATAAGGAAAGGGTGGAGCCTTCAGAACTAAGACAACATATAATTAAATTTGAGAAAGGTAGGTGAATAATGTTCATCCAAAATTCCATATGTTAGCTAGGGAGAACTTTGAAGATATGTGGCATAGAAGAAGACCAGTTTAAGAAAGGAGAATACATTAAACACGTAAACATGGTACTATAAGGAGTAATGTTATCTCATGTTGTCTTTCTACCTTCTCTTGTCAATGATAGTTATTTAGAAATGGAATTTGAAAACCAAGAATATCCTTATGAGGATGAAGTGAGAAAGAAAGGAAAGACATTTATAGATGGAAAGTGGAACCATGATAACTTCCAAGGTCTTAAGAATCATGGAAAAAATTCTAAGTTATAGTTAGAGAAATTAAAAAAACCATGAAGAATGGTATGATGATAAAGAGAGGTTCTTACCACCTCAATAATGCAAGAAAATTGTTTTAGTGGTGCCAATGAGATGGAATTTCAGTTTATAACATGTATTTTTTGAGATATGGATGTATGAGAGAGAAATGGAAGAAATATTTCTGATTTGTGATGATAGTATTAGATTTTCAGTTTGTTAATACAAGAGGAGAAAACAAGACAAGGTCAATGAATGGAAATAATGTCTTGAATTTACACAAAATTCCAAAGGGAATAAGACTAGTGAAGGATGAAAATAGACATCTTGAGATTATTTATGATAATTAAGATTATACAACCACAAATATATGTAACAAGGAACAAGAATGGAGAAAAGAATATGACAAATAAATAGTTTTCTTTAATGTATTTATTGCATGTGCAGGTACTGATGAACAAGGTTTAGTAAGGAAGGACATCACGAAAGGGAGTTTCTCGCATGAAGAAAACACTAAAATAAATCAACTCAAACACTCCAAAGAATATAATGTGATATAGCAGGACATAGAACATGAAAATTTAGATGGAATGAAGAATGGAAAAGAACATACAAAGAAGCTATAACTCACTTCAAGGAGCAATCATGCAAGCATCATCTACACGAGTGCATGGTTTCATTCAAAACCTTGGGAGTATTATGCAGACGCATCACTACTTATTAAAAATTTTGGTCTATCAACACAATTTTGGCTTGTAAGTTGGTATAGAGGATCCTATAATCATTAGAGGGCCTATAAGACTCATTTTATGATGTTAAGTTAGATCTATCCCTTTGTAAATTCAAATTATGGTTTTTCCTGCCCAAATGGGAATTTGAATTTTCAAATAAGGATTGAAGACATTTTGGCTTGATAAGTGTATGTAAGGGGATTAGATGGTTAGGATGGGTTGGATAGACATATATATTAAGTTCTAAATGATTCTTAGGTTTTCAATTAGTGGAAAATGTTCAAAATCTCTAAGTAACTTTAAATGTTTTGGAAACACATGAAAAAATAATTAGGTTTTATAAGAGGATATGTAAAGAGGGTAGTTGATCTTGAAGTTAGAATTCAGTTATCCTTCTCGTGGGGAAAGAGAGTTATTTTTGGGGACGATCAGCTCAATCTCTGAGAAGAATGTATGAAGAAAATAGGTTTTAATAAAAAAGGATAATTTTTACTCTGTTTTACATTCTTGACTGTTTTCTTGCATGAAATATCTTATGAAATGTCTTGTGATGGTATATTAATATTATTTCTGGGTTGAATCATTTTAAAATGATGAAATAAGTTTTATTATAGAGGTTCTTGGGCATTTATGAGGTTATGAACTCTATTTTGATGTTAAAGTTCTTTGAATGCTTCGAACCCTGTCCTCCACAGGTCTGCACATGTGAGAGATAAGTTTATTTTGATGTTTGATTGTTAGTTAACACTCAATGATACCTTTGGATTATATTTTGTGCCTTGAAGCTAAGTTTGGATCATTTTATAGTACTTTTAGCCTTACCAGGTTACTTAGAAACCCTAACTAGGGTTTGGAAGGAATAAAAGTTTTGAAGTCTTTACGCACCACGCCAATAAGTAAAATTTTGAGGAAACTATATACACATGGAATACATATAGATTTCTAATGTGTTAATTGTTAGAAAGCCATCGTTTGTTTGGAAACTTTGACAGTTTGTTGTATAGGAGGACGATACTTTTGGGAGACCTAATTTGTTAATGAAAATCTACTAGAAAAGGGGTTTAGAGTTGGAGTTGGGGTGTGAAACTTCATAGAACACTAAAAAAATGAAATGAGTGCTTGAAAAGTAAATTAGTTAGTCTTGAAACCACCCGAGTGAAAAATTATTCCTGACAACCTCTATATTAGGGCTACATGGGAAGGAACTAGTTTTATAAGGAAGGATAATGGAAAAGTGAGTTTTAATGTGATTAAAATTCTAAATTTTGGGGAAAGAACAGGGATCCAAAAGGGTTTCCAAAACGCCTCTTACTTTGTCTAGAGCCTTTATAGTTTTCTCCCAACTATAAACCATGAATGACATTGTCCTTGTGAGCAAGAGAGGATAATTTTGGAGAAGGTAATGAAGTTTGATGTTTTTATTTGTTTTCCATCATTGTGAATATTGTTGTAGCATTGAATAGGGAATATGATCAGGGTACATATAGTTCCAAATCTAGTTAAGGATACAAAACTAAAAAGTTTCATGTTTGAGAGTCATATAGGCTATTGAAAGTGGATCCTCTTGCAAGGCTTAAGGAAAATTAGAGTGTTTTAAGTTTCCCTAACTTATTGATTTGATAAGTTTCCTTAGAGATCTGAATCAATATGTAAATGTGGGAAAAAGGAAGACATTAAATAAAATCAATAAGTCTAGGAAACTCAAATAGAAAACAAGGAAAAAAGAAATAGATTTTTTTTAAAATATGGAAACTTACCATCTTCCAAATCTTATACAAATGAAATAGATTTATTTGAAATTGGTATGAAGTGTTAAGTGGGAGGATCCAAAAATAAAATATCCAATGAATAAAAATAGTTAATTAGGTAGCTCAAAGGATGAATAAATGGAAGAAAACCACATCACAATGTTGAATGACATAAGCAAAAATAAATGGCAAAAACTAAGACATTGTGCTAAGTTAGAAAATAGAGAAAACAAAAACACTTGATCATTCTAAGGTTTCCAAAACTTGAAAGAATTCATTTTAGAGTGAGAAAGAAGTAGTTATGAAAAAATTAAAAACCCATTTACCTAGACAATTAGACCAAGATTATAAGGAATGATGGAAGAATAAGGGATCACAGTCTTACAGTTAAGTTATTTAGATAAAGAAGATATGGGTATCTCTATAATGATATGGAAGACAAAATGGAGCGATCCATTGCACAATGAGCTATTAAAAGGGATGAGAAATATTGGGGAGATGAAAGGCCCACAATCCATGATGAATAAATTTTAGGAAAATTGGTGGTAAAATATCCAGTATGGGGAATTAATGTAGACAATCAAAAAGCTATCACATCTAAGAGATAATCTATAACCAATGCAAATGATTATGATTCACTGTTAGAAGCACAATGGAATGAGGGGGGGGGTGACAATCCTTATACAAACTTCAAATTATATTTCATATCTGAAACTTAAAATACCATAAGCATATAACCACAATAACCACTTATAAAAATTTTATTGTGTGCACACCATAAACCATCAATAAAGCATGTAACCATGAAAGCAAGGAAACACCATAAGAAAAAAAGATATAAGTGGGAGACCACATAAATGTAATATTATATTGATATGTTTCTAAATTTAGTGAGGTACCAACCCCACAAGGAGCACCAACCCCTAGTGTAGTAGAGCACTAACCCTATAAGGAGAACCAACACCTAATTTAGTGAAGCACCAACTCCAAAAGGAGGCTAAACCCCCCCAATATGATCAAAAACCCACTTAAGCACCTTATTATATGTATATATATATATATATATATATATATATATATATATATATATATATATATATATATATATATATGATTTTTTGCTTCCAAAAATTATGGAGATCAAATATTCAGCTCACACTTCTTCTCTAAATCCCTAGGTGATCAATCTCCACAAAACAAGCTCTTAAAACCCTTTAAAAATAATCAAACTCTTGCTCTCATGTCCTCTAATTTTTCTCAACCTTAAAAACAATTGCTTCAACTCCAAATCATGCTAAAAAACCTTCAATCATACTTCACCTAAGTCCCTCCACATGCACAGACACAACTAGTTCCAAAAAGCACCCAAAAAAAACTTATATATGCTTCTCCACATTTCAAACTTAGGCCCAACCTTTTCCCTCCATTTGGTTTGACACATACATAAAGAAAATATTTAAAATTTTAAATACAACATTCATAAGTGACCCAATAAGTTCATCCTATCTAAAACCCACATTATAAGTGCCAAAAATGGCTCAAACCCCCATATGCACATTCTTAAAAATTCCATAACATTAGTAACATAATTTTTAATGAACCAAAACCCCTTAAATATGAATAAAATATCATTAAAAATTCATTCATGATTTCAATTAATATCAACTAATCAAATTATTTCATTTAATGGGCCCAGTTCCCTTTACAATTCTCAAAATAGTTGTTTCTTGCACCCTTCAGCACCTTGTAAATTTCATCTGATCACAAAACTACTTACAATCAACCAAAAAATTCCATGTAACCAATAAAAATAATTTTAATAACCTTAATAACACTTCTAATCAAGTTATAAGTCATGAAACATCCTTCAATTCTAACCACATTAACATTTTCCTTCACCAAAACAACATACCAAAATAGTTGTTTCCAAAGGTTAGCTCATAAAATAATATATACATACATTAAAGACCTATAAATGTATTAATTGGATGCCAAATTCATCCCAATTCATATCCCCAGTGATAGGAATCCTCACCCAATCCATCTCATGCTTCAAGTATCATCAAACTTTCATCAGAACACATACTATCTTGAACTGCCAAAAATATTCTTGCTCAAAGAATGCCCTGGAAACCCTACCAAATGACCTCATCATGATTAAATACTTATATCACTGGAATTATCTCTTAATCTTATTTCTAAAACAACTTTAATCAACTAGATAATCCACTTGTAGCTCAAGTTATACTCATTTTATTGGACCCTGGTATTTGATATCCCAAGACTGCCTTTTGATCAGTCAACCTATTTGGATCTCAAAACACCATGAAAATTCATGAAAATTTCATGAAACATCCATGGAAATCAATAAAAATTCCCAATAATCATGCACCATCAATGTTTCATGTTATGCCTTTGGACCATCTTGTCTTAAAGCCTTTATTCCTAGAAAATGCTATTTTTAGGTGGGACCCACTCATCACCATGACCTCAACCATACATTGTTGGAAATATAATGGATTCCTATACAACATAAAATCATCACTTTTGATTAATAAATTAAAAATGTGTAACAACACTTCACTTTCTGTCAACAAATCCTAGTTAGGGTTTAACTAGGGTTTTAGACCTCTTAAACTTCTTAAAATGTGTTCATAAAAATGTGACGATCAAATGACTTGATTATTTTTCTAAAACCTTATAATATCACCTTAAGATCATCCCTGAAAGCCATAAGGTCCCATGAAAATAAAAATTTTCACAACGAGCATCGAGCTGGAATTTTACTTGATTTTCACGTTGTCTCAAAAAATCAGTCATATCTTGTAAAATCACATCAAAGGAACTTGAAATATTTATGAGATCACTATGAATCATCCCTATAACATATCCAATCATCGGAATGTCAATATCATACCTCAATAACTCCATACTATCTCATTTTCATAGCTACACCTCAGGGATTCTCACTGTAGAAGCTAATATCAACTGAAATAGTGCAATAAATGAACATGCAACTTCTGAAAATTACCCAAACATACCTCATATGACATGATATACTTGATTTCATAATTCCATGAGCTCAAACATCTCCACATCACTCTGTCACACCTCCAAGATGTTATACCTTCTCACAATGAGCACCTATAACCAAGTGTATCACCTATACTTGTACCATGACACTGTTATGATAGCTCAAACACCCTAAAAAAATTCTAAAAATCATTCCAACATGCTTCCCAAGAAACCATGAAGTTCATATTGCGAAGTAACACCTCCTAGACACTTGTATAGGCTTGCTAGAGAAAACACACCTCATGGAATCCCCCTGTAGTAGCTGATATACATCTGAACTAGTATGTTAACACCATAAACATCATGAAATAACAACACATCATTCAATTTTTAATTAATGTGGTGTTACATCAATGAGAACACTTATTAGGACATCATGCCGACAATATCCTCGTTTGTCATTGATGGAAAACACCCTGAATGTTTCCCCCTTTCTACATTAATGAAAAAGGAATACATGTATCTTACCTTAATTATCTTCTTTATCTTCATACCTTCATGCTTTGGTTAGAAACATCAACCAAAGGTTTCAAACAATCTCCATCTTTTGATTTTTTACACAAAATTTGAATTTTGCCTCCATTTTAGGCATGTAAACAACAATATCCCCCTAGAATAAGCACTTCAAACATCTGAATATCACCAATACATCATGAAAAATCATAATCATACCTTCTTAAGGGCTTATCCATCATTATTCGTCTTCTAGGTAGGAAAAAAAATCAATTTTCTCTTATAGCCCTATTTTGAGCTTCTTGGGGTCACTATAACAACAGAGATATGAACCATACACTTCTTCATCATGCCAACAATGTTAGTAATCATCATGAAAAAACTTCATACATTCATCCTTGATCAAATTTGACCTTTTCTAGGCCTAGATGTGTCATTTACAATGCATATTTTCACTCCTCATACCATGCCTTGGTGCTAAAACCCTAAACATCCATTTTAGAGCATTTTGACCAATTTTGAAGCTCACTACATCCTCAATCAGCATATAATTTGGAAAATTGATACTCCCCTTGGAGTTAAAATACCTAATTCTAGCTCATATGCACAAAAATTAGTAATATGCCTTGTTATAATATCTTAGGACCATCTTGAGCAAATTAAACAAGTCCTAAAAACATTTTTAGTCTTTCATTGATAAAATTGACTTAGATAAGAAACCTTTAATCTTGACGAGCATAACACTTATAAAACATACCTTATAAATGCTAGTTTCCACCATTTACACTATCTAGAGATAAATTCACATACTCCCCATATCCTAATCATTCTTGTATACTCACTTGGCCACTATACACTTGTAGAAATAACTTTTCTTTCTATAATGACACTTCAACACTATTAGATGATAGTCATCAACATGTTAGTACCAAAATCTTCATTTACAGAGAAATAAAGAGAATTTTAGCTTCTAAACACTTATACCATGTAGCATATAGGGCTAAACCATGCTTCCCCTCACATTAATGGAAAAAAATCAACTCTTTACCTATGAAAGCACTGTCACAAAACCCCTGTAGCACTATCTCAGTCTTCTCTTAGAGCACAAGATCCAATTAATAGCCCTGAACTAGGTAATTTAAAATCATAAAAACACTTCACATATATGTTTATCATGAGAAAGCTCATACCAAGGATTGAAAACATCATTTAACCTTGAACACCACTGTTACCATGCCAAATATGAGCTCCTACATGCCTGTAGGATGCTAATAGGGAACAAGAACACATTTTAAAGTTTTCACAAGAAATATAGAACTTCAACAACTACCACTTCATGTAAAACATGAACATATGGAAGAAAACACTTATTTCAGATGAGAATGATCTTTTGAGATTATAACACATCTCTGTCACCTTTTAACATTGCCTCCTTTGAACTGTAGGTCTTCCTCATTCTCATGTAGCAACAAGATGCCCCCACTAGCTCATAATAACTTGAAGATCATCACTCAATGCTTTGATAGTCCATTTTAATTACACCAAAAATATAGTCACCTCAAGATACATGTCAAAAAAGCAGTGAAGTCAACATTCGTTCCTGATATGCCATCAACTCAGTTATTGTACTATAACATGCATTTTTTTGGTGTAAACCATGGTGAAAGACAACCCAATTTACCTCTCAACATGTTTGAGTTTGAGTCATGCAAAACACTATGAGTAGTATTAGACCCTTCCTTAGAATGTGTCAAAGACTATAATACCTTATTAATACTTCAAAACAACTAAGAGGTAGGTTTTTAAGAACAAACCCTCTTCACTGAGCACCATGAACTAACATTCAAACTATTTCAATCATAACTAAAACAATTCACATACCTAGAGCTCCAATTTTTCACATCCTCTAGCTCCATGAAACTATATCATTTTTCTCAAAATTTTAGCTTAAAATTCCAACATATGACCCCTCAAAACTGACTTTCCACACCTACCTCTCAGTTGGACTGTGTAGACCCAGTTATAGACAGTAAAGAACCATTTTTTCACTATCATCTTCCCTTTTCTGCTCTGAAATCTGAGTAACACATATTTTTCACTATCATTTGTACTTGTAGATACACCATCATCTTTTCTAGGTTCCCAAACTCTTTTAGGACTATTTTTCATGCATTCTATCTCTTTAAACACCAAAATCTTGCAATCTAAGGCCTGAGTAACTTCTCATTTGACCTGAGAAATCTTGGAAGTAGTTATTTTCCACATTCCCAACATTTTTAAAGTTGTAACAAATGACTATATTTCTTTTTTTATGCACATAAAGTTCCTAGATGAGTCATTCATACATTCACTAGCAATGTGACCTACTTGATTACATTTGAAGCATACAACCTTCTTTTCATGATCACCTATAATATTTCTCCTTGACTAAATGTCTCTAGGATATATGGTATACTCCTTATCCCTATGACCAAAAGCATTACATGTGTAACAAAATCCATTAAAAGATCTTTCATACCTTGAGGCATTAGGTTACCTAATTTGCTTGCTTTTCTCCATGTCCTTGACTTGAGGATCATTCTTTCCTTTCTTGGTGCTTGATTGTCCCACTTATTTGATTTGAATTAGATATACTTTTAACTCTCTTTTTCTCTTGACTTCATATTTTAAGCCTAAACCATTCCTATCTCAAGCATCCTTTTGATTTCTCAAGATATCATCAAGAGATTTGCTAATTTCTTCAGACTTTTGGTAGGTATTAGCCTTGCTTGTAGCATCTGTGAGCTCCTTCTTGAGTGAATTTACCTCCTCCTCTTTGGATTAAAGACTAAGAGTCATGTTTCTCATCTACAAGTCTATCATTCTTACTGATTCTTTAATTTTCTCAGAAATTTCCCAATTTTTCCCTTCAAGCTCTTGTATTTTTGACTCATATTCCTTTACTTGAGTAGCCAACCTTTTGTTGTTCTTCTTAGAATTTTCAAGTTCAGATTACACACATGTTAATTCACTCTTTAGAACATCAAATTCTCCTTCCTCCTCTTTGTAAGAGTCATGTGAAATATCACCCTAAGGAATAGATCCACCACTTGAAGATCTCATATCCTATTTTTTCATGAAGAGTACTTCATCACCAATATCATTGTGATTAGATTCAACCTATGAATAAGATCTCTCTTCTTCACTCTCAGATTCCTCCTTTTTGGTGTAGATAATTTTCTTATTCTTGTTTATGGATTAATTCTTCTAAAACCCTTTCTTCTCCTTATCAAATTTTTTATTCTTATTCACATTATAACTATCATGATCATTATTCCTTTTCTTATCATGTCTATGAGGACACTTGGTAGGAAAATGACCAATTTTACCACATGAAAAACATTTGAAAGGAAACTTACCTTTGTACTTACTAGTCCTAAGTGTCATTCTTCTAGCAACCATAGAAAATAGCTCCTCCTCATCAAGCTCTAGAGTAGATCCTTCAGATTTCTCCTTCTTCTCTTTAGCCACATTCTCCATATTAAATTCTATCTCCTTTTTAGTAGGTTTTGAATCCATTACCCTCATCTCATAGTTGTAAGGGTACCATGTAGTTTGTCCATGTTTAACTTAGTGCAATCCTTTTCTTCCTCTATAGATGATACTTTTGAATCAAACTTAGGAGTTAAGGATCTTAACACCTTTTGGATAATAACTTCCACTTTTAGATCTTCTCTTAACCCTTTCATACTATTAACAATCTTATCAACTCTAATAAGATTAGGCTGCAATATAATGATCATCATTCATCTTAAAATATTAAAATTTATTTCTAAAAGTTTTAAGCTTAACAATTCTTACCTTTAAGTCTCCTTCATAGATCACTTGAAGTTTTCCCCATGATTCCTTTGCAAACTTGCAATGCATCACTTTTCCCATTTCTGATTCTCCAAGACTAGTTAAGATTGTATTGAAGTTCTTTGAGTTTTTGGTATATTCCTTCTTCTCTTCATCAGTAAGAGTGGAATATTTAGGAGCATTATAACCACTTGCAATAGTGTTCCATATACATAAAACCCTTGATCCATGATATAGAACCTAATTTTCATTCTCTAAAAGCTATAATTCACAACATCAAACATTGGTTCCTTTCCAATCACAGTGTTTCTCACCATATTTTGCTTCAAGGATCTCCTTTCAATTTGTCAAACTTCTACAAATGGACCAACTCTAATACCAATTGTTAGAAGAAAAATGGACTGAGAGGGGGGTGAATCAATCCTTATAAAAAAATTCAAATTATATTTTGGATCTTAAACTAAAAACATCATAAGCATTCAACCACAATAACCACGTATACAAATTTTAATGTGTGCACACCATAAATCGTCAATAAAACATGCAACCATGAAATAAAGGAAACACCATAAGAACACAAGATATAAGTAGGAACACCTCAAGGGGAAGAAAACCACTGAAACACAATATTATATTGATATGTTTATGAATTTAGTGAGGCACCAACCCCACAAGGAGCACTAACCCTACAAGGAGCACCAACCCCTAATTTAGTAAAACAATAACTCCAGAAGGAGGCTACAACCCCCCAAGATGTTCAAGCACAAAATCAACCACTTTATGATGTGTATATGTCTGATTTGTTTTTGACACAACTGATGGAGATCCAATATTCAGCTTGCACTTCTTCTCTCAAACCCCAGGTGATAAATCTTCACAAAACAAACTCTTCAAACACTCCAAAAATCATAAAAATATTGCTCTCATGTCCTCTGATTTTTCTAAACCTAAGAAAAAAATGTTTTAGCTCCAAATAATTCTCAAAAACCTACAATCAAACTTCACCTAGGTCACTCCACATGCACACACACAACTAGTTCCAAAAAGCACCCAAAAGCATGTTTTTATATGCTTCTCCACATTTCAAACTTAGGCCCAACATTATCCCTCCATTTGGTTCGACCCATATATCAAGGAAACATTTAAAATTTTAAAAATAGTCACAAGTGACTCAATTAGGTTGGCCTAGCAAAAACTCACATTACAAGTGCCAAAATGGCTCAAAACCCCATAGGCACATTCTTAAAAATCCCCTATCATTAGTACCATAATTTTTCATGACCCAAAACCCCTTACATATTAATAAAATATAATTAAACATTCATTCATTTTTGAAATTAATATCAAAAAAATCAAATTATTTCATTTAATGGGCCCAATTCCCTTTACAATTCTCAAAACAGTTGTTTCTTACACCCTTAATCACCTTGGAAACTTCATCTAATCACCAAACCACTTATACTCGACCAAAACATGCCATGTGACCACTAAAAAAATGGAAGAACTTGTAGAACACTTCTAAGAAAGTTAGAAGTTAGGAAACATCCTTCACTTCAAACCACAGTAACATTTTCCTTCACCAAAACAACCTACCAAAAATGTTGTTTCCAAAGGTTATCTCATAAAATCATTTATACATACATTAAAGACGTATAATTGGATTTATTGAATTACCAATTTATCACTATTCAGATTACAAATGATAGGATCATCACCCAATCCATCTCATGCTTAAAATATCATCAAAGTTTCATTAGAAAACATGTTGTCTTGAACTACCAACAATATTATTTCTCAAATAATTCCATGGAAACCAAGTCAAATGACCTCATCATAAGGTAAGAATTATATAAATGGAAATATATCTAAATCTTCTTTCCAAAACAAATTGTATCAGATCAATAATCCACTTGTAGCTCAAGTTATACTCATTTTATTAGACCCTGCTATTTGAGATCCCAAGACTACCTTTTGACCAGTCAACCTGTTTGGATCCAAAAATACCATGAACCTGCATGAAATCTCCATGTACATCAATAAAAACTCCCAGTAATCATGCAACATTAATTTTTCATGCTATGCCTTTGGACCATCTTGTCCTAAATCCTTCATTCCCATAAAATTCTATTTTTAGGTGGGGCCAACTCATCACCATGACCTCAACCATAAATTTTTGGAAAGATAATTGATTCCTCTACAACATATAATCATCAATTTTTATGAATAAATCAAAAATTGGTCACAACACTTCAATTTATGTCAACATCTCCTAGCTAGGGTTTAACTAGGGTTTTAGACCTCTTTACCTTCTTAACATTTGTTCATAAAAAAGTGACAATCAACTGACTTGATTATTTTTTTGAAACCTTATAAACTCACCTTAGAATCATCCTTGAAATCCACAAGGTCCCATGCAAATCACATTATTCACAACGAGCATCATAAGTTGCACTTCGAGCTGGAATTTGAGTTGATTTTCACCTTGTCTCACAAAATCAGTCATATCTTGCAAAATTCACATCATGGCAACCTGCATGTTTTTTGAGAGCACTATTAATAATCCCTATAACATATATAATCACCATAATTCCAATACCATACCTAAATCTCTCCATCCTATCTCATTTTCATAACCACACCTTAGGGATTCTCACTTTAGAAGGTAGTATCAACTGAAATATTGCAATAAATGAACATGAAACTTCTAAAAATGACCCAAAAATACCTCATATGCTATTATATACCTAATTTAATGCTTCCATGAGATCAAATATCTCCACATAACTCTGTCACACCTCCAAGCTACCATACATGCTCCTAATGAGCACATGTAACCAAGTGAAACACTTGTAACTGTATCGTGCCACTACTGTGATTGATCAAGCACCCTAAAAAATTATATACATCATTCCAACATTCTTCCCAAGAAACCATGAATCTCATACTGTGAAGTAACACCTCCTAGGCACCTGTATAGTCTTGCTAGAGCAAGAACACCTCATTGAATTCCATTGTAGTAGTTGATATACATCTGAACTAATATATTATAACCATAAAAAACATCATGACATCATCATACATCATTTAATTTTTCATTAATGGGATTTTTCATCAATGCCAACACCTATTAGGACACCAAGACATTATTCACGATAATAGTGGTATGATATGGTTCAACACATAAGGTGTAATTACCATTAATGATTCCATAGTATCCCAAGCCATTAGATCACTTAATAGGGGTATATCCATGCTCCTATACAATATCACCATACCTCTGGTAAAATAAAAAACTTGGTACTATCTATGGCCATCAACATAAAGGAATGGGATCTCTTTAAGAGAAATTGTAAACCACACAATTTGAGTTCTAGTTGAAATAGTGGTAAAAATATATTGACAAGCTACTTGTGGAAATAAACAAGCATCCCTCAGAGAAATATACATCATTACCATAATGTGGGAAGATGGAGATGAATTCAACTAAACCAAATTCTTATTCGACAAATTCAGGAAAAATGTGTAGAAGGTTAGTCAACCTACTGGTAAAATTCTTATGGAGAGAGCACCAGAATGCATAATATAAGTAACAGATGCATACTATTCACATGATAAGTTTACAAAATACATACCAACCGAGCCATATAGAACCTATGAAGATAAAAAAAATATGGGATATTGATAAAAACATTAGGGAGATACTTAGTGCAAAATTTCACATACCAAAGGAAGTGTATACATACAAAAGACCATATGCAAAGATGGATCTACTACATGATAGGTTCATACTCCACTTTGAAGGTGATAACACTAGGAAACCCAAGAAAATTGCATTCTTCATTGACATGGATATAGCTAAGGGGGAACTGAAAAGGCATCACAACATGAGTTTTACACACTTTTAATATTTGCACATGAAGTGGATGAAACATCCAATCATATGAGGCCTAAAATCCATAGCCACTATGTAAACAACTTCTAAAGTACAACCCATAACAAACACAGAAGGGAAAATAAGAAGGTAAGAAAAGGGAAAATAAAAGGAAATTGTGTAAAATGAGTGAGCTCAATCACAAGTATAAAAATATCCTGGACTACCCAATTGGTTCACAAATTTGGAATTTAATAAATTGGAAGTCATTCCAAAAAAAGTGCACACTATTGTGATAGAGGATATGGGAATTGAGATGTATTTTCCATAAGATATGGAGTGTTAAATTATCAATATAGGTAGGGATAATGTCAAATAGGACCAATTGGAAATAAAAATTAAAAATGAATGAAGGAGGAAGGATCCAACCTCAAATCTGATCCATACCTATATTTTTTCACACTAGATGAAATTTAAGAGGAAATTCCAATAACGACACATAAGAAAAGGAGAACAAAAAAGGAATTATAATTTAGTGTAAAAATAACCTTTGAAATAAGATATCAAGCTCCCGATTTAGGGAATCAATACTTGTAGAAGGTCCTAATTAAAATGGGAAGAAATATCCAAACAAGATGCAATGCAATATACCAAAACAAAAGTTTCCTAGGACAGAGAAGTTCATGCATAGAAGAATGAGAAACTAATGAATAATAAGCATAGTCAAATTAACAGTCCAAAAAACCATGATTAAACATATGATAACTATGCCTTCTCCCCATCCATCCCCTCAAGAATAATTCAATATTTCAACAATTGGAATAGAATAAAAAAACCTATGGGGCTAATGAAGACAAATATGTAGGTAATAATTCCTAGTGTGTAAAAAACCATAGTGCAGATATTGTAACCTACACAATCATTTGAGACCAAAGAAAAAACAAAAGAGAGGCTAAAATCAAAATAAATAAGGAAGATTCCAAAGAAGCTATCCAGAAATTAATTGAAGAAGATCACATTGTGAAGAATAATTCAAATGAAAAATTGTGTAGATCATAATAGGAAGAATCTTAGAGGAAGGAAGAAGTGGAGGAAAAGTGAAACAAGAGGATGGAAAAATCACAAATAATAAGATGCCAAGAAATAATAGAAAGAGATTACACAAGATGAAACAAATAGAACCCTCACTTAAAAATAAAATATAGAAGATGAAAAATGGAAGGAAGAAGAATAAAAGGCTAGTAAAGAAGAAGACTAAAAAAATAAGGAAGAAGAAGATAAGAAAGAAAAAGGAAGAATGATCCATAAAGGAAAATAAATAAGGGAGGGACATAATAAAAAGGTCGAGGAAGAAAACCACACTGTTGAAGCCATTATAAAGTGGAAGAACATGATTATATTGTGAAGGATAAAGAATTCACAAAAACAAAAAATGAGGAGGAGAATAAGAAAAAAGAAGCACAACGGGTGTGATAAAAAGACACTACGCAACCCATAGTCACTCCTTAGGAGCAACTAGCTACTATACAGATTCATCTATAACTAAAATATAGTTCCACAAATATTGAAGCTTTCAGTTCATAACGGACCACTATAGAAGAATATATGGAAGGAGAGACACAAAAATTTTGGTGGGCATACACATCAATAATGAAAACATAAAATTATAAGATAATACTTCCTTCTTCTCATATACGCACAATATTTCCTTAGATCACCCAAACAAGTGTGCAAAATACAACATCGTAAGCATTGGACAAAATAATGGAGGTTGATCCTACGAATATTCCATTGCAAACACAAATTGAAGGGGTGCACATGATTTAAGAAAATATTTATGTAACCAAAATATAATTTGACCAATGGACATGAACATTGGAGAAAACATTGTGCAACCCGAAGTCCTAAATTGAAGATACATTTCCATAACTTATTATAGAAGTAATAGATGAACATTTCATAAGAGAGAAAATGCAACTGGTAACCATGGTCGGTAAAATTGTGGATAATTGGTAGGGGAAGGAAACTGTAAAAAAATTGAAGTTGTAAATAACTCAATCAAATAAGGAAGTCAAGCATGTAGTCCTTATTTTTTGAGAATATGTCAAGCAACTCCAAAAATTTAAAACACATGCAAATAGATTACATTTAATATCCTATATTAGAACATGTAGATGTAGGCTACCATTAACAAAAACAAGAATAATATGGACATTAGGAAAAAAATATAAGCTAAAAAGGTGGAAAAGTCATTGTAAATATTGCTATAGGCTTGAGACAAGGTCAATGATAGACTACAAGAACATGAGTGCAATATGCCATGAAATACTTTTTCAAGAGTGCAAGCACATTGCATGAGGGATAAATTAAAAGGTATTATCTAGGATATATAAAATGATATAAATATACATGATCCAGCTGCCAAAAATGAAAAATATGATGCTTTGTTTGAAATCATGCAAGCATTATGAAAATTGATAATATAATTTTCCAGATTAAACGAATCTCTCACATATTTGAAGGTGTATAAAACAAACTTATAAATCTTCCTACCAAGTGTGAATATTATGAAAAGTAATATGAATTATGTCATCCCTCATATCACACTCTAAAGAATCAATGTAGTGAAATATTTACCACCTCCATTCTATAATCTAGGAGAACAAAAATAACTAGCTACAATTGAGAAATGAGTAACAAAAATAAACTAAAGAGTAATGTAATTTAGTGGTAGCTGATAATTTTTGAAGTTTTTTTTTACAAAATTTTATAGATATCTATAAGTAAGCTTGCATAGATTGAAAAACCAAAAGGGTAGTCTATGTAATATTTTCCACATATTAAAAAACTAAAAGGGTGGTCTGTTGGAAAGTATACTCAATTGAAAACCCTAAAGGGTAATTAAGCAGTGCACAAAGGATTAATAATGGTAAAAAAAATCATCTATAATGACTATGAGTAGATTATCTCAATGCACAACACAATAAATATATTAAAATTCCAGAAAGTAGAGAAGAGAACTTATTAAATCATTAAATCATATTTTGTCTCATGACAATACAAGTGTTTAAGTTTGGGAAAGTGTTGGGAGTGTATTGGGGTTTAAAAGTTGATAGATATATTTTAGATTTTGTTGTATATTGAAAAATTCCTAATGTAAGTGCATAATATATAAAAGATAAAATATAGAATATATAATTCCCTCTAAGCATAGGAAGAGAATATGAAGAGCCTATGTGTCAAGGAAAGGAAGAAGAAGGGACTAGTAAATAACTGGTCACTTAAAATTGTATGAAATTATGTAAGAACACTGTATAGAAGGTTGATCTTGAATCCTTAGTCATGATATTTTTTCTCCATTATGAGTCCATGAATGAGTTATAAAATTATGAGTCCATAAATAACTGGTCACTTAAAATTGTATGAAATTATGTAAGAACACTGTATAGAAGGTTGATCTTGAATCCTTAGTCATGATTATTTTTCTCCATTATGAGTCCATGAATGAGTTATTAATTCAGTAATATAAATTATAGTATGTTATTACATATTCCCGTATCTTGGCTATATCTTCCTTAAATTGTTTCTAATATGTAGTTATTTTGCAGTGTATGTTATGCTCTGTTCTATCTTTTGTGGACTGTTGAAATGGAATAATATAAATTTATCCTAGAATACAACTTGTTGTATGTCATGATGGTATTATTTTAGGTACCTATACTAACATCAAACACTATAAATAGGGGATCACATAGACATGAAAATACACACATAGATAGAAACAAATTGGGGAAGAGTGACATGGAAGAAAAAAGGAAGGTACGATGAGAAGGGTTTCTAGGTAATGATTAGTGGATTTAAGGGATTCAATGAAGACTATTAGTTTGCAGGGGAGTCAAGAATATTCTATGGATTAAAAAAATATTAATGATTGTAATGGATTTGGGTGTACATAGTTACGTATAAGATCTATACTTTTGTGATGAATATTAATACAAATGGTTTTTGTGACATGTGAATGGTTATGTAATTATGGATAATGACTAGTGATTTTTTGTAACTATAAAACCATGTATAACATCTTAACTTCACAGTTTACTATTATATGAGGTCCTTTGTGGAAAGTCTGAATGTGCTTCAGGTGAGAGTGTCAAGAAAAAAAATGGGTTGGATATGCCAACACAGGATAATCCCGAATATGATCCCAAAATACTAACACTTCGATGACCTACACTAATGTTTTAGTTATGTTTCCCATAAACATTTGTATCCATACCTAATTATTGTTGTTTATGTCACTCTAACCCAATTCATTTCTATCTCTAGTGTATTTTCATGTCCCCGTGATCCCTTATTTAAAGTTTTGACCCTCCAATATGTTATTGTGGATATTCATTCCTTAGTGGAGTATAGTTTTCATACGGTTGGAAAACATTACCTAATCATTTGTGACCTCAAGTAATCTACAAATATTTTCCTTTTATGATGTCACATTTCATTTGGTATGGTTTTGTGGGTCTATCAAATCCATGTTTAAATTACCTTCTAGTCATGTGTGTGTGTTTTCTCTAAAACCCGTAGTCAACATATCCCTATACTAAGTTACTTATTTACAAATTTGTAAAAGAACAAAGTAAAATAATGTTACAAATAATTCGTGGAATTATAAGAGTTAAAAATAATACCAATCAATTAAATATATATTTATTTCAAGACCTATAAGTCCTTTTGCTTCAATCCACACAAAATTTATCCCCATTTGATAACAAACCCATCAACCTTACCCTTTCCTATACAACCTTTGCATATTGCTTCATGTAAAATTTATGCCTTTTCTCTTTGTGTCGTAAGAAAAGTATTTAGGTTCACCTATATATCCTTCTAAGTATCTAGGGTGGATTTCATGTTTTTATGGCTAATTATAACCTACACGTGAGCTTAGTGAGTTTTTCGATGATTTCATCATACTCCTCTTGTTGTTTATATTATCTTACATGACCTTCTGCTTAAAGATCTATCTGGAAACTCTTTTATAAATCCTTATCCAAATAATTGTTGAAGACATTATTTACATTAATGGTGTTCTTTTGCCTTCCCTATGTAATAGTGGAGCAATTAAATATGTCTACTATATCATCATCTTACACCATTTCTTCCTACACTTTCAAAAATTCAGATGCTAGGTATGATATCTCCTTAATTTCTTATTTTCATGCTAAATTTTTGGCATGAAAAATTTAAAATTTTAGTCATGAAAACTAATCTCACCACTTGAAATCCCTTTCCTAGTCATTGTGAAACCTTCCTCTAGCTAGCCTATCATCTTATACAACCCCTTTGAGCATGTGTTATCCTCATTTTGGATAACAGGAATGTGCTAACATATATTTCAATTGTGTTTCATGTGAAAGGAGGTGGATCCAAAATGAATTTCATGAAGCTACTGATCTCTAAGGTGGAATAGTGCTCTTAGAAGCACTAAAATGGCTATTTTTAGCCATATTGCAGCAAAAAAACAACCTCTAGAAGGTATTTGATAAATTAAGATATCCATAAAAGTTTCAAGGAAATATGTGGTTGCATGTGGCATTAGGATTAATTTGAGTAGGTGTGTGTCATTACGGATGCATGGAATGTAAGCTTCAATGAAGAAATTGACCTATTTCTGAAGGTTATGAGAGTCTTGAGAGGATTTAGGAACTTAACATATAGTTAATGTAAATATCTCATATTCCTCTACATGGTAAATGCATCAATTTTAATCTTAAGCCTTAGTACTCTCCATGGTATTCCAGGTCACTATTGCTACTTCTTTGTGCCAAAAAGGTGATTGGACATAAAAATAAAAAATAAAGTAGAACCATGTCTTGAAAATTTTGGGTATGGATTCATTGGGTGTTTTGGATTTGAAATCATATAATTTTTTACCATAGACCTCCATGTTTTTCTCCCAGGGCAGAAAAGGCATTCCCATGTTCTAATTTCATGTTAACATGACGACATCATCACATCACTTAAGTGAATGGTAAAAATTTTGACCTCAGTTTTACCTCATCCCTTGGTGCAAGGGGATAATGGGGAAAAACATATGCCCCATTGTGGAATAATATCTTTCATCACTTAAGTGACATCCCGAGTTATTATAACAACTTGCAAACAAAGTTTTAGACTAATTTGGCCCCTCCTCATGACAAAGGCTACCCTTGGCACACTTTTGCATGGTTTTTACACCTTGTACCTTTGTCCCCACATCCAAGGGGATATTTGGGAAAAAAATTTTCCCAACCTCATTCAACTAGTACCAATGACATGATGAACCCTATCTCAACTCTTAGGAGACCGTTTTTAGTCCATGTATCTATCTCCCTTACTCTCACATAGTGACACTTGTCACAATATCATGAAAAGACAATTTTAGTGTCCCTATTGTCCCCTCACCTCAACTTCCCCCTATTTTCATGGGTGTAACTCAACCTCTAACCCCTGAATTACCTAGGTTAAACCATGTTGGGTTAATGGTGAGTTAAAGTGCTAAAGGGGAGAATGGGTTAAAAATATAAAACTTAGCCATTTTTGAATATTTGAATGTGATGTTTCTCCATAAAAACACCACATACATGTTTTTATGCTAATAAAAGTTTCTAGAAACCTCCATGCTTGAAAATGAATATTTTCTCATAACTTAAAAAACCCATCATCAAAATCTTGTGAAATTTTAACAACATCTTCCTTACAAAAACACCTTTCTTTTGGTACCAATATTGTCTCCATTGATGATATGAATAATTTTTAATGTCTATAACAAAAATTCAAGCATAGAACTTACATTTTCAGATCTACAAAAATATGGCAATTAAAAACCCCTAAAATTTTGAAGAAAGCATCTCGGAGTGAAAATTAAACTTTTGAGACTACTCCCATCTCATTTATACATCCAGAAGACCAATTACTAAAAATAGTAAGTTTTACCAAGTTATCACAAACTAAAAATAGTAAGTTTTGAAAACAAGTCACTTTCTGAGTCACTGTCACTCCTTTCATGTCAAGATTACTAAAAAGTGCCAATTTGAGAAACTTTCTAAAAATAGACATCTGGGGTGGGACCTACTAAAAATAGTAAGTGTTGGGATTTTGGTCAAATTGTTCATATCCATCCATTTCCCTTCCATTTTATTAAATTTCATCACCATGAAGATCAAATACTCATGTTTAGATCCAATTTCCACATTAAACACTGAGTATCCCAATGTAGGCAAAAATGATGTGACAAGCATGGATCTGGAGGACCTAAAAAATAAGGATGTTGAGAGAATCCCATGAAGCCTAGAAGAAAATATATTCTCAAGTGGGATATAAGTTTTGGAGAAAATCCATTATCCATTCAAAGCATAGAGTTTTTCCTAGCTTGTGCCCAACATTATAATCCATATTTGAGGACAATTTAGGAATATGATAATTCAATGTTGGCAGTTCTCACTCCAAAGGGTATATCTCAATGCATGTGAATTATGACTAGTAAAATATGGTGATCATCACTCAAGAATTTACCTCTTAATAATGGGCAATAACAGATTCATATTTGTAAGTTTTGGAAGTTGGATCATATCTCAAATGGGGAAGGAAGCCCTCACGGATTCCTAAAACTTAGTCTTGAGGTGAATTCCATGAGGCATAATCAGATGTAATAATCTTGCTGAACATGATGTTAGGAGAAAAGACTACAAAATACTTCCAAGACTAGATGGTTTAATTCATCCTAGTGGTCACATAAGGAAAATAAATGATTGATTGGGTGTAGATTATAAGTAACAACATTCATCGATAATTGTTGTAGTTTTCTACCTATAAGAAGTTAACAATGAGTTCTTATCTAGTGTATTCTCTCATGTACATGATTAATTTCTGAGGTCTCTCTTATGTACCAAATGTGTCACAAAATTCTCCAACACATGAGAAATATCCACATCTTACATATTGGGAGAGTAACTCTTACTTCTCGAGGGTGAATGATGCATTCACCATGTATGTAATAAGGTTACTTGAAGGTAATCTTGAGCAGATAATTTCAACTCAAACATCTGATTGATTGAAAGATATGAAAGTTACTTCATCTAGTTCCTCACATTCACCTATATCAGAGTTAAACCTTGCAAGGTACTAAGGTACCCAGGTGATAAGATCATCATGATTGAGTTATGCAGGTAGTTGTCTCACTTTCACACTAAGTGTAACAAAATGAAGAAGAAGGGTGTATATTTGCATATCTCCCTAGGGTTATATTTATGCAAGAGTGTAATAGATGTAACAAACATTTAAGTATCTATTCATATGTATCCTAACTAGAGTTTTCTAGTAGGAATAACTGTAATACTTTCCATTTGTTAGGTTTACAACATATTCCACAGATTGAAAACTATTGGGCCAACTGCACTAATGATTTTGAGGTTAAAACGTGGGACTACATGAGGATGAATGTGAATCAAATAATGGATTTAAATTTTTAATTTCGTGTAGAAGGTATGAATTATGATGGATGAGATCCATTTGATTGCAACTATAAAGCATTTCAATCATCTTCCCTTCCTCCCACTCCATGGAACATCTGAGAATCTAGAGATATCAAAGAAAGAAATGTGGCAGTGATTTAAAGAAAAAAATATTGGTTCAAGTGGAAGATGGTGTTGGGCCCCAAAATATCAGCTAAGTACAAGAAGGAATGTGGGTGTGCATAACCTAGTCAAAGAAGGGAGTGCGGGTTGAAGGCATGCAAGGTAAAATGGGTTTTTTACTTAGCCATATTCAACACCCAAGGCAGCGCACAAGGAAAGCATGAACCTTGTGGATAAGTGACCAACCTAACGACTGTGGAATCAAGAATGGAATATTCTAGGCATGCGATGGAGGGTTCTAGAAGAGCATCATAATGAAGAGTGGAGAGCTTAGGTTTGTTAAGAAATTCTCCCATGAAGGACCAATTTGACTCTTGGCGACCGGTCTGTAACTTCTGGAAGTCATGGTGGTGGGTGCTAAGGCTATATATATAAGCACCCGATAGAAGAAAAGTATACAGTTGAAGAGAGGAAAATCCCTACAAAAAATAGAATAGAGGGTGTTATGGCTAGGGATTAGGAGAGCTCTGTGAGAGATAACATATAGAAGGGGATGGGTTCTCATTCTTCTTTGTAATATGATGAGCATAATATAGCTCAAATGCATGATTTGGCTCTGCATAATTATATGAGGATCTGTTATGACCTCAAGGGATGTAATTTGGGTTATTAACTTTGATAGTATGAATATAACGCTTCATCATAAATCATCTGTATTCAATAATTATGTATTTCCTTTATGTATAAATCATCTCCATGTGTTTCTTGTTATTTATCTTACCTGCATACAATGAGATGACAACTCTTCCTAAGTTCATAAGAATGTGGGTTAGTTATTTTATGTCCTGCATTTAATTGTCTACTCTAAGATGATGTATTCTCACAAAACTCACATAAAGAAGAGAATTGGCACCCACACGTGCCTCGGATGAGTGCCTAGTGCCCGCTGGGTTATAGGATGACACGCATGGGATTTTATTGTTCTATGAAGGGTACAAAAATGAATACATTTTAGTTTCATTATCGGGACATCTTTTCAAAGTTGTTGTGAGAAATGACATGCATCTTTGTCCCTGTGATGTGTGATGATAGAGTGCCTGACTTTAGAAAGTGTTGAAACATGGTTCAAGAGCACGAAGGATGATTTTTCTCAAATATTCAACACTCGACCCGAGTTCGATGCACGTAGATGGGTAGAAGAGAACCTGTACCATGAGATATATGAGACATTATTTTTCTACTTCCTAGTAGAGCTATATGAATGGATTTCAGCCTACACATCCAGATCAAGCTGGTACTATATATCATACATATGGACCCAAGATGGATATCAGAGGATGCAGGATGTAGACTTGACTATGATTGTTATTGATCATTGGTGGAAAAGGGTGCTGACAAGTTATACTTTAAAATATGCTATTTCGACGTATTATTTCCTAGAAGTTCTTGAGTTTGAGTTTCTGAGGGGTCCTCGAGGATCATTTTTACATGCTATTCCTATAGCTATGAAGATATTGGTCGTTTCTTTGAGTTTAAAAACATTCCCCATGGTCGGCTAAGCTTCTTTGAGTGCTGGGAGAGTAAGCTAGGGTGGAGGAAGATGATAGAAATTGTGGCTGAAAAGGAAAGGGATGAAAGATGACTCAAGTATAGAAAATCTAATGAAAGGGAGATGAATAAACAACATGAGGTTGTAAGTGTGATGGATCTATGGAGGAAGACATTGTGGGAAGGATTTGAGGTTCATGGAGAGGATGTGGAACCTAAGCAATTAGTGCTACCCCATCTTGGCAAGCACGAGAGAGAAGGTCCTTCAAATTATGACGAGATTTCATTGCATGGAGAAAGAAGAGCCATCGGCGTGGATCTAAACCCACTTGGAGACCAATCCCTAAGGATTGGTTTCCCAGATCAAGGGAAAAGTATTGTTAACCCAATTAGTATCAGTGGGAGTAACCAATTAGTTCCCAGGAGATATAATTTCTCATTTGGGACATCCATGGCTACACAATCCATTCCTGTATTTGGAGGAATATTTGGACAAGGTGTAAGTACACAAGATTTTGGTATCACGTCTGGGAGTGGCACAGGGCACATAACTGGTAGTGGGAAAATATCATAGACCATCAGCGTGTAGTTCAGTGGGACATTGGGAACCCTTGGCATGACCACTTCAGGACCTTTACCGACTATAGGAGGTGGATCTGGTGGGTCAGGAGGAACAGGACCTAGTGGATCCAATGGATCTAGTGGAGGAGGAAACACCAGAGGGAACCAAGGCTCTGGATCAAGAGGAAAAGGACCCCAACCACCTCCCCAAGTGTTTTTGAGATGTCTTTGCACTTACCAGACTATAGGGGTATTGAAGATGTTGTAGAGCATGTGCACAAGTGTGAGTTACTATGGCGCGTGAAGGGGATCACTACCCTAGAGTGGAAGGTAAGCCAGTTTGTAACTACATTGCAAGGGTGTGCACATAGTTGGTATAGGAAGTATGACCCCCATCAGACGGTGGTAGAATATACCATGTTGAATAATGCTTTCCTCTTAGAGTTTCATATTCCAGAGTTTGACCAGAAGAGCATCAACACTCTGAAGGAGATCCAATAGGGAATGGCAGAGAGTGTACGTGAGTATGATGCACATTTCAAGGCTCTCTTGTCAAAGCTATCCTATGAAATTCATCCTTCTCAACATGCTCAATGATTTTTCATAGGATTGATAACATCATTTAGAAGGGCTCTGTCGCACAAGATTTTCACAGACTCTTGTAAGGAATTGGAAGCTTCCCTACGCACCGAAGATGTTGAGAGCGTTGACACTAGTGTTAGTCCATTTTTGGAGGCACAAATTACTACAATGGCCAAGCTGTTGGAGAAGCTATCTGCAAAATTAGTGCATGAGGTTTGTAGTGGGATTTGGTGTATATACTATGAAGTGGAGGGACATGCAAAGGATATTTTCCCTTAGAATTTGGTGTGTGACTATGGTAGTAGACTGTGAGATTTTTCATGGGGATCATGATGTAAGTAGATTCCCCCTACTCTAGCGTGCAATTGGCAATAATGTTTCTTGTTATTATAAGATCTGTACCTCTATGACCCATGATACCAAGGATTGCAAACTAATTGACCAAATCCATAATGATTTTGATCTAAGTGTGTGCCAGACCAGCCTTGCAAGTAGTTCAAAGGATGATGATCGTCATTATGAAGGACACACAGATGGAGGAACGCTTGGAAGGGATTTTTGTGGAGGATTTCATGGTCATAATAACTATGGTGGAGGAAGAAGTGAGTTCCCACAAGGAACATGTTATAATTATGGATCCACAGAACATTATAAAAATCATTTTCATGACCTGTTACAATGATCATCATGAGAAAAGAATCACAAGTATGGTGAGTGTCCAGAACTTTATTAGCATATGAACCAACAACACTCAAAGGAAAATGGCATTTTGGATGGTAAGCATCAAGAATGTTGATTCATGGTGGATACCATGAGTGGCACATGAGTCAGGGCTATAACTTGTGTTGGTGACAATGCAAGCAAAGGCCATGCACGCCAGGGAGATGCTAAGACCAAGGACACTAGTTTCAAGGGAGGAAGTTGTACATGGAAAGTATCTGGACCCTTCTCATTAGAAAGAAGTGTACCAGGAGACTATGGATGTCATTCAGAGTTTACAAGGAGAGATCCAATGTCTAAAGGAGTAGTCCAATAAGCAGGAGCAAAGAAGGAATACTGAGGTTCCATGGAGTGACCTAGATGAGGTCAAGGAAGTATGTAAAATGTTAAGGAAAGAGAATATTATTCCCTTGCTGGGAGAATGGCTAAGGGAGAAGGTACCATGTACCAGAGTAGAGCATGAAAAATAGGTTTTAAATGCAAACCTTCCTCCTCACAGCCTTGAATATGACAAGGAGATTACTTTTAATGTATTTTTTGATGGGTTGCTTCTGATAAATATCCTCATTGAAATGGTAGAAGAGGTGAATGTTCTTACCATAGATGCCTGACATCAGATGGGAAGGACCATGTTGTAGTCATCTTCAAATGTGTTGTATATGGTGAAAAAGACTAAGGAAATTCCCATTGGAGTCCTGAAGGATGCAATTATCACCATTCAAGGGGCCAAGTTCACTGGAGACTTCAAAGTCTTGGAGCTCACCGAGGTAGAAAACTTTCCAGCATTACTTGGGTGCCCATGGTGTTACAAGAACAATGCTAACCTAAGGTTTAATAAAGGGTATATCAACTTTGAGAATAAGGAAGAAAGGGTGATCATCCCTTTGATGGATGGGAAGTTAGTTCCCTATACAAAGCCATTGGGAGAAGAAGTGATTAATAGAATCTATGTGCAATCCATCAGAGATCCTGAGATAATTCACCCCACGGAGGGAGTTATCTAGTTTGAGGATGCTCAGTCCTTAAGTGATACCACTAGTGTGGCATACGATAATTGGGCGCATGGAACTTATGAGTTAATTGGGTGATAATTAAAAGGACCTGTAACAAGGGTGAAAAAGGCATGCTCAGTCAAGTGCCTAGGAGGAAAGAAGTTTCTAAGCTACTCTGGAGGGGCATACCCTAAAATTTTATTACGGGACATGGAAGCTCAGTGGAAAAATGAGGATGAGAGAAGATGAATGCTCAGCTATAACCTACTCAGGACTTCAGCGCACTGGTGGGATACACATTGGGAGAACCTCCTAGAGTGGCACAGAGGTTAGGATCACATTTTCTATAAGGTTCTCCGAGAGTAACACACCCATGGTTATACAAGACTACCATGGCAAAGAGACCACTTCATTTCATATCCAAGCATGTGAGGAGGCCTGGATGGGAAGTGTAGAAGAGTTTATGCCTTCATTATGGGTACATAAGTTGTATTCCACCTTACAAGGTTGTGCACATGCTTGGTACATTCATTTAGAGATGTGTCGTCAGATAGGTAATTGGAAAGAGTTGGTGGCTGATCTCATTCAAGATTTTGAGTATAGGAGTACCAAACCATCAGTGGATAAGGCATTGCAAATGATCAAGTTCCTTACAATGGGAGATAGTGTTATGGCAGAGGATAGGCTACTAGAATTGCTAGGTGAGCCTTATTTGGAGACGTTCCTCAATGAGGAAGAATCAAAGGAAGTACATTTTGAGCATGCATGTATGGAAAAAGGAAAAGGAAAATTGGTCTATGTAATAGATGGAGACGTTGGATGTTAGTCATTCAAAGGGTATGCGTGAGGTCATAGACAATGCTGATGAGTAAGACATGCACCTACCATGAGCCTTTGAAGATGAAGAAGGTTAACATTGGGATGGAGGTAGAACCTAAGGAGGCTATCATCAGCGATCATTGGTCAGAAAAAGAAGTTTCAAAGATCATTGATCTGTTGTGTGAGTTCCAAGATTTATTCCCTCGTGGGTACCATGAACTCAAAGGCATCCACCATTCCTTGGGGGAAATGAAGATCAAGTTGAAGGAAGGTGTGCACCTGATTCGGAAGAGGCCTTATCAGATGAATCCAAATTTGTGCGTACGGGTTAAGGAAGATATAGAAAAAATGATAGCATATGGTATCATTGAGGCAGTGGAAGAGTCAAAATGGATAAGCCTGATGGTTATCAGTATTAAGAAGGATGGTAGGATAATAATTTACATTGACTACAGGGATCTGAATGTAGTGTGTGTCATCGATCCCTTTCCAACCCCCTTTACTGAAGAAATTCTGGAGGGAGTAGCTGGGCATGAAGTCTACTCTTTCACGGATGGATTCTCAGGATACCACCAAGTCAGGATTGCAAGGGAAGACCAGAGAAAGACAACTTTCACCACTAAATGGGGAAGTTTTTCCTACATGGTTATGCCCTTTGGATTGAAGAATGCACCTATTGTGTTCTCGCGCATTATGGTACAGGCATTCCAGGACTTCATCCATAAGTTTCTTCAAGTTTATCTGGATGACTGGACTATGTATGGACTGGTGAAATACCATTTTGACAACTTAAGGTTGATGTTTGAGATATGTTGGCAATTGAGGATATCCCTCAACATTAAGAAATGTGTCTTTTCCACTCCATTTGGAACCCTGTTAGGACACATTATATGCAAAGAAGGCTTACTAGTGGATCCCGCCAAAGTTGCAGTTATTGTAGGATTAGGGGAGCCTACTAGTCAAAGCATAGTGCGTGGATTCCTTGGACACATGGGGTATTACAGGAAGTTCATCAAGGGATATGCCAAGATCTCCATGCCCTTAGAAGAATTGTTGAAACACAAAAGTGCCTTTCATTGGGGAGAGGCACAACAGAAGGCATTTGACACTTTAAAGGATAGGCTTGTCACGACACCCATATTACGTTTTCCTTCTTGGGATAAGCCTTTCCATGTGCATGTGGATGCCTCAGGGACAACTATGGGAGTAGTGCTAGCACAACCTAGTGAGGGAATTTTTGATCATCCCTTGAGCTTTGCAAGTAGGAAGTTGACACCAATAGAATTACACAACTACTGAGCGCAAAGCATTGTCAATGATCTACGCACTACATAAGTTTAGGCAGTATCTATTGGAAATTCCCTTCATATTCTACACAGACCACATGGCATTGAAATACTTAGTCAACAAACCCATTCTGCAAGGGCACATATGTCTTTGGGTCCTTTTATTTCAGGAGTTTGAATTCACAGTGGTGGTGAAGCTGGGAAAGAGAAATTCAGGGCCATACCACTTATCAAGGATTGATTTGCGAGAGGAAACACAAAGCATTGAGGATACCATGTCAGACACACAACTTTCTAAATTGTGGTTCGTGCCCTTAGACTTGGAAGATATAGCAATGTTTTTAAAAATAGGTGTGGCACCAGAAGGGATGAAGGCTCTGGAGAGAAAGCAGTTGGAAATATGCGTCACACCCTACATGCTGATTAGTGGAGACCTGTATAAGTTAGGTCATGACAAGGTTCTACGCCGATGCATATTGGAACATGAGTGTGTAGCCATTATGGAAGAAGCACATGGTGGGATTGCAGGAGGAAAGTATGCAGGAAATGCTACTGCGTGGAATATTTTATTAGCAGGGATTTGGTGGGAAACCATCTACAAGGATTGCATTGAGTTTTGCAAGGCCTATGACCATTGTCAGCGCCTTGGAAAACCTAGAAAGAGAGATGAAATTCCCTTGCGACCAATAGCCAGTGCTAAACCATTTGAGAAATGGGAAATTGACTTTGTAGGACCAATTACATCAGCTGCGTGAAGGAATGGTTCATGCTATATCATCACTTGCACTGATTACTTGACATGGTGGGTAGAGGTAGTGCCTACAAAGGATTACACTGCAACAACAGCTGCTATATTTTTATGGGAGAACATAATCAATAGGTATGGTTGTCCTTTAAGTTTAACAAGTGATAGGGGTACACACTTTCTCAATGAAATAGTTAGGATTCTGTTAGCAGAATTTATGGTGGCCCATCATAAGACTACCCCATATCACCCTCAAGAAAATGGAACTGTTGAGGCATTTAACAAGATACTAAGTCACATGTAACTAAGATCTGTGACATTGGAAGACAGGATTGGGATGATAAGGTATCAACCATTCTATGGGCATACAGGACAACCTATAAAAGGTTGAACAAGGCCACACCATTTCAATTGGTGTTTGGCATGGAGGTTGTTTTACCAGTGGAATTCATGTTACCATCGCTGCGTATAGCGTGCGCAGGAGGATTAGCCGATGAGCAAGTGTCGGAAGAAAGAATTGATAAGTTGATGCAGTTGGATGAAAGGTGATCACTTACTAGATGGATTCAAAAGATAGAAAAAATAAGATAAAAAGCATGGCATGATCGTCATATCAAGAACAAGAAGTTTGAAGTTGGGAAGCTGGTATTATTATATGATTCCAAGTATTTGTGCCATCCTAGGAAAGTTGAAAGTCCATTGGTTGGGACCTTACATCATCTCGTACATTCTTGATTCAGGCTTTCTAGTTACAAGTGCTGGATGGGATGAGGTTACCAGGTCACTTCAATGGGAGTAGGTTGAAGCCCTACTATAAATAAGTCTTCTTGGTGTTTGTAAATAAGGAAGTGTTTCCAATTAGTCTAGAATTTCCTTTATGCTTTTTCTTTTCTTGTGTTTCCCTTCCTTATTTCTTGTTCCTCTCTTTTGTTTTGTTTTGCGCCTTGTGCACCGGTAACCACATTTTTTTTCCAAGGTTGTGTATGCTCAGAGGACCACACATCTATTTAGTGTGGGGTGGAGTGATGTAAAGTATAGGCCCATAATACAAGATTGAACTGGTAGTAGAAGTTGCGGTGAATGGCCCGGTTGATGGATAAAAAGCATGTAAGGAGTAAGAAGCATAGAAAAGAGGTGGATGAAAATGGTTGGTGTCAAAAAGGCTTTGTGGAAACCACATATAGAAAGGATGAAGAGCGCAGGAACAACATGAGGTAGGTGAGGGAAAAATTAGGTAAAGGAAAGAAGAAGTGCCTTCGGTATTGGACACATGTGTAAGAGTCTTCGATCGGGTTGGATTTTTGTGCACCAGAAGGTTGTAAAGGGTTTTTCATGTACAGGATATGGTGCATGTAGGTAAAGGCGCTTAAAATCAGCTTAGTGGAAAAATCCTGCATTTAATGTTAAAGTACAGGTGGTAGGTGATATAGAATTTAATGCTGGAAAGAAGGAAAAACTATAAATACAAGGTCAGAGCAAGTCATTTGTTACCTTGCGTTTATGAAGTGAAAGAAGCTCTTGTGAACTAGGGCATCCAGAGAGAAATTTTTGTGAAGAAAGGAGAATCCAAGAAATTCAAGAGTGCATCTAGGGTAGATCTACAAACTAGTGTGGAAGAAGTACATGGGAGTGGGGAAGTTTGTTGAAGAAGTATCGTCTTGTGGAAGGATTTTTCCAGTTAGGGTTTGGCGGCTAGGGCACGAAGTTAGAAGGGTTTCTTTGCAAGGTTGAGCTTTGGGATTGGACATAGTGGTAGAACAGAGTAAGGGGAAGAGGATTTAAGTGTTAACACTGACCAAAAGAATGGCACCAAGGAAACCAACTGTTTCACCAAAGAAAACAAAGGGCACGGGTAAGGGAAAATAAATCAATGTCGTCGCAAGCACCAATGAAGAATGGTACGTGGAAATGTAGTACCCAGATGGGGTATCGATAGGAAAAGAATGGGAATCACACCTGTGGAAGATGGCCATAAGAGATTATAATCATCACACAAGCACAATGGAGAAGGAAATGGCCTTGGAGTTGGTTCTCCTAACCAACAATAGGATGCTAGATGGAATGCCCATTTACAATGATGAGGTGAAATTCAAACTAGAAAAGGATGGGTTGTTGCAATTGTATGAGTTCCCCTACTTTGGAAAACCTGAGTGCCTTTACTAGTGGTTGATGTCACACATGCATGAAGATCATTTTTATTTCACAGGGTGCAAGATGCGCATCACACCACAACTGATATCCAAGTTCACAGGCCTCAATTGTGAAGGAGATAACATTGATGATGATCTAAGTGACAAAGAAGGCTATCAAGGAGACTGTAGCCATATGAATACAAGAAGGGTTTGAGATACTTTGACATCTCAGAAATAAAAGACCTAGTGATGAGGATGGCCATGTGCTTAGTCACCAAACTCAATGACCAGGAACGGTGGACACAAGTAAATAAGGCATGGCTAAACATATGCCAAAAGATATCAGAAGGGACCATCTACAACTTGTCCACTTTCATTGCAGATGAAATTATAAGTAGTGCACAGGAGGGAGAGAAGATACTCTTAAGTAACTTCCTCCTCACCATTGTGTTTTCAAAGATTGGAGTGCCCGATGGGCTAGAAAAATTTGTTTGGGAATATCCAGAAGAGGATCCCTCACCCGCAAAGAGATTTACAAAATACACTTGTGAAACCATGACGGTCGCTCACAAGGCACACCTGGAGAAGTGGTATAAGTGAATGCATGACCCATTTGGAGGCTGAGTGGAGAATCCCATAGAGTAGTTTCCTATGCTCATGAATGGAGAGGTAGAATTTGTAGTGTACCAACACTTTTGCATTGGCAGATTTAGGTTGACAGATGAAAACATGAGTCAATGGTGTAAACTACCCTTCTCCTTCACCATGTTATACTTCCAAGCCGAGTTAATTGATTCAAGAGGCCAAGAGACTAAGGTTCGACCTTAGTGAGGTATATGTAGACCACCATGAGCTGCACTAGAAGCTAGTCTACCCAAAGAAGCGCACGTAGGTGGAGAGATACCTCTCCCACGAGATACAAATGATGAAACCTGTAACACTACCAATCGCTGGAAGGGTTACAACAAGGATATACCTTTGCATAAGGCTGAAAGTTTGAAAAAGGAACTTATTTGGAGAATGATGTCTCCATCCCTGAAGACCCCACAGGAAGGAAGAAGGCCATGCACCTAGAAAGAGAGAAAGAGAAGAGGTGCAGAAGGCACCAAGTGTTCAAACTACACAAATGGTAAGCGTGCTAGAGACAAGTGCTAAGCCTAGTACTTACGCACGTAGGAAGAAGTCTCTAGTCAAAGAAAAGACTCTAGAAGAAGAGGTGCTGGAGCATGAAGAACCCCTCACTCAGGAGTAATCACCAAGGAAGAAATCACCTATCAAGGGAAAAGAAAAAGAATAATCTCCTATATTGGAATCCCCAGTAAGGAAGAAGCAGAAGGTGACGGATGATGCCGATTCAGAAGAGATAGAGAGTCTAGATGCCTACATTGGCAATAGAGATGATGATGATGAAGATGAACCATGAGGCAAATACCATCCCATCTATGAAAGACATGATTCTGAAGAAGAAAGAGATGAGGAGTATAACAAAGAAAGTGAGGAGAAGGAGGATCAAAAAGAGGTTGAGACCCAAGGAAAGGGGGTAAGTGGAGAAGAAGTTACAAAAGGAAAAAGGACCCCAAGCCTCATTAAGGAACAAGTAGATGAGGCCGTGGAGAAAGAAGTGAAAAAATTCATCAAGGACCTATGGAACAAGAAATGGAATGTAACATGGATGTGGTGATGAAGGAAGTCTGAGGAAGAGAGCATGGGAAAAGAATATGGCAGCATGGGAGGAGATCCTATTTTGGATGTTAGCTTTCCAAAGGCCACACACACAGGGAGGAAGAGCGTAGAAGCATCACAAGTTCAAGGAATGGGCTACATTGATGATCCAAACAAAGTGTTGTGCACGTGCTTCCAGAGCACCGTTCCAATGGAACAACTTTTAGCTATGACTTCATTTGATGAGGAAGGTGCATACCCTCGAATGAGGAAAATGTTGTCATGGGCATTTGAGTCCCACATTGATGAGCCAGAATTTGAAGTAAGCCAAGGGGCATTGATGCAAGTGCCAAAAACAAAAGGGATAAACCCCTTGGTGAATGCTCAGAGGCTTTTAGATGAACAGATCTGCAATGCACTCAACAAAGTCTCAGTTGAGGTTGAAGCTAGGCTCTTTGGGAGAAATGACAGGGTAAAGTTCCTAGAGGTAGAGCTGGAGAAAAAGGAAGAAGAGCTCATTGAAAAGACCAAGGACTTGAAGCAGGAAGAACTAATCAGCACTCAGTTAAGGCATGAATTTAAATATGTGAAGGTAAGGGTGTGTGAGGCATACAAGAAGATAGAGATGATCACGGATGTCATTGTCGTAAAGCATCCAGACTTAACACCGCCCTCGTAAAAGTATGGATCATCCTTGTAATTCCTATAGGACTTGACCCACATACTCACCATGGAGAGGTGACCACTCACCCTAGAATCAGTGGAGGAGGCATTGGTGCACCAAGAGAAAGAAAATAAAATGAAGGTGGTAGATATTTTTTCTCAGTAAAAAAAAATCCTCGCCAATGTAAAAGCCACTGCACAAGTTGTTGAGGCTTCCTATGAAAACTTTGCAGACAAAGATAGAGTGGAAAGTATCTTGGTTTCCACCCACAAAGTAGAACTCAAGGAGTTCCAAGAAAAGAACAACGGGAATAGGGCTGAGCAAGACAAAATCCTAGCCGAAGTGGAAAATAAATCAGAGGCCATTAAGACCTTGTGGGGCTCAATCAAGAACCGGTTGAAGGAATTATACCCTCATAACACTCGGAGGATGGACGTGCTTGAGGATTTGGGAAAGTAGCTGGAAGATATTGTGGAAATAATGAGTGCTAAGGGAGAGGGGTTGAGTTTTGAAGAAGTGAGTGCCCTGGTGGGGGATCTCTGTTAGCAAGCTCAAAGCGAGGTTGATACTTGGGGAAAATCAGAAGCTTGTTTAAGAAAGGATTTCCCTCTCCTCCTCCAGAAGTAAACAAGTTCCCCATTATTTCATTCTTTTCCCCATTTCTTCATTCCTTATTCTTCCCAACCATTTTTAAGGATCCACCATTATTTATTTCCTTTATTGAAGAGTGTTTCTGAGGATGGAGAACAGGCGTAGTGTGGGGTGATGTTGGGCCCCAAAATATCAGCTAAGTACAAAAAAGTGCATGGGTGCACGGGACCTAGACAAAGAAGGGTGTGTGGGTTGAAGGTGCATGCACAAGGAAAAATGGGTTTTGTACTTATCCATATTTGGCACCCCAGGAACACACAAGAAAAACATGACCCTTGTGGATAAGGTGCTAGCCTGGTGACTGTGGGATCAAGAATGGAATATTCCAGGCATGTGATGGAGGGTTCTAGAAGAGCATCATCATAGAGAATGGAGAGCTGGGTTTGTGAAGGCATGCTCCCATGGAGGACCACTTCGACACTTGGCGATCGATCTGTAACTTCTGGAAGGCATGGCGGTGGGTGCTAAGGCTATATATACAAGTGCCTGGTAGAAGAAAAGGATAGAGTGGAAGAGAGGAAAATCCTTGCAGAAAATAGAATGGAGGGTATTATGGCTAGGGATTAGGAGAGCTCTATGAGAAATAGCATATAGAAGGGGATGGGTTTTCATTTTTCTTTGTAAAATGATGAGCATAATATAACTCTAATGCATGATTTGGCTCTGCATAACTATATGAGGATTTGTTATGACCTCAAGGGATGTAATGTGGGTTATTAACTTTGATAGTATGAATATAATTCTTCATTATAAATCATTTGTGTTCAATACTTATGCATTTATTTCCTGTATAAATCATTTCCATGTGTTGCTTGTTATTTCTCTTACCTGCATACAATGAGATGAAAAATCTTCTTAATTTCATAAGAATGTGGTTTAGTTATTTTCTTATCTGCATTTGATTTTCTATTCTAAGATGATGCATTCTCACAAAACTCACATAAAGGAGAGATTCAGTGTGCCTGTGCATGCCTCGGGTGAGTTCCTAGCATCCGCTGGGTGATAGGCCGGTGTGCATGGGATTTTATTGTTTTGTGAAGGGTACAAAAATGTAAAAATATAAAAGTCAAAAGGGATCCTATTGAGTCACTTGATCTAGGAGAAATTGAACCATCTTAATTTATTAATAATCCTCAAGATCCAGGTGTTTCCTCAAAGAAATCTAAGTCATCCTGTCTTAGTGAAGCTTTAGTTTCATATTAATCACCCAAGAGTTCCTATCTTCCTGACATTGTGCCTATGCTAGTTGATAATTTCCTATGGGTACAAGAGCTACTAAGAGGATAATAAAGAATGGTGCAATGGGAAATGAAAACTAACATTGAGGACATATCAAAGTATATAAAAAACCATGTGCACTAAGAAATCTCAAACAACTTCTTTATTCTTCACTAAGACTTATGGATGTTAGTATGTGGAATTTGCACATGCTAAAGTGATTAAAGCCATGTGAGAGATGAAATCAACTAATTATGAGATGAATAGGATTCCATTGGGGTAGGCCACACATGAAGGATATGTGCATTTATTCAAATAGTTTACAGCTTGATTGCTCACAAGAAATGAAGAGAATAAGAAGATTGTGGAACAACTTGAGGAGCATGTGAGAACCCTGACTGCTTATGTCTAATTATTCCTAGAGCTGAATGCAACACTACTTCTGAAAAAATATATCTCTCCTATCAGTAGATTTTATATATGAGTGGAGAAGATCATCAGAAAAGGGAAGGAACTATTTCCTGAGATCCTCTCTCTATATAATGTTTTCCTCATCATTGTTTCCAAGTTGAAGATTAAAAAGGTTGAGATCAAGAAATAAAGATCCCATTGGGATAGATTTTCCCATTGATATCTGAGATGAGTTGTCTCAATTCTCACTCCTTGGTGAGAAATAATGTGTTCACATCTACCATTGATAATTTTTCTCCTTTGTGGTTATGCACAATAAATTCCATGTGTGAAACGATGAACGATGAAATTTCAGAACTCGAGTCTAGTGAGGAGAACATATATGTCATCTTGGAAGAAATCGGTAAAATTCTATAGAATTTTTGATCCCCTTCACTTAGTAAATGTTCATACTTTGCGAAACTCCCAAATTAATTCCAAGAATTTGTCCAAAAAGAGACAAGAGAACCTTTCTCCTTCAATGAGGATACATTAGAATCCCTTGTAGATATTAGAGGCTCCATCTCTAATACCACAAGAGATCATAAAGTATGGTTCACACAATGTAAATCCCTTAGTGATATTCTTGATACGTGGATTGGTGCTTTGGAGTATGTTTGTGTCCCAAAAACAAAGGAAGTTACACTCATAGTTTCTTAGTTCAATAAAGAGGTTAAGGGAAAGGATTTCATCCATGGAGCATTTCCACATATTCCATCAAGAGAAATTTTTTCCTTGTTAGAAGCTTCTTCATCTTTATATTGATCACTCTTCTCTTATTCTCTCTCTTCTTCCTTCTCTCTCTACATTCTAATTCTTTGTTGGGAATGTATTTTTGGCTATTTTGTCTTATTCATTTAAGTGAACTTTTATTTTTTCATTGTAAACATTCTTTTTCATAAATAAGAAAAGAACTTATTTTTATTCGTACGGGAATATGAAAGGTCACATGTAGTAGGAATATGAAAAATCACTTGGGGGAGATGAAGAGACACTTTTTAAGGCTTTATATTGAGATGGATTCTCCATTCCAAAGGGTTTAGATTTTTTTCTCTTAATACTACAAGTAAGAATATATTTTATTATATCTCCTTGTTTATGTTCTTCTACTTCTTATTTTCCAACTATTAAAGCTTTGTAATCTTGGACAACAAAGAGAGATTTTTTTTTAGAGGAATAAATCAATAGAACTTTGTGTCTTTGATTTGTTAATCTTGTTATTGCTTACATAGTTATTTCTCTTCTTATTGAATGTGGACCTACTCTGGTTAATGTTTATGAAATTTTCAAGTTCCTACTCACAACCTTAACCCTCTCCATATTTTCCTATCTCCACTTTACCTCTTTTCACGCAAATTCCTCCCTTGTATTCCATACAAGAAATTTTCCACATATTTAGTAGAGAACTCTTGTGTGATTCTCTACCTAATGGCCACCCATAGATTCAATTATCCCATGCATTGAATAAATTAGAGCCTCACCATTCCCAAGAGGAGGGACCTAGTCCTAGATAATTGATGAAAAATACTAATTTATCTAGTGAAAAATTATTTTTCCAACACTTTTACAATGATGTATTCAACTGGTTCACCTCCAATCATGTAGCTAATAACTAGGGTGGTAAAAAAATATTATAATTTGTCCAAGGAGGACACATCCTCCATTAAAAATCCATCCTCAAAATACTGATGATTTTTCATGATATCTTGGACAAGTAAAAGTACGGAATAAAGCATCTCTATAAATTATATGTATCTCTACTTCAAATGTTACTTAGTGTCTTCACCTTTTGGGATGAAATTTTTTTATTTTCCAATTCTAGGCACAAAACCCATTGAGTTTTATCTATCATAAATTTAGGATAGATCATTCCTCTTGGGAAGTGGTAAGGGTATGCTAATTACACAACTGAAACCTCTCTAGGCCTTGTGGTATGTTTCTCATTAATATTAGATGGAAGAAAAAACTTGGGAATCTCAAACATCAATAGAGGGTTCATTAATTTCATTTACCTACAAAAATTTGCATCTATGTATTGATTCTTGAGAATTAAATATTGTATTGTTATCTCCCCCTCCCCATGAGAAATCTCACCTTTATTTCTTAAGGTGTCCTTAAGAAAATGTCTTGCAGGCCCCTTAGATCCTCATCCTTCTCAGTTATTAGCCTTCCCCTACTTGATGTTTTTTAGTGAACCTGTTTGAGACCCCACTACTTTTTGTGTTACTTTCTTCGTCCTCCTTTTGTCTTGCACACACCTTAGAATCACCTAACATATTTTTAAGTTAATCCACATCCATATCCTTTCCCAAGTGTGGAATACGATCCTTCTCCATTCTATAGGGAATAACACCCTTCTTCCCCTTCCCATTCTCGACTAAAAGTGCCATTGGAGGTGGTGCCACAATTTCCTTTGGGATTTCTCTTCTCCAACATCCGAGAGACCAATGACCTAGATTATCCTTGCACTAATTAATTTCATATTTCTCCATGTAAATTACATTTATCTCCCATGTATTCTTAATATATCATAGGCCAACAATGTTTTAGTCTTTCCAAAATAGGGTAGATGTCATAACACCACTATTTTTATCTCTATTCTTATAAACATGATAGAAAAATACTCTTCTCCTTTTCCAATATCCTTCAACTTTTCCATAACTATTTTCTCATCTACTTATACTTATACGGGAAACTCCACCCTTATCATAGTTGTAGTAGTGTATTTTTTATGATTTGAATCCTCCACGACACAAATACCTACCTATTTTTCTATCCATAATTTCATCTATAATGTTTTCAGATATCCCATCTCCATTACAAGGGTAATGATCTTATGTTTCTTTTGATGGCCCTTGCCAAAATTTGTACCTCAAGATTTTTATTTTGTTTCATTGACCTTAGTTTTTCTTCACATAATTTCCTCAAGAAGTAATTAATCCCTAACACACTAGTCACTCTCTTTAATTTCCTCAACTTTGGTTCATTATTTCCCTCTTCGCAATTCACTTTTTTCCTCAATATAATCTCTATTTTTAAACTTAATAATACTCAAATGAGTTCATAATACCATATCAAGTGCCTTAAACATCCCCACTAACACTAACTATGATGCCTAATTTGATGAGCCACTTACAGTATTTTGCATCATCAAAATGCATGAAAAAATTTCTACTCACCCTCCACATTCATATGTTTTAATGTTTTTTCTCTTCTCAAATGATGACTCACCAATGTCTCCAAAAAAATGTTCTCTGCAAAACATGTCTATTTTGCAAAACTTGTATCTTCACCTACTTTATTTTTCCTTCAAAAAATGGAGTCATGTGATTATGAAAAAATTATATTTATTTCTTTCAATCTTAATATTATATAATGGTTTGTGTACAAAATAATTACATACATGGAGTAATATGTCACTTGATTTTACAAAAGTATAAAACAAATAATTTATAAAAGCATTTATTGGATGCTAGCCTTATTTTGGATCTAGGTTTCTATGTCTAATCATGGAAGGGATAAATATTACACCTATTAAAATGCCCAAGAACCATTTTGCCATCTAATTCATGGATAGTAAATGCTTTTATTCCAAAAATTTAATGGATAATAAATGGCCCAACCCACCACATATGTAGATTTCCCAAGTTTTTCATATACATGGAATCAAACAAAATCACATTATATCCTTATTACAAGAGTGTCACCTTGATGTGATTATCATGCCAAGTATTCTATCTACCTTTCTCAATCTCGTGACTCCACCAAACCAATAAAATTCATTCATATAGTAAACAATATCAAGAAAACTCTTATGCACTGATTGCATTTTCTTGATATTATTTGTGAGGGTAATCCATAGAGTGGGAACAAAAAATTCCATTGGTAAGATTACCTCTTTACCATATATTAGTGATTTAGCCTAAATGGTTAATTATTTAGGGGGTAGTAACCAATGGTAGATTATCATAATCAATTATTTTCTAAAGATAATTACAGAAATATCATGAATAATAATTAAATAATGATAAATAATGAAATAAATTACGAACAATGAGAAGGGGAAGAGGACTTAGCTGATATCTTGGCCTATGTACTAATTTGGGTTGACCTGATGACTGGAAAAGGCTAGAAATGATCTGACATAGATTCAATACCGAAAGTGTTTCCTGAATGGATTCCTGGACCAAATCATATGGTACAGACCAAAACATACCCTCGCCATGTCTCTTTTTGTATGTGTTTTTCCATATATGATTTCAGCTCCTGCAACTTTCTGGGTTTACACACTAATTCTTGATTTTCTTCTATTTAAAATCTATACCACTAATATTGTATGATGCTCACTGTGGAATTGATTCAATCTTCAAAATAATAGATGGTGAAGGAGTCTTTAAAAAATATTAGTTGGATTGTGGGCACCCCTGTGTATAACCAACATCAGCACTAATTCAAATAGGGCTAAAACTACACGTCGTTCTCGCCTATCACGTGAAATATATAATGTATGCAACCAATTTTTTAATCACGACCTTGCAAGAATGTCATTGTAATTGAATTTTTTTCCTATATTGACTTGAGAGGAGGTGTTCTTTGTGTTTGCATATCTGAGTGGATGACTTCCCTAGAATGAGTATGAAGAGTATATGAAGCTCAAGGGAGTCTTGGAGTATCTTTTCTTGTGAATTCTCTTTAGTGTTTTCTCATTGGAATCTAGAAGTCAAATAGATAGAATGCCCTCTTTAATGAAAGATGAATACATTTCTTATATATGTGTTCTAGATACTTAAGACTTGTATAAGGATGACTAAAAGTGTACCAGAGAAGTTTAAATTAGAAAAAGTACCATTAGATGGAGAAGAACCAAAGAAAATAGGTCAAACCATAGTGTATATGAGCTATTTCCCTTTCTAGACATTATGGTCCTAGATGCATATGAGAGTAATATGAAAGTTATAATTATACTATGCGAGGGTGTATCCTAATTTGATGGATTAATATGATTGTTATATGAACAAATAGGTTGTGTTTGTAAGAAAGAATGAGTGAGACATAGATAGGGATAACCTAATTGGTAAAATAGAGAAAGTGTGGGATAGTGCAAGAGTGCTTTACATTTTTGTGATGTTGCAAGACATGAATTACCAAAATGAGTGTCTATAACTAGCTAGAATGTGGTGTACTTAATTAAAAATTTATACGTCATTTGGTATGCCCATAAGAATATAAAAACATGGTCATCCCAACATGTGTAGCCCATTTTCTAAATATTTTTTAAATTCATCCCTAGAATCTTGTTGAAGGATTATGTTGTCCAATTCACTTGTGGATGGTATGAAGTTATCTTGTGATGTGTGATCATGAATTACTCTAGTAAAATCCTTACTATCTCTACAAGAAAATAAGTCCCATGGTTACTTATTAGATTTAAGGTACATCCAAACCTATTAATTATATTCTCCCACAATAATCATGTGGTAGCTGTTATGAAGTAGTTCGTCATCAATGTAATTTGTAGAAATTGTGTTATATAGTCTCTGGGAATGATAATGTATTGTGTCCTTATGCATCATCCAAGTGGGTTGATAGGTTCCAAAAAAGTAACCACCCACTTATAAAATAGTTCATATGTAATCATTATTACTAAGGGAGTCTCATCTCCATGATTTGGTTTCCCTACCCTTGAAATATATCATAACTTTTTATAAAATCTTGTGTACCCTTGAACAAGGTCAACCACCATAATCCCAACAAAAATATTTTGTAGGCCATGACATCCCTTGCATAGTGCCCTCCTAGAAACACTTCGTGAAAATCCTTCCAAACATCTATGCACTCATGCTCCAATACTTAGTGATGTAAAACCTCATTTATGCTCATATTGTATAATTCCCCTATGATCAATTGATATAGGAAAACCTTTATTGGAAAATATGTTTTCAACATCAATGGCCATCCTTTAAGTGTCATCCTCAATGTAACAAATGTTGTATTTTTTTCCATATCTTCTAAAGCCCTTACAAATTGAAACATTTGGTCATTAAGCAACCCTTACTCTATCGAAAATGCAATTTAACCCATATTTATATGGGATAAGTGGAAGTCTTGTATGTAGTCTCCTCATCTTTATAACTAACTTAAACTAGAATTCCTAAAAGATAACCCTCCAATGAAAAATGTGGCTATGAAGTACTAATTCGTAACGTACTTTAATGGTTCATGTTCTGTAAAAAATACAAATGAAGTATCCAAGTAATTGTTTAAAAAAAATTAGTGCATAAACCATCCCTTGGGTTTCTCACTCCGTCATGTTATAATTATATTACGTGTTAGATAACTTACATATTGTAAAATGAATAATATGATCAATATTTCCTTCTATTGTATACAAAATAATGACTCCCACTGCCACTCTAAATGCAACTACATGTACATGAAAATTTTGTTTCTAGTCTGGAAACTACAAAATCGATGCACTAGCCAATTTTTCCTTAAGTGTATCAAAGGCACCCTACTAAAAATGTTTCCATTGATAGGAGACATAATTTTTTAGTAGTTCTTCTAGAGGTCATGCTATGCATGTATAATTCTGAATGAATTTCCTATAATATCCATAATACTCGAGAAATTTGTAGATATCCTTTTACATTTTTGTTCTCTAGTTTTTGAACCACTGCCAGTTTTACGGGTTCCACCAAAATGACTTCTTTATAGATGATATGCCCAACTAGAGTCCCATATGGTACCAAAAAGTGTACTATTTAAGGATGAATTTTTTTTTTTAACTATCATAACATTTTGAACACTAAGTGTAGTTTCATGTGGATCCCTTGGTATTTGATACATGGTGTAGTCATCATGGTAGAATGAAAATAAATTTGGATAAATTCCTTGAAGGATTTGATAACTTTGTGTGATAAGACTATTGTTGTATTCTTCAATTTGAACAACATTATGTTATTTACAAATTAACCACACTCTATACAAAAATTATATTTCCCTTATCTTCCTCCATAATCTATACTTGATGATACCTAGAGAACCCATCCATGAAGGTGTACATCTCACATCATATGACTCCTTCTAGTACCTATTCATTAAACAAGGTTGGAAAAGGATATTCTATGAATAATTCATGTAAGACATGGTCTTCCATAAAAATCTTTATGTTTCCATATTTTCTTATGCTTATCACCATAAAACTAATCCAGTATGATTCTTCTACTAGAAAGATAACCTCTACATCCAACATTTTTTCAGTTTTCTCTTGTACCCTTTCATGCAAATTCATATTCATTCAATATGGCCTCTTCTTCACTAGTTTTGTTTCCTCCTGCAACTTAATGTTTATTTTCTCTAAACTTGGATGTAACCCTTTCGTTTCCTGATAACTTATGGGAAATATGTCTCATAACTCCTTCACTAGCTTCACAAGTCTTGTGAACTCTACATCTCCCCAAAATCACCTAATATTTCAATTCAAGTACCCTCCTTTATTTTTATGTTTACTTACTTCATTCGTAGAGGTTGATAATTGTATTTAGAAAGATCTTATGTATAGTCTCTACTAATTGTTTCCCTTTTATTACTTCAAGTTTCTCTACCTCGACAATTTCTTTCCTTTCTCCCACCTTGTGTAAACTTTTATCCTGTGTAGATGGATATCCCCACACTAAAGGCTATATTTGGTCCTTTTCAATAAGTATATCAAATGAGTAATCCTCATAATCCTAAATTATATGAATCCTTTTTTCCCATATAAAATCTCAATGAAATAATAAATCCTTAATCATGGTCAAGGGAGAAAATATACTGTTATTATATGCATCTAACATGAAGTTATTCAAAAAAACATCCTTTATAGCTTCCTAATCCACAGTTTATCATTTTTTCTCATTTCATAGATACCATGCCTTCATCCACCTCCTCAATTTCATGTATAAAAAATGAACCTAGAGTAAAAATAGTGAGAAACATTCACTTTAGGTCCATTCCCACTCACACTAGTAGAGATCCTCTTGTGGACTAGTATATCCTACATAATATAGAACTTGTTTATTCAAATTACTTCTCTCGAACATCATACACATGGTCTCTTTAATTTTTAGCCTCTTTTGTAATAATAACATATGTATTTTCCACCATGTAGAAATAGTTTCCTTAATCATATGTATCAAAACAAAAACCTTAAATTCTTCAAGTTTGGTAAACATGCCTCAAGATATACTACATAATATTTGACACATGCCAATATATCAAACCTTGGTAATTTTTCCAGGTGGCATGTGTTAATTCTTGTCACCTACTTTCCTTGTGGTTCCTTCTTAGGAAACCACCTCATTATAAATTCTCTCCCATATACCATATTAAATGATGAATCAAATTTTTACTGGTATCAACTTATACTCCCAAAACCTTATCACAATGCATCTTATATCTATTACCTCATATTACATAAGCACCCATATCTCATAGTAGTGCCAGATATTGAATATCCACAACTCTTCTAGTCTAGTTGGCCATCTTATGTTGGGTTTAAGTACTTGCAATAATGTCTTGTCACTTTGTAAATATTAGTAATGTCTTATTCCATATGTATTCTCTCCACATAAGGTGTTCCAATAAAATAATTTGAAGGGATTATCATCCTCTATCAATACTTTTTAAACTCATAACCCGTTTCTTTAATATCATATATGTATGGTTTTCATAACACAAAATGTGTACAAGTAATGGGGGGTAATTATCAATTTTCATAATTTCAATAACCTTGAATTTTGCATAGAAACTCACCCCCGTTATTTCCATTTATTATCTATGTAAATCCCAATGGGCCTTGCCTTATTTTGGTTGACCATAATTAGAAAATTTAAGGTTAGTACTAGTGAAATAATCCATAATATTTTCCATACACATTTCATCAATATATTGAATTATGTGTGTGTATCAATAAGGAAGTTTTTAAATCATTCCCATTCATGTTTACCTCTATTAGCAAATATTTATTATACCTGATCTTATTTACAATGAAAAGGTATTTCAAACTCATAATCCCACCATCTTGAATATCCTCTAGAATTTTATAAAGCTAGGTTTTAAAAATCATCAACACCCCTTGTTGCTTCATCATAAAAAATATCGTTCAACTCCAAAATTTCTTTAGATGAATGGGTTTCATGTTGTTATGCCCTAATCTTCACCTCTATTTCATGAAAACCTAAACCTACCCTTGTATATTTCATATGATGTGCTACATTTTAATAAAAATATTCCTATAGGTCATTACATATACCTATGGTGGTGGGGATGATAACTTTATATTTTCACATCATTCCATCTAGTTATTTATACATTCACCTCTTCTCTAACATCTTACGAGTTAAATAGTTTCCACCTCCAAATCTTCCCTTATTGTCCTAGTTTTCTACTCCTCTTAGCTCTAACACTTTAAAAATCCCTTTCTTTTTTACAAGGTTTTGGAGCTAATTTGCCTTATGGTTCTCAAATAAATGTACACAAGTAAGGAATTTGGGAAAATATCATTCATAATGATTCAATTCCCTAAATTTAAAACACGAGCCCTGGTTTAGTCCACTTATTCCACTTCAATGACCCCAAAAACATACTCCATACCATGGTTATATGAGTAATATGATGGATCCTCCTTATCATGAATCTTGTATGCATGCATTAGTTATATATTTAAACTAGTAACTTAAAAAAAAAAAATCTAATCTATAACCATTAAAATAACATCAAGATAAAACATGAGAAAGAGAAACCATTAATTCATAAACATAAGTAAATGTAAACATATATTATTGTGTGTATTTATTTTAAATGTATGTGGATTATTGTAAACTGATTGTGTAAGGTTAAGTAACATTGTTGTAAGCAAGAGGACAATGATGTAAGGAGGTTTTCCAAAATTGGAAGAATATCCATTTCTGGTAAGATCTTACATTAAGATGGTTTCTCAATGTATCTAGGTTTCTAATAATAGAAATATTTTATGAGAGAAGGTGTTTGATTGTACATTTGGAAGGTCAATTATATAGGTTTTTGTTAAATGATTTTGATTTATTTTGGTATGTGTGGGACACTATAGATGTATGAATAATAGCTTGTTAATTGTTATTAGGAGAAATTAACTAATATTAATTGTCCACGGGATGTTATGGAAAGATGATTTGAATAAGGGATTAAATTAATTAATGAATGGTGATTCATGGGATTTTTGTGACTTTAGAATGATTTGTGAATGGTTGATTCAACGTGTCTACATTTACCCCTCTTTAGGAGGGTGTCGTAGCTAGGTGTACCCTTTCAAGGAAAGTAGTAAAAACTAGATGGATTTAAAAATAATAATAATAATGAAATTGATAGGGTGATACCCCCTGAAGAGACCATGTGGTAATAAAAGAAGTAGAGGGTATCTTGAAAGGTGGAAGATAATTCAATCGTAAAAGAAGTGGGTAAAAATTGAGTGATTGGGGTGTAAGGAGATGATCCTTGTGACATGGCATATACAATAGATAGGGAATTAGAAATTTTGATCGATGGGTCACTTAAATATATTATGTGAAGGGATTGATTGATTTATTTCATAAGGTAGATAAAATTTGGAAATATTGATCGATGGGCCACTTTAGTGGATTCTCTAAAGGTATCAATAAGCTGATTTCACAAGTAAGATGACTATTTAAAAAATAGATGCCGCTAGGAGGGATGGTTGATATGATAGAATAATATGATGAAGGATAAAATGTTAGAAAATTTTTGATAGAGAGATGTGATGAATGTTGTGTATATTTCACAATGATTTTATTGAGAAAATTGGTGTTTGATATAGCATATGACATGATGCACCATAATATGAAAAATTGTGATGAAATTTTTGTAATATGTCACAGGACTGACTAGACTTAATAAAATATAAAGAACACATAAATTAAAAAAACATATAAAGTAATACAATGAAAATGTTTCTCTATGTGTAACACCTAAGTTATTTGTGATTGTGACAAGGATAATAGTTTTTCCCAAGTGATGATGTACATGAGGGAGTTGGATTGTAACTAATGTGTCCTGAGAAATGATGATGATAACAATGTTATGCTACATGTAACAATGTATGTAAGGGAGCATGAATTTTGAACAACTTATCCTAAAGATGTCTATCATAATCTATGTTAATCATGTTAGAAGTGTTTTGGGTATGACCAAGATAAAAATATTTTTGGTTTACAAATTTGTAATTATTTTTTAGATTTTTGATGATTTTATAATTTTTGGATTTTTGATGTATTTTGAATGTTTTGGATTGTTTTTGTATTTCTATATGTTTTAGACATATTTGGATTTTAAATATATTTACAAATGATGAGACCTAAAGAAAAATAAAATTTCTGGTGTTTATTATTTATGACCCTTTGTGGGGTACATGTTGTAGGAGATAAGATGTAGCATAAAATATGAAGACAAGATAGGGTTTGTTAAACCCTATGAAAAGGTTGTTACATATGTGGGTTTTGAGGATTGACATGAACCCAAAATATTGATTAGTGGGCCACTTTATTAGATTTTGTAAAGGGATTGATAGGCTTATTTCACAAGGTAAGTAATTGTTGGGTCAATTGAGACTAATGGATTGATGATTTATGATAATTTTCCTAAGATTGTTAAGTAGAGGATTTGATATGGCATCCCCTTTAAAAGAAAACTATTTTTGGGTCATAGGATTGCCCAACATCACATGAGATGAAAAATGGAAAAGGATAAATGATATGAAATACACCTTAGTAAAGGAACGATTATTGTAGTAAGAAAATAGTTACTTTCAACCATGGTAGAAGACATTGAATGTACATGATTGAGATAGATGGTTTGAATATTGAAAATAAACATGTGATGATACAAAGACACATATCATGAAACAACATACAAACCAAAACAAGAGTTTGAATAAGGTATAAATATCATATAACAATATACTAACATAGTAGCTCATCAAGATCTAGTGTGTGCATGTACAAGTGAATTGTTGCTTTAAGTGAAGATTTGAAGGTCATTACATGAAGAAAAATTAGCCAATGTTTAGGAAAGAGTGATTTTGATAGTTGATTTGTGGATGAATGTGTGTGGAAGAATATTTTTACATTGATCCAATACCAACCAGGTGTTTATATCCCTAATAGAGATGTATTTAAATATATTTTTAGTATTTCTATACTACTATTCAGATGTCCATATCCCCAGTAGAGATACTAGAGACACCCATACCAAAAGTTTTAATATTATTTCTGAATTTTCTTTTGCTGTTGATTTTTTTATTTTTATTGGTAATTGATAAATATATTCAAATCTCTCAATTGTGTTCTTATGAGGTTACGAACCACTAGTGGCATGATGGAAGGAATGAAAGTGATTGTAGAGACAACATTAGATAGTGTTAACATATATACCCAGGTGGTATCAAAGATAATTCTTTCAGATGTAGGATAGTTCTAAGTTCTTTAAGAGGATTTTCATTATTTGATTTGCTAGGTGATGATAGACCAAGGTCAAATGGTTGCAGTAGAGATCGTTGCCTCATAATGTGTGCGGGAATGCTAATCAAGTGATGCCAAAGGGTTGGAATGAAAAGTTAATGGAATGAGAAATAGTGATAAGTGATTTGTAGAAGTATGGATGTGAAGGGGAGAACATCCATGTGCAAATGCAACTTTATTATGATTAGCTATGATTTGATTCTTTTGATGGTTTTGATTTTTTTTGAATAATTTACTTTTTGGATTTATTTGATGTTTTTGATTGAGTGTTTTCATTTTTTAATGTTTTTTTTAGATATTTAGGATTGAATTTTGGATGTTTTTAGAGTAGGTGACATGCATTTCAAGTAATATATTGTGTCCAATTTGATTTCAAATCCCTTTACATGGTCTTATAATGGGATACCATTATTGAATCCATGGATTTTTGTTATAAATTCATCATAATTGAATATGTAAATTTGATTTTGCTGGTACTATGTGAAGGGCTTAAGGGATTAGTGGTCAAGATGGATGTTTTAGATGACAGTTTCATGAAAGGGGTTGGTGGAAGCAAACTCTTTGGAAAAGATACCCATGGATTTTGTATCAATGTTGGAAGAGATATTTTTCGTTGATGGAAAAGGTTGATTTTGTTTCATTATGTGAGTTTCTAAGAGGTTTGTAACCTATACCATGCTAACATATATTTTTATAAAGATGGATATTCTCATGGATTCCTTTCTCAATAGTTTCTAGGCCTTTTCCTATGTAGTTCATATTTTAAAATATCTTATTGGCAATATGATAATAATATAATAGAAGTATTAAAAAATGCTATCATCATGAAGCCAATGTATGTATGATATTTTGATTTCCCTACTTTTAGGAAACATACCCTAATGAAGGATTAAGTGCCCAATATATAGGATGACTTATCCTTTTTCTTCTGCATGTTATGCTTGTCATGGATTTTAGGAGGTGGGAGAAACTTGGATAAATGAAATTTGTTTTGAGTTTAACATTATCTAGATTCTTTGGAAATGATAATGAAATGGGACTCAGATGGTGGATTTTTTGATGTGGATGGGAGATCATTTTTTGGGATGTAGATGGGACATGGGTCATAGAAAATTTATTAATAAATGTATGAAATTTCTCTAGGTAAATTTTATTGGGGACTCTTTACTCTTGAAGGATATTATGCATGGTATCCTTATGAACAAGGGATGTGTTGAGAAGGTACAAGATGAATAGATATGTAGGAGTATTCTCAAGTGGGTGAAGGATATCATATTGAACCTATAGACTAGGTAGATGAGGTTATGATAATGATTTGTTATTTCATGCATTGTAATGGCATAATTTAGGGTTCTAAATTTGATATTCGCTATATGATTCTTGGTTGGGTGAATGAATCCAACGAGAGATCCATATGTGGGCAAATATTTCTTGGAAACATGAATGGTATTGTAGACACAAAATCATACACTTAAGACATTACGTAGTATTGGTCTCATACTACAATTTAGAAGGGTTTTGAGTGAAGAAAGTACTAATTAACCCCCATATTTTGGCCATCTTCTCTTATTTTATTTTTTCATTCCTGACCTTTTCCACCCACATGCCAAGTATATTTTGGTCATCTTCCATCATTTTAGCCTTGACAGGGGCACCCAAGCCAATACTGGGGTGCCCATGAGTTCCCTGGTCCCACCAGGGATGCTATGATCCTTTTTAAAATTTCTCGCCACTTTTTGGGAACTTTCTAGCTATTTCATCTTCTTATCTTTTTGGTGGTCAGCCATTTTAGGGTTAATTACAAAATTAGATAGAGAGAACCCTATAAATATAAAGTTATGAGACCATAATGAGGGACCAAGCATTAGTCACTACTATCATCCACCTAGAGTTGCATCCATTTGGAGATCACTTACATCTATTAGCTCCATCACAAGGACAAGGTTGGTTCATCTACATCACACAAGCATAAAGGGAGGGATTCTATTCTATTCCATGCATACATTCTATTACATTTTCTACATCTATTTATTGCTCACTAATTCACAAGTGTGACTGACACAAGAGAACCTATGGAGCATGATGCACACACACACCAGAACTACATTTGGGTTTGAAATGTAGTGCATCACTCAGTTAGTAATCCCACTGTTGTAGTAGCTGAGGTTAGCCCGAACCATTAATTTGCATTCTTTTTTAACGTTTTTATACTTATTTTGGTCATTTGCAAATCTTCTATACATCTTGGATTACCAATGACATCTGGATTACTACATTGAATTTGATGTGAGACACAACAAGGGTTTTGGACCACCTTTCAGACCTATAAAAATCAGTTTTGGATCTTTTACATAGACTAAGACACCCATTCTATAGACCAGAGCACCCATAGGCATGTTAGTCCCTCTCGAGGTTCTCCAGTATAGCTAGATTGTTCAAATCCATTCTTTTTAGGACCTTTGCACAACCATTTTTGCTTTCTATTTTTTGACTCAATTCTATGACATAGTATAGAAATATCCTCTGATCAGCTGAGTTCATTCTTAACTCTCCTTGCACTTTAGGGTTTAGCATTTCCATTTTTATAGTTGCTTGGGTCATGTCTATATTTGTTTACTACATTTATTTATTGCATTTTACATGTCATTCTAGATTGGAATAACTAACCCAACATACCATTTTTAGTTAATCATTTTAGTGAACCTGAATCGATCATTCACGCTTCTAGGTTCTTCATTCATTTCTTATCATCCTAGGGTTTGGTCATAATGAGTATCTCCATCAATGATTATTTGCTTTCCAATCCTGATTTACTACATAGAGTCCAAAATTTTCTTGTTACTACTTGCATTCGTTTTGACATGCATTCAGACTTGGTTTATCAAGACTTTACTGATTCTTTCTCTTCACACATAGTATTCAAGTCTAACCTTCCCACTGATGTTCACACTTTTGATAATGACCCGCCTCTACATATCATATGTCTTATTCATAATGTAGTTGTTAAGTGCACTTTGATTGATAATGGATCTGAACTTAACTTATGTCCTATGTTATTCCTTGAAGCTTTAGGTCTTTCCTCTCATGACGTTAGTCCCTCTAGTGTTTTACTTTTTTCTTTTGATGGTTCTGTCTGTCCATGTTTTGGTCACGTTACATTTCCTATCACTGTTGGTCCTAAGACTTTCCACAATATATTTTTCGTTGTTGATTTCCTAATTTCCTACAACTGTCTACTTGGTAGGCCATGGCTTCATGCCATGCAATTTTTCACCTGTACTGTCCATAATTGTGTAAAATTCTTACATGAGAGCATTGATTACACTATTTTTCATGACCGTGATCCATTTCAGTATTGCGACTGGGATCCTAATACTAGTTTTCCTGTTCCACACAAAAATATTATAGACGAGCCCCAACCTATCAAAGAACCACCACACTTACCACCGCTTGATGATACCTTTTGTGTGATAGATACAGTTCCTTTTGGGCCACCTACTACTACTACTAATACTACTAAATTTCCTTATTAGGGGCTTGTCCAGTCTATGAACGTCACTTTATATTATACACCCTCACGTGTACCACCTATGTTAGCATGCCCACCATTCACTTACATCCTCTTCATGAATGACTTATATTTGGAACATATCTCATTTGAACCTACATGTGATGTCACTATATGCTCCCATGATGGTCTAACTCGGCTTGATTTCGATTTTGAGTACCTTCATCCTCTTACTCATGATCCTCATCTCTACAGTGGCTTTATCAATATTACCTCCACTTATGGTTTGCATGTATTTCATCTTACGGTCTACTTATCATGTACCCCTTATTATTCTCCACCCACATTAGAGGAATCTTGGCTTATTTATAATGGGGGCACATTTTATCCTAGTCATATAAACATTTCATTTCCTATGCCCTTTGGTCATGTTTTTATCTGCAATAGTTCTTTTCTTGGTTATTCACAAAATCTCACTCGTTGGTATACATACGGTTTCCCACTTCCTCCATTCATTGATGAGGAATATGCCATGGGTATAAACAACTTACACCTCAATGGTTTGTTGGATGATCAACCAGCCACTATTTCGTATCAAGTAACCAATGCTTATCCATTTGAATTTTCCCCAGAGGATGATGACCTTCTCAATGACTTTACATGATCTTCTTGCACATGCACTTGGAGGGCATATCATTTAATTGACCCCCCTCATTCTAGCATAGTTACATGGTACTACAACACACCCTTAGAATTCAAGCATACCTCATCTTAGAATAATCTCATATTGCATATTCATACATACGTTATATTATCACCATCACCCGATGACACACTCTTGTTCTTCGGTTCACATTTGACTATTGAGGGATTAGTACACATGAACCCCACACACTACACAATATGTATTACACATTGGGTCTATTCATATCTCTCGGGTCATACAACACAAATTCTATATTTATTTACATCATTTTGACCTTTACGCACATATACATCTTGCATTCAGACTACATCATTTACACATTTTCATATCCTACACATAAATCATACTAGTCTTAATCATACATATACAAAACTTTCATGGTCTACGACTCTAGAATTTTACATATTACATCACGTAGATCTTACATTCATTATTTTACATTATACATTACATATTGTACAATGGAAATTACATCTCACATTACATTCTATACATCATACATTATACATTCTACTCCTCACATGGTCATCTATTATCATCACGCATATTGCATTGTATTCTACGCAGTTCACTCACTACCCTATGATGCACTTTAGTTACTCAGTCCATACTCTACTACCGAGGGTTTACCAATCAAATGGACCTTACATTCATCACATGTTTATCATTCCACCTTTCATCATGCAAAATTTCTAAGATAGTGACACATGCTATAGGCTAAATCATCACTTACTCTATCATCTTATAGTGTTATACACTTTAGGATACGTCACCACTCCCTACTATTCATCATGTAGTGATATACTCTTAGGGATAAATCATCACTCATGCTTTCATTTTTTCTTGATATACACTTAGGCTATAAGGTTCACACACATATCTTCTACATGTCGCATATCATCATAACTATGCATACATACTCATCACAGTGTGCTAGACACAACACACACTATTCAAACATTTCCTTATGACACACTCTTGTTTACAATTCATTATTGACTACTGAGGGGGATAAACAAATGAACCTCATTGCATACATTTCCATTCACTTGTGGGGAACATTTCTCCTATCACATCCATCTTGGATTCCATTCCATCCATCCACAACATACTGCATATTATGGTTGATTTTACTCTTGTTTACTTTTTCTTTTTCATGGTCGATTTATTACACATGATAGTTAAATTACTTGTATGTCATTTATATATATCATCCACACATGCACATTCACATATTTTTCTAGTTATGATCACAGATACAAATCTATTATACACAACATGGATGCTCACCTTCTACCCTTCCTACACTGGACAATGGGGGCATCCACATTCGTCTCTCACAAGTGATATGTTTCATTTTTTACTTAGCACTTTCCATTACTTGGTTCTACAAGATTTTTACATACTGGCTATTTTTCTAACATGCTAGCGGGTGCTTCAAGTGCAACATTTGTTATGCAGGGATATTTACTTCCATACTTGTTTTTTACATTGTCTGCTATTGTTTTCTTCTATTTACGAGCCTTGTCCTATGTTTGGTGTGTACACTTGTTTGTTTGTATGCAACCATGATGGCCTTTTTGTGTCTTGCAACATCATGAGTGATGTCCCATGTTTGCAACCCTCTTTGTGTGGCTTCCTTTATCTTCTTGCATGTTTACATTACTGCTTTGTTTGGTATCTTATACACTATTTGTGTAGCTTCTACACTTTTTTCTATATGCATGATTTTTCATACTAACACTTGTCTTTGGCTAGCCTCTTTTTTATGTGCACCTTGGTTTCTACCAAGCACATTCCTATTAGGAAACATTTGTTCATAGTGTGAACATATGGTTTGAATATTTGTATTATTTAATATTTAAATAATATGTGATTGTGCACAATTAGTTATCATGCAAAAATCATGGATAGGGGTGCAGGAGTATGACTAGGGATTAGAGGAGAGATATGGGGATAAGGTGATGAGACTTGACTCCATGATTATAGGAGCAAGCAATTGTATAAAATGCCCTTCCTATTCAATAGAAATTACTCAATTATTTTTGATATTTTATTTGTCTCTGGATTTTTTCTATTTTCATGTGCTAATCTCAAATTGTTGTTGCTAATTTTTATCATCAAATATGGAGTTTTGTTATCATCTGGTATCAAATAAGGTTTCCTTCTGCAAGTGTAGAAGAACAAGAAGAAGAATATGGTTGAAGGAATCCCGTAAGAAAATTTCTAGCAAACACATCACAGTAAAAAGAGTGCAGTTTACTCATATGACATCTGATTGATGTCTCATTTTTTTTTCTTGGAAAGATAAGAACAATGGTCACACTATTTCAGTTTACATCAGCTTCCGATTCTTCTTGTATATATGCATAAAATTTTGTGTAAGTTGATTGAAATTTTTTGTTGTTTTTAAAAAAATTGTTTGATAGATTGAATGTATCTAAAAAACCCAGATTGAAAATATTACAAAATTTATTGAGTTTGTTTATTTATTATCTGGAAAAATTCTATTAAAATTTTTAAAAAACCTAGTTTCTAGTTTAAGAGAAAAGTGGAAATAAAAACAGGGATCTGAAAAAAAAAGTGGTGCATAATACATTTATGTAATTTTTTAATTGGATGCATTTTCTCTTGCACGTAACGTCCATAGTCAGGGGGTGCATTATCAGTTGAATTTGACACTTAGAAAAATTGTGTAATGAGCCTAAAAGCTACATTTTCTAACTAAGTAGCATCACAATGGAGGCTGGAGGCAACGGATGAATGAGGCATTTTAGCAACCTCTTGTCATGCACCATCGATGAGGCCTCAATACTACTTTGGTGGCCATGTTTTTTCAGTTGTGTTCAGTGTGTTTTCTTTCAGGATGTGTTGTAGTAAATAAGAACAGATGGGTAATTCTTGTTCATAGTAAGGAACATGTTTTCCTATATTTTGTTCTCTTTTATGAATTGTGGATGAGGAAACATGTACAATGCTATGAAAGTGGTTGATGGTCCACTAGAAAACCAATTTGAGATTTTTTGAATCTCTTAGAAAATCACATATAGAGTGGTTAATGGTTCCACTAGAAGACTTATTGGAGTTGATGGTACTCTTTGAAAACCATCGAATTGTAGAACATGAGCAAGTACTAGACAGAACTCACCCATGTTCACACTAAGGGGGTGAATGTTAGGAAACATTTTTTGATAGTGTGAATATATTGTTTGAATATTTGTATTATTTAATATTTAAATAATATGTGAGTGTGCATAATTAGTTATCATACACAACTCATGGATAGGGATGTGGGAGTATGAATAGGGATTATAGGAGAGATATGGGGATAAGGTGATGAGACTTGAATCCATGATTATAGGAGAAAACAATTGTATAAAATTCCATTCTTATTCAATAGAAATTACTCAATTATTTTCTATATTTTTTTTTCTCTAGATTTTTCCTATTTTCATGTGCTAATCTCAATTTGTTGTTGCTAAATATTATCATCAAATCTAGAGTTTTGTTATCAATTCCCTTCCCCCTGTAGGGAAGCATTTCATATTACATGTGGTTAGTCCTCTTTTGGGGATGCATTCTCCTATTAATGACATCACATGTGCCCCTAAAGAGGGGGGTATCATTTAGGGTTTTACATACTAACACAATGCATTTATACCGCTTCAGTTCAATGCATTTTCTGCCCTTGTCATTGTGGGTTACATACAATAAGTGAGTTCAGATCAGTTTGTGAACTCTATACACAATGGATTTTATAGGATATGGTGTCCTTAGCATTCTAGGAAGAATTTATAGTCTCAGAGGTTATAGTGGGTGTGCCTCCCTACACTACTTCGACCAATGGCGTCAGATCACCCAAAAACCTAGGACGCACAAATATCTCTTTACACACATTCAGGGAAGCAGTTAAAGGTTGGAGGATACAACAAAATTCCTCCTTATACTTCTTCGGCCTATGGTGTCGAATCGCCCAAAAAACCCTAGAAATATAAGATATCCTTTTACACTCTCTTTCTCGACATGGATTAGGTGCACATGTTCCATTTACACTATTTTATTTGCATACTTTATATTTATATACTTTTACATGTGTATTTTACATTACATTTTTATATACATACATATTTGACTACATCATTTTTTCGTTGCAGGTCCAGCCGTATGAGAAACAAGTAGTCACATGGGGGAAAAAACAACAACGTCAACAACAACACTTTGCGGTAGCACACACCATACTAACCATACAGGTAAATCACACACATCAATAGGTACACACACATTTCCACACTAGGTTCACTCTCATCACTTTTTTGCTTTTTCATCTATATTTTCCATGCTCCTTTTGTCATTCCAATCTTTGTCTAGTCCTTCAACATGTTTCTAAATAACTCTACATGGATTATTAGGTACACATATCTATCTACTTTATGTTACCAAGATTTTTTCTCACCAACATAAAGTGGGGGAAAATGTAGACACAAAATCATGCACTTTAGACATTATGTAGTCTCGGTCTCATACTACTATTTAGATGGTTTTTGAGTGAAGAAAGTACTAATTAACCCAACTCTTTTGACCATATTCTCTTATTTTATTTCATCATTACCGACCTTTTACACCCACATACCCAGTCTATTTCGGTCATCTTCCATCATTTTAGACTTAATTGGCGTGCTCATGGGTGCCTTGGTCCCATTAGGGGTGCCTCGATCCTTTTTGAACTTTCCCGCCAATTTTTGGGAAAATTATAGATGTTTCAAATTCTTATATTTTTGGTGGTCAGTAATTTCGAGGTTAATTACAAAATTAGATCAAGAGAAGCCTATAAATATAAATTTATGAGACCATAATGAGGGACCAAGCACTAGTCACTACTATCATCCACCGAGAGTTTCATCCATTTGGAGATCACTTGCATCCATTAGCTCCATCACAAGGAAAATGTCGGTTCATCTACATCACACAAGCACAGGGGGAGGGATTCTATTCTATTCCATACACACATTCTATTAAATTTTATACATCTAGTTATTTCTCGTTACTTCACAACGTGTGATTGGAATAAGGGAACCTAGGGCGTTTGACGCACACACACACACACACACACACACACACACACACACACACACACACACATGAACTATATTTGGGTCTGAAATGTAGTGCAATGTTCAGTTAGTAAATCCACTATTATGGCAGATGAGGTCATTCTAACCCATTCATTTGCATTCTTGTGTTTTAAGGATTTTGATACTTCTTTTGGTCTTTTGCAAGTGTTCTATACATCTTGGATTACTAGAGACATCCTAATCAATACAATGAAACTGATTTGACACACATCGAGGGTTTCAGACCACCTTCCGAGCCTATGAAACTCATTTTTGGATATTTTGCATAGACCAGTGTGCCCATTCTGTAGACTAGATTTCCCATAGACACCCCAGTCCCTCTCCAGGTGCTCCAGTCTAGCTAGATAGTTCAACTCCATCATTTTCGAGAAATCTTCACAGTCATTCCTACTTTCTATTTTTCTAGTCACTTCTATGACACATTCCAGAAAGCTCCTCTAATTAGCTAAGTTCATTATAACAATCCTTTCACTTTAAGGTTTAGCATTTCCATTTTTATAGTTTCTTGGGTCATTTCTATATTTTTTTACTACACTTTACATGTCATTCTAGGTTATATTAACTACCCCAACATACCATTTTTTAGTTAATCAGATATTGTTGGTTTGAACTAGATCATGATTTTTTTATTCGATCATATCTAAGGAAAAGGGCATTTGTATATCCCAATTTTTTAATTTTGATATTTAGGGACTTCTTATCTATCAAGTTCAATATCATACTCTTAGATACATAGTTTTTTAATTTCATAAATCTATCTTATGAATGACCTTTGATGCAATGGTAATCACAATACTCATTTTACTTGTACTAGATAAGATTATGTTTGGTCTAATAAAATGATTATATTAGTAGAAATGTGATCATGTTAGCCATTTAAATTTAGTGAATTACAATAGATAATGATTCACCCAAGGGTTTATATTCTCTACACTTTTATTATTATTTAGGTGGCTCCTAAGAGATAGTCAGGTGAGAAGTGTTACGGACTACCTATAAATGCTTGAATTTTGTAACTTTTCTATTTACAACATTCTTGGTTTTGTTAAATAACTTGGGTTTTTAGTTTTTTGTTGTAGTGTTATTTGTTGAATGTTTTGAGTGTTTCCTTCATGAGGAGGTCCTTTTAAATTTGAGTCTCCTTATATATAACCTCATAAAATATGTCATAACATGCATTTGAATGTAGAAGATAATTTTCTGATGGAGGTTAGGAAAAATATTCTAACCAACTATTTTTCAGGAATGGAATAAGGAAAATGACTTATCAAGCCTCTCCACGATTTCAATAACAAAGGGAAGGTTTTATTGTTTCATTGTTTTGAATTGTAAAAATCCAACATGGTGACATTTTTATTCTTGTTGAAGGAGAAATTTCATATGAATCTAACTAATAAATCAACAAAGGTAGTGACGGGTCCTTTAAGAAGGTGTATAAACCATTTTAGTGCTTTCCCACCTAATTTATGATGGAATAGTCAAAGTAAATCAATATTGATATAGGTAAATGATTGATAATCCATGAACAAGTAATTTACATGGTCCTTGGGATCACCATTTCCTTGATATTTTCCAAATTTTAAATGCTCAAAATTATTCTAGAAATTGGGGCATAACATTTCTCTATCGAATGGTTAATCGAATAGCTCTTAAAACCTATATTTTTTGTGTTAACCATGGTAATTTTGTTTCATTCCATGTAATGCATCCTTCATCAGTTTCCATTCTTGAGAAAATGAAATGCCATGGGTCAGTGTTGATGGGGCTAAGATAAAATTTTATCTGGTAAGGTTAGTGAACTGATTGCTAGATTTTTGGGTTTCATGTGGAGGATCTGATTTTTCCAAATGTACATAAGAAACTAGGTTGGTCAATTGATAACTTAGGTTTTAGATTTACTATTAAATGTTTCTATTTTTTAGGATTATGTGGTGGGTATTTGACCATTCTTCCTTAATGTGATGTGTGTTGAAATGGGGGATCTTAGAATTTGTGGTTTTTTTGAATTTGGAAGGACTTTTGGTGTCTATTTCCTTGTTGGATTTTTTTTTCACTATACATGGATGGTTTTTCTTTATTAAGAGGGTCATTGTATGTGGATGGTTGATCCAAGTTAATTATTTTATTTTCATTGATGGCATATTCTAGGAGTTTTAGATTAAAACTAGTGGGAATTTTTTGATACTAAGTCAATTAATCATAGGTATTAATACTTCAAAATTATAAATCTATTTGATAATTATTTTATGGGTTGTTGGAATTATTGGAGGTGTCACTCCAAAAGAGCTGCAAAAGATAAAATCTTAATGGATCTTGCACTTACGGCCATATTAGGGGAAATATGGGATTTTAGACACAAAAACAAGTGTGAGGATTACTTCCTCTGTGGAGGATGATGACTTATAGGTGGATGAATATGGATTGACAAAGCAAGATAATATAAATTTTTAATTTTTGTACGATCCTATATTATTGAGACCATATAGAGAAACACGATATGAAGGATGGATCAATTAAGGATTTGGATTTGGATTATATTTTGGATTTGACCTCAAATGTATTCAAAGAGAAGGATGAGTGTGGAAGATGATGTCTAGCCATGGGTTTTATATTTGTTAAATTTTGGAAGGGATAATGAAGAGATAACCCTAGAAGGTGATGATAGTGGTCTAAAAATAAGGAAAAGGAATGGATCGTGCATCTTGAAGAAATTTTTCTCATACACCATATTTAGATCTGGAGTATACTAGAAATAATTGAGTACCCAAAGACAAGGAAAATTAAAAGTAGGATGTTGTACTCTATGTAGATGAAATTATAAGACCCCATCCTTCCAAGGACACAACAGGAGAAAATTTTGAAGAAAACCTAACACATATCTCATACAAGATCTTGGGGTTTGAAGAATAATTATAGGAAAAATATAAAGGTTTGGAGCAGGTTGATATTCCCTTGTTGGAGGAAAAAGGTCTCATGAGTGGGTTAGATATGAGGTGGAATGTGGCTTTGGTTAATTAGAATGGCATATCTGGAAAGGAGTCCATCAACTCCTTCGGATCAAGGAAGGAGGAAGCTTAAAATATTATCTAGGACAGGGATCCAAAACTAACTAACCTTGGCTGAGATTATGGGAAACTCTAGAGGGGTACAAGGTTCACAAATTAGATAGGATGATGTTATAAGGGGGATGATATTTGAAACTTTTACTTGTTTCCTAATGGGAACTTTTTCATCACCTTTACTTCTAAAGAGGAAAGGGATAATGTTTTAAATTACAATGAATGGAATATTTATAAATGTCATATTAAAGTTAGTCTTTGGGAGGGTGATCCGAGAAATCATTCAGTTGGAAAAATATTTTTTCACATGGGAAAATAAGGGACCTCTTACCAGTGCTCTAAGACTAAGTCCCTCTACTTGAATGGGGAAGCTCCATTTATTGAATGAAAGAAATTATGCACACTATTATAATAACCAAGGGTGGTATTTAGACTGGGGATCACATAAGGATACTTCCATACACCCATGGAAAAATGATTGTAGATACTAAAAGGGAGGAATATATTGCAAGAGAGGTATGAAGATAATAACGCGAAGGTCTTCCAAAATAAATAACACAATAGAGTTTATTTCTCAAAACCAGAATCTTTCCATACACATCAATGAAAAGACACCATTAACATAAAATAAGGAACAAGACATAAGAAGAACAAAGTTCATTGTATTATGTCAGAAAATATTACAATTCTCATGGAGTATTGTTGAGAAGGAGAGGAATGAAATAGACTAGAAAATGAAATAAATCAGCTAATTTATCTCTAGAGAGAAAAATGAGAGTTAGATAACAAGAATAACTATAGATTTACGATGAAACTCTTCATCTACCCCCCACATGAACTTTCAATTTCTTATTCCACTTGCCACTTTTCATCTTCCTTAGGAGTGAGGAAATAAGTCCCCTTTTTTAAAATCAAAAGGGACTTTTACAATGCAAAATCAGAAAGTCACATAAGTGAAGAAGAAAAAATTCATGATTACATACAATGAATAATTAGAAAGGGGGAAAGAATAAAGAGGGAGAATAAGAATGGAGTTGATCAGCTACTTCATGAATAAACCTCCTCTAATGAAGAATCAACTCCAACTGGCCTCCGCTGAAGATATCTAATGATGAAGCTTTGACCCTTGACCATCTTACCAAACCTTGAAACTACAGATGAAACCTTATCAGATTCTGGGATGTTCACATGCTCTTAATTGCTGAGCCAAGTACCAGGGATAACATTAAGCTTTATCCATTGATTAAACCATTTCTCATTATTCCTTTTAGTATTAGAGATGGAACCTCTAATATCCACAAGGGATTCTAGAGTGTCACCACTGAAGGATAGAGGATCACAAATATTTTCTTGAACCAATTATTAAAGATATTTTAAATAATTATTCTCATCGAGGGAAGGAGTACCAAGCTCCTTCATGTTTGTGCCAAGATCCTCCATAATTATTGATGTATTTTCTTCATAAGGCTTCAATTCAACAATGCCATCTTTCATAACATCACACATCCAAGTTATGGTACAACACCAAATAGGAGACAAGTTCCTTAAGGGGGGTGAAAACACACTTGATCTTACTAAGGTATAAGAATCAAGATTATTCATCTCTCTCACCAATGGGGGGACAATTTTCCCAAAGGACCTTATCTTTTTTTATCTAACCCTAGTTTTATTGATCTTTAACTTTGTTTCCAAGAGAAATGTAAACAAATAGATAATATCAGTGAAGAGAACATTCCATTTTTCCATGATCATATACACCCATTGATCACTTTCCCTTCCTTCTACTATGAACATATGAGCTTGTTTAAGGGACTGAGGATTAAAGCTGAAAATGGGAGAGATTGCTTCAATTATGGGAAAGGATGATGAAATTGGTTCAAAAATAATTTTACATATGAATACAAAGTCCTCACATGATCCTCCAATTGATCAATTATTTTATTGTATTCTTCATTCTATGGGAGGATCTAAGTTGGATACTCCTTGAAAAAGTGAGCATCACCTTCATGTGTGGCTTGTACCAAATATACTCTTGTCATTTCATATTCATTAGGTTACATCTCCTCCATACACTTGATGACCTTTGGAAGTGTAATATTTACAAACTAAGCTCCGTAAGCCTTAGTGAAAAACCTAGAGGTTGTGTGTTCCTTCCTATTTCTCTTTTTTCTTGATGTACTTTGAGATGGCCTAAATTTTAGGAGCCAACACTTGTTGCACTATTATTGAATTATCTCCAATAAATTAATTGATCCATAAGAAGGGATCAAAAGGATCATAAATAATATCAAACACCTTGGGTGCTTGGTAGGAAACCAAATCATGAATTTCATGGGTTGATTCAATCTCCTCCGTAGGAAAAATTAGATCCACTGAATGCTCATGTGACTATGAAGGACCTATATTACCTTGCTCAAGTTGTTGAACTAGATATTCTATGAATTTGGACCTATTGTAAACATGTACTAAGGGAAATATTTCATCAACATCTGTGAGTTTCCTCTTTCTAGAATGAGTTGAGCCTATACCTCCATCAAATTCTTCATGAGATGGGGAGAGAGAATATTTCCTAGGAAAGGAAACTATTATAACATTTTTAATGCAATATTCCCTTCTCTTCTTGTACCAATTTTTGGGCTATTGGATCAAGTGAATTTTTCTCTCCTTGATGTATCTTAACTCTATGAATTACATGAGATGGGAGAGGGAGGTGAAGATTGTACCACTTTATCCTTAGGATAAAAGAGTTTTGAATCATCATCAGGCACACTTTGTGTTGGGGTTAATCAAACCAGTTGTACAGATATATTATTCATATTTAAGCATACAAGAAATAAATACATAAATAAACCAAAATAACAATACACAAGATATAACGTGGTTCACCCAATGTGGGATACATCCACCAAGAAACAACCAATACTATTATTCAAAGATTTGTAGATAATATATAATGAAGATCTGCAATATTCAACATCTCCTAGATGTACAATAATTTCTTCCTCACAAGCTTCTTTTTTTCTCTCTCTAAGAATTCCTTCTTACAGTTCTCCCTTATCATTGAATCCTAGCTTTCTTGCTTATATAACCATATACAAAACTTAGGTATAATTTTGCTATGTTATTAGGCCAACCCATGAGGAAATGAATGACCCATAAATGATATCAAAGGTTGAGATCTAATTCTCCATTGCAAAGGTTGGGTTGAAAACTACACAGTTTTGGACTAAACCGATTTTGGTTCCTCCTTGCCTGGTTTGGTACCAGTCGCTAGGATGTATAATGACACTGGTCAATCTATGTGTATGATAATTACTGATGGATCCCAGAATATTTTGGAAATGATGCTAATGTTGAATCAATGTAAGCTGGGACAACTTAACAATGAAATCCCACTTGGAGAGAAATTGATGCATTATAATAGGACTCGGGATATACCACTTGGGCTTGGAATGGGTTCACAAGTCATGAATTAGGGATCTAAGCCATTATTGACATTATCAAGTGACTTGGTTGCCAAATTCAGTGGAGTGTAGCTACAACTTGTCCCTCCCTTTGAGCCAAGGAAGGAAATTGTTAGCATATCTATAAAGGTTCTTAATTATACACAATTTTGAAAACATACTTTGTATTTTCTCATTTGTTTCTTGAGACCTGTCATATGAAGGTGGTATATAAGATCCCAAATGTGTTTCATTCTATAAATGATAACAGTGTAGCCAATGTATGTGGAAAAATGAATTACAGCTTTGACTATCTTTATTGACAATCTGTAATCATTTGAACTTATTTCCCAAGTGAAAGATGAACAAAGCCATAGAGGGAATACACCTATTTGCTAGCCTCTGGCAAATGAAACAGTTACTCTTCCTCTGATAGCCCTTAGAGAAAGGGATGGACATCCTGAGTACAATCTGATTGGATTGTGGGTGATTTTCACCCCACCAATGTGTGCATGTATACTTTGCTTAATGCTAAATCAAATGAAGCAAGAACTACCACCTAAAATAGTTCTACAATTTAGCTAAAATCAAAAGCATAAACACCATCATGATAAGAATTAAACAAGGGTTAGATGCTAGCATTCATCAATACAAACTTTGAAACTAACAATGCTAAATATCTAAACTCCTCTATTCTCTAACAACAAATAAATGAATGGACCTAAGTAAGTTTCATAACTATCAAAATAGTTGTCCTTAATGTTCCAAGAACCTAGGAATGGGGGCTAATCAAAGTTGGGCTACAAGACCCTTTTGACACCTCCCATATGACCCAAGCACTTTAAGAAAGAGGCTTAACTCTTCAAGATGATGAACTCTCAAAAGGGCAAGGTGCAAGCTCTTAGTCTCTTTGCTATATGCTTTGCATTTTCTCTCTTAGAATGTTTAGGTGTAAGTAAAAGGTAGGTGGAGGGCTCTTTATATAGCCCAAAGGATAAAGGATTCAACACATTCTCATGAATGTGGGATAAAGGTAAAACATGATTAGGAATGGATAAGGTTGTCTTTATTAAAGGTAACCTTACTTTAGAAGGGTTTAATACATGTTTAGCAAGTCATGGGAGTTGGGGGTATGTTTTAATTAATCAAAGGTGATTAATTAATAGGTATGTGTAAGCTTATAGAAGCCAATTAGAAGAATATTAGTGTGATTTAGGCTATTATAAGGGGATCTCAGTCTCATTAAATACTGATTTATATGGTTAAATGGAAGTGAAGAACTAATTAACTAATAACCCAACTTAATCCTTTTCCAGGTAGAAGGGGTGACTTTATTATAGGGAAGGTCGTTAATAATATGACCTTTGTTGGATAGGAATTCCGAATTATATTTCCTTATCGTGTAACTACGCTATCATTAATGCCTGATATGAGGGAACTCAATGAGTGTTTTGGGGCACCCATATGGCGTTGATTGGTCGAGAACAGGGGATTTACCTTGATCCTATATGAATCACACTTTAACTATCCACTAATTGCTTGGGCGTAATTTCTAGCCATTCTGAGATTTGCCCAACTCTTTTTGGGTGGCATAAGTGATGCCATTTCAAAGATAGTAGATATAAGAAATTTGATCAGAGAACTGTAAGATAAATTAGTAAGGGAGTTATGATGCCCCCTCTAGTGTCGATGAGGGTACCAAGAAGGCCAAGTCACTCGATGATCATACACCTAGGTGAGAATATAGGCTAAAAGATTTAGAGATCGAGGCCAATTTGTGTGCATGTGTACTTTGCTTAATGCTAAATCAAATGAACCACAGAACTACCACCTAAAATAGTTCTACAATTTAACAGGGGCTAAAACAAAAGCATAAACACCATCATGATAAGAATGAATGCCATGCAAGCAGGTTAGATGCTAAACATGGCACAATACAAACTTTGAAATTAACAATGCTAAATAAATACAAAACTATGCATCTTATTCTCTAATAATAAAAAAAATAATCAGACCTAAGAAAGTTACCATGGCTATCAAAATAGGTCGTCCACTAGTGTTCCAAGAACCTATGCAATTGTGGCTCTAATGGACAAGTCCTTGGGCTGAAAATTGCTTTTCCGGCGCCTCGGGAGGATTCATTGTTCACAAGCATGCTAAGAATAGGAAGCTTAGGCTCTTAACAAGATGGTGACCTCTCAAGAAGTTTCAAGGTGCAAGCTCTTAGTCTCTTTGCTATATGCTTTGCATTTGCTCTCTCAAGAATGTTTAGGTGTAAGTATTAAGGTAGGTCGATGGCTCTTTATATAGCCCAATGGATAAAGGAGTTCAACACTTCTCATTTACATGTGGGATAAAGGTAAAACATGATTAGGAATGGATAAGGTTGCTTTATTAAAGGTAACCTTACTTTAAAAGGGTTTAATTTATGTTTAGAAAAACAAGTCATGGGAGTTGGGGGTGTTTTAATTAATCAAAGGTGATTAACTAATAGGTAGATGTAAGCTTATAGAAGCACAATTAGAAGAATATTACATGTGATTTATAGCTATTAGAAGGGGATTAAATCAATTAAATATTGATTTATTAGTTAAATGAAGTACAAAGACTAATTAATTAATAATAATTAATTAATCTAGATAGAAGGGGTGATTTCGATTAACGAAAGGTCGTTAATTAGGGTATTTAGTTGGATAGGAAACATTAATCAATTAGCTTAGTGTAATTAATTAATGAACAATGAGGGAAAATGAGTGCTTTTGATGATATGTCATGTCGATTTGTGAGAAAGGGTATAATTAGCACAATTTAAGTATTTAAATTGCTTGGGCGTAATTATAGGTGTCTACATTTGCCCCTCTTTGGGGTGGTTTCGTAAGTGTACTTTGCCACTTCGAAGATAGTAGACTTAGAAGAGATTTTGAAGGGATAGAAGAAAAATTAGTAGGAGGGAGAGATGCCCCCTCGAGTGTCGATGGGGTGATGAAAGAAGTCGATCAACTATCGAAAAAGATGAGAAGATAGGCAAAAGAATGGGGACGAGTGGTAGGATGCCCCAAGGAGAGGGAGATATTAGGGGTGAGAAGGGAAGTGGTGTAAAAGAAATATGGATTTGGGGAGAGACGAGCTTAGCTTCTAGCTGCTTATTTGTATTGGAACATTTTGATGTCATCATATTACCATAGGAGCTATCATCATCGGTCCTTATGAAAAATATAAGCATACGACAAAGGTAGAATGACATGAAAATCCATACTACAAACAATTTCCCATTACTGAAAATACCAACTCGATGCAACATACAATAATGCAATGCAATACGAGAAGGAAACAAGGTCATTTAACAGGAAAAAAAGTACAAATACACATATCCAACCCAACAATGGTCAAGACAGTTGTACAAATCATTTTGTTATCAGTGTTGAAGAGATCCACAAGTTTGTGATTGATGACAAGGGTTAAAAATGATGCCCCAAGAAAGGATACATGCAAGGGGGAATGAATAATGGACACAGGGTCCAAGAATCAGCGTTGTGCGCAACAAAACAACACCAGGCAACAAATGTGCCCTCAGAGTACAGACGAAGCAAGTATCTAGCTTTTGTGAATGGTTGTGAATCTGGTGATCCCCGAGTCGTATTAATCGAGGAAGATGTGAGACAAAACAATCAGGATATGGAGAAAAATACCATTTCACTCAGACACAAGTTTCAGCTGTAAGAATAAGTTACCATTTTTGTAGGTTATTTTTACTTTTTAGGATTTTTTTGTGAAAAAGTTTTCCTTGTTTTTCCCCCGGATTATATTTGATATGTATATTGTTTTTATTATTCTTGCTTCTCCACCATTGTGTGAACAGTAGAAGAAAATAGAAGAAAGAGAACTAAAGGGCCTAGGGGTAACAGAAAGTGACTCTTTTCTGGAACCTAAGAGAAACAAACTTTCATGTAATGTCCTTAGTGGAAAAAATCGAATAAAAAAAAATATTTTGAAAAATAATTATTTACGAGGGTGTGATAAGAAGAAAAAAATCGCCAAGGAGCAATAAAATTTTCTGAGGGAGAAGAAGGGGGTATCAGCAAAAAAAATGCCCTAATACAGTGAAAAATAATTATTCCACATGCAAAATCAGAGGAGAAAATACGATGAGCAAAACGGGTGTCCTGGCCCTCCTGACGGTGAAAAATGGGTTAATATACCCCACCCGGGGGGGGTAAAAACATCACATATCCTGTTGGTTTTAACTCACATATTCCCCGATTAGATAAGACTTACGCGGATCACCAGATTTGACAAACATTCACAACAGCTAGCTGACTTGCTTCGTTTGTACGTCTGTGGCATGCTTTTGGTTGCCTGGATGCTAGTTTCGTATGCGCACAAACATCAAATGTTGTCATGGACCCCGTCTCTATTTTCATTTCCCCTATGCATGGGATGATCATTGCTGCGGGGGGGGATAGATTTTTGATTATGCACAACCTGTCGTGCCCCCATTGACGATATGATATGTGAAGATGAGCTTCAGCACCGATAACAAAACATGATGTACAACTGTCTTGACCGTTTTTGGGTTGGATATGTGCGTTCGTACTTGTTGATCCTTGATTATGATGAGCTTGTGATCCTTCTCGTGATGTGCATTGCATTTTGTAATAGTTGCACATGGAAGAAACATGGCCAAATGTTTTTAAGAACACTAGGAATCAATGCATTACACCATGAATCACCATGGCTTATTAACATGTAACAAAACTACTTTTGTCGTATGCATTATATTTTTCATAAGGACCGAAAGAATGTAGTTCACTATGGCAATATCGATGATCCACTACAAATTTGTTCACAAACAAGAATGAATCTGTTCTAAGGAGGTTAAGCTCTTCTCTGACAAAGTACATCCATATTTCTTCTACACCACTTCAAAAGTCACCACGCTAATTCTCCCTCTACAAGCAACAGGCAAAGCAAGAAACCTAGACAATGCAAGTCCCCATGTCTTTGTAAGCCTATGTTCTCATAAACATATTTTCTGATCGTTGATTGACTTCCTTCATCACCCCATTTTACACTCGTTTTGGTGTTTTGTGAAACAATCTCTCCCTCCTACTAATTTTTCTTTTATCTCTTCAAACATCTCTTCTGTCTACTATCTTTGAAATGACATCACTTACGCCACCCCAAAAAGGGGCAAATGTTTTTGACACTTATAATTACGCCCAAGCAATTTAAATACTTAATTTTTTGCTAATTATCCCATTTCTCGCAAATCAACGACATATCGTCATTTTTGCACTCATTTTCCCTCATATCATCATTAATTATATTACACTAAGCTAATTAATTAACAGTTTTCCTATCCAATGTGCAAATACCCTAATTAAGCGTGGATGCCTTCAGCGTTAGGTGGGGAATATACAAGGGCATAAGCTACGCATAAACTGAATTAATTATTAGGTGAATTAATTGAGTTTTCCCTTCCATTTAACCAATGGGAAATCAATGATTTAATTGATTTACATCCCCTTATAGATAGCCTAGAATCAGGCAAAGCTAGATCAAGGCTGGACAGAATTGGCTGTGCTATAAGGAAACTTGAAGGTACATACCTAGGTCTAGGCCAAAGACAATTACCCTTCTGATACAGAACGCTTGTGAACAACGAATCCTCCCGAGGCGCCAGAAACTGGTTTTCACCCATGGACTTGTCTAAACATGCCATTAATTGCATGGTTCTAACTAGTAAGGTTGACCTGTTAATAAAACAACCTTATCCATTCCTAATCATGTTTTACCTTTATCCCACATTTCATGATGAATGTGTTGAATCCTTTGATCCTTTTTTGCTAATATAAATGAGCCCTCCACTGTACCTTGTTTACTTACACCTAAAACTTTCTAAGAGAGTGAATGCAAAGCATATAGCAAAGAGCTCCTAAGAGCTTGCACCTTGCACCTTTTGAGAGTTCATCCATCTTGAATGCCAGTGTAAGCCATACTTGGCTTAACTAGTGACTTAGGGTCATATGGGATGTGTCAAAAGGGTCTTGTAGCTTCCAACTTTGATTAGCCCCCATCTACTCTAGGTTCTTGGAACTGGTTCTCCTTCATAACTAAATCACCCACCTCAAATTGGCGAGGGATGATTCTCTTATTGTAGTTGCAGGAGATTCTGTGTTGATATACCTTCAGGTGATTAAGAGTGCGAATGCACCTCTCATCTAGGAGCTCTAACTCAGCCAATCTTGCCACTTGATAATCTTCATCCTTATCCAAATAGTCCCGAAGAGAAATTCGTAGGGATGGGATTTCAATCTCTAAAGGGATGATAGATTCTGTCCCGAACACTAGGGAATATGGCGTCGCACCCGTAGGAGTCTGAATTGATGTTCGGTAGGCCCAGAGGGCTGGGTGGATTTGTAGGTGCCAGTTTCGACTCGATTTTGCCAACCATCTTCTCCATTATCCTTACCAAAGTCTTCTTTGTTGCCTCAGCTTGTCCATCACCCTGAGGGTAATATGGCGTGGACCATTTTAATCTAATTTTGAACCGTTGGCAAAGGAATTTCAAAGTGTTGTTCTTAAATGACTTCCCATTATTTGTGACAATGGCTGCAAGGATACCATATCAGAAAATAATGTGATTCATGATGAATTTAGAAATCTATGCACTCCTGTGACATAAGTTAAAGGGACAGCCTCCACCCATTTTGTAAAGTATTATGTAGCTGTGATGATATGTGTATGACCATCAGATGAGGTAGGAGTAAGCTTCCCTATTAGATCAAGTCCCCATTTAGAGAATGGCCTTGGGGTAGTGATTGGTTGTAATGGTTGCGATGGAGCATGGATGAAATTTCTATACTTTTGGCAAAGCACACATTTTCTAACATAATTACAACAATCAGTTTCCATGGTGGGCAAATAGTAACCTACTCTTAACTAGTTTCTTAGCCAAGACCATTCCATTTGTATGTGCTCCGCATACTCCTTTGTGTACTTCTTTAATTTCCTGGATTGACTCCGTCACATCCAGACAACGTAATAGATTCCCATCATAGCCACGATGATAAAGTGTACCTCCTAAAAGGGTGTAACAGGCTATCTGGTGAATCAGGATTTACTTTTTAGTATGGGAGATATTGGGAGGGAAAGTACTATCTCCTTAAGATAGGTGAAGATGGGTTCATACCATGGGGAATGGGGACCAACAACCTCACAAGCTAGGCAAGATTCTGGCATGTCATACGCAGTGCTGGCAGTAGATTTTCTACGAAGAATGGCATATCATTGTTCCATGGAAGAATACGAAGCATAGATCCCACCATTGCCACGGCATCCATGCCGATCTGTTCTATGCTCTTGGAATTTGCTCAAAGGTAGATGCGCACAAAATACTCCTTTAGAGTTTCCGCTAAATTTTTGTAAGGTATGAGCTTATCATCCTTAACTTTATACTCATCATTAACCTGTTTGATGATTTGCTACGAATCACCTACAACCTTAACATGTTGAATATTCCACTTGAAGGCTAGCTTCATCCCTGCAATGAGTGCTTCATATTCCGCAATGTTTTTCGTGCAAGGGAAGGCCAGGTGGAAAGCCTGTGGTATAGGATCACCTGAAGGAGTAGTAAGGACCACTCCTACACCTAAACCATGAAATGTAAAATATCCATCAAAATGTATTTGCCATACGATAGATTATTCAATGTAGAGCAAAGATGCATCTGGCAGATCCAGACTCAAAGGTTTTGTGCTTTGCAAAGGTGCTTTCGCTAGCTGGTCGGCAAGTACTTGTCCTTTAACTGATTTTTGATGGACAAATTCTATATCAAACTCACTGAGTAGAATGATCCAATTAGCCATTCTACCTGTGAGGGTGGGTTTGGACAATAAATACTTGAGTGGGTCGACCTTGGATATGAGCTTGGTCTTAGTATTTAGCAAGTAATGGCGAAGTTTCTAAAAGGTAAAAATGACGGCCAAGCAAGCCTTTTCAATCTGGGGATAATTAATCATTTTTAAGAAAATGGGTGAATGAGTGACATTTATCTGCAAGCTGGGAGATAAAGCGGCGAATGGCTTGAATTTTCCCTTGCAAGCTACGCAGTTGCTTGATATTATCAGGTGGAGGCATTTCAGTGATGGCAGACACTTTAGCAGGATCTACCTCAATACCTCGTCTCGACACAATGAAGCCCAATAGTTTCCCGGATAACACACTGAAGACACATTTCTTTGGATTCAATCTGACTTTGTATTCACGCAGGCGTTCAAAGATACACCGCAAAATGATAGGATGATCCTCTCTTGTTTTGGACTTTCCCAGGATGTTGTCTACGCAGTCTTCCATAATGTCATGAATCATATCATGAAATATTAATGTCATGGCCCACTGATAAGTTGCTCCCACATTATTAAGGCAAAATGGCATCACCTGATAACAGAAGGTGCCCCAAGGAGTTTTGAAAGTTGTTTTGTGTTGGTCTTCCTCAGCAATCTTAATTTGATTATAACCTAAAAATCCATCCATGAGTGATAGCATTTTGTACCCTGCGGTTTAGTCAACAATCATGTCAATGTTGGGCAATGGAAAGTCATCTTTAGGGCAAGCTATATTGATGTCCCTAAAATATGTGGAGATTTGGATATGGATAGGTTTCTTCTAGAAAGGAACAATGTTCTATATCCATTCAGAATAATCAATTGGCCTGATGAATCCTGCTGCAAGTAACCTTTCCAACTCTTCTTTAACTAACAAGGCCACTCTTGGGTGCATCTTTTGGAGCTTCTGTTTTATAGGATTAGCGTCTTCATGTACAACCAGGTTGTGCATGACTAAAGTTGGATCTAAGTCGGGCATGTCTTTGTAAGACCATGCAAACACATCAATAAACTCTCGCAGTAGCATAGTGAATGTCTTTTGTTCTCTGGCTGAGAGTGATGCTCCCAATTTTACTATCTTGGGATCTTCTTCGGTACCAATATTGACATCGTTTCTTCAACTAACAATTTTGATAAATCCTCCATATGCGTAGGATCGGGAGGTAGGTTGAGATCTTCATCCAAGGATGTCTCTATGAGATTTTCATCCTTGGCGTGGTCACTTTGTTTGTCCTTTGATTTTCTTATTTGTTTGTCAGCGAGTTCCTCAAAGAGGTTTTCACTGTGTGACTTGGACTTTGATTTTTGTCAAGGCTTTTCTTTAGAACTCTTACCCTCGCTTTTATGTAAATTTTGTTGACCATGAAGTTCAGCCTCCTCGCCGAAGTAGGCGTGGGTGTCTAAGTCGATAAAGAAACCCTTCTTGTGATCTCCAATGGGAATTGTATCCCTTATGCCCATGAACTCTGCAATAGCCTCGTCATTCTCAAATAAATCTAGTGGCATGTGACATTGTTGGTCCCATCAATGAGGGAAGGGTACATAAGGTCAAGGGTCAGTTCGGTGGGGGTTATGGTCAGGACCGCATTGTTCATGAAAAGGTTCGTGGAGGCCAGATCCTCATATAGGCTACAATGGGAATCTATATCGCTGTCTAGGTACTCGAAGCTATCCTCATGCTCAGAACAAGTCGCATCTTGATCGTTGGGGTGTGCTCCGTAAGGGCAAATCCGAATGGCATATCTTTCTTTTTTGAAATGTGGAAGAGGGATTGGTTCTCTTTGTCCTTGTTCATTCCTCTCACATCCTAGGCCTTTGTAGCCCATGGAGTACATCATTCTGCTATATTTTTCATATTCTAGGGTTTGATAACAAGATGGTTGAGTGTCCTCAGGGACCCAAGTATTAGGTTGATCAAGTAATTTTTCCTCAGCTAACAAGCCTCCAGGTAGGAATGAACCAATAGTGTGTTCCTCTCTAGGTCTCTTGAAGTGGTAGTTGGGTTGACCTCTAGTCTTGGGTGAAAAGGAGAGGTCAGAAACCAAGAGTGCTTGTTGTACATTATACTCCCCAAAGCCATATTCTAGAATTTTCATCTCCCATGAATCAAATGGAGATGTGGAAGTGGACGCCCCATGAGCGTAAGAACTAAGAGAATTTGAATCTACTTGAGATTCCATGGCCTCAAAACGAAGAGGGACAGCTATATCTGTGGAGGGACATGTATATGTACCCTTTCGTGCAAAGCTATTAAGAGCTCTATAATGAGTAAAGGGCTCTGAATCTCCTGGTATTGTAACTGTATGTCCCTCATGCTTCAGCTTGATGCATTGATGAAATGTTGATGGCACAGCCTACATGGCATGAATCCATGGTCGGCCTAGAAGCATATTATATGGAATTTCCAAGTCTAGGACGTGAAACTTCGTCTGATGGCAAGTGGGGCCCACCTCCATGGGTAGCGTAATGGTGCCTGCTGACTCTCTTTCCGCATTGTCGTATGCGGTGATAGTAATAATATGGGACTCAAGATCTTCCTCCGTATGTCCCAATTGTTTGACTAGCTTAAGCGTGCAAATGTTCAATCTTGATCCGTTGTCCAAAAGCACCCGTTTGATTTTCCTACGGGTGACAACTACCTTGATGTACAAGGGAAGATTATGTGTAGGATTTGTGGTAGGGATCTCCCTATGGTTAAAAGTAAGATGCTCACTTGATGCAATATTCACCACCGTGGCTTGAAGGTACGTAGGATCAACTTCTAAAGGCACTCCTGACCCCTGAAGAGTTTGATACAAAATGTCCTTATGCACATTGGATATCTTGAGAAGATCTAAGATCGAGATCTTAGTAGGTGTCCTCTCAAGTTGTTCTAAAAGGTTATATTTATCAGTTTGCGGGGTCAACAGAGAGGGTTCTGGAATCACGAGGTGGTCACGCCTTGTTACCGCAGCGCAATCCTTTCCCTTGATCCGAGTGGTATTGACACAATCAGCAGGGGAGTGAATACATCCGATAAGTGAATCGTAATGATTGTTATCTCTTTTGGTATATAAGTAATTCGTGGCTTTATAGGTTTGGGATGACTCTCCCCGATCCGGCTTTGTCTTTTCCGAATTATCATGCTTGGGGAATGGTTCCTTATAAATCCCCATTTTCTTGTTAGGTGTTTGCATGTGGCCAGGGCTATCCACCTCTATCTCCCCATTGTCAATGAGGTCTTGAATATAGTGGTGAAGTCACAAACATTTATCTATTTTATGACCTTTAACGTGATGCATTTCACAATATTCATGCTCCTTATACCATGAAGGTTTAAGAGCGTTGTCATCAAATGGTTGCGTTGTAGGATAGGTCATCATGTTGGCCACATCCAACTATTTTAGTATGAGGGACAACGGTTCATTGAGGGAGGTGAATGTTTCTCGCTTTGGTGGTGGTTGAATTGGGCCCTTGGTTTGTTTAAAAGGTTGACTGGTTTGGACCGTTTGAACACGTTTGGAATCAGTGATTCCATCTCCCACCACGTTTTTGTTTTTGTTAAAGATCTTTGGCTTTTCAATGGGTTTGACACTTTGGTTGTCTTTAGATTGGGTTTTGAGGGTGCCTTTGGCAATGAGAGCCTTTTCTATTTGAATCCCTTTCTCGATAACCTCCTCAAAGGTGTGGACACAATGCATTTGGAGGTGGAAAGCTATATCTGAGTTGAGATTAGGGACAAAAATACTGATCAGTTGCTTCTCAGGGAAAGTGCAAGGGAAGCGACTAGCTATCCCTCTCCATTGTTAGAGGAAGCTGGCGAAGGTCTCATTTAGGCATTGTTTTATGCCGCACAAGTCTGCCATGGTGATGTCACTCTCTATGTTATACAAGAAATGACGCACAAATCTTTCTGCTAATTCTGGCCAGGTGAAAATTGATCCTCGTGGTAAGCGCGTAAACCATTCCAATGCTTGACCTCCGAGACTCTTAGGAAAAAGTCTGATGAGGTAATTATCACTATAAGACACCTCTTGACATGCCATGTAGAAATCTTTAACATGATCCCTTGGGTCTCCCTTTCCTTTGTAATTGTCAAACTTTGGCATATCAAATTTCTTTGGAAAGGGTTGAAGGGTCATTGTCTTATCAAAAGGATAGGGGCATAGTTCTTCGTATTGGTATTTCCTAATACTTCCTATATTGCTCTCTTGTATGCTCACAAGTGTTGCTTTCATAGATTGCACTTATTGTGCGAGCAATTGTTCTCTAGTGGGAGAAGCGGGTACGTGTACACGATGATACCCCGTGTCTTCTTCTCCTTGGTTTTCTCGATGGAGTTCGTGGATCTTAAACTTAGGATTTGACTTTTGAACATTCTTGTTTGTTTCTTTCTGTACCTGGAAAGTAAGCAAAGCTAGTTGTCGGCTTAGGTTACTGAGTTGTTGTTGGATTGTGACTTGGTTTGTGTCTTCTTCGTCTAAAGGTTCTTCCTCTTTTTATTGTGGAGGTTCTTCCCTTGTCTCATGTTCTATCTTGTTTCTTCGTGGAACTTTGATGAGGGGTATTCTATGCCCTACCACTTTATCATTTTCTGCGTAAGAAGTGGAATCATGCCCGCCTATTAAAATATCTTCCATATTGATAAGGGGGCGTTATTCCTTAGTAGTTTCATTTGTAGGTAATATTGGTTCATTCTCGGTGGGCAATTTGGCCCCTAATTCCACGACCCATGCCAACACTCTATCTTTGTTTCTAATGAGAAACTCATCTAGTAGAGTGGGGTCAAAATCAAAGTCTGCGTGTGGTGATTCTAATTCATTTCCACTATGATCAACCATTTCTTCTGTTTCCTTTTCCACAGAAAATAGTGGTCCTAGATCATGTCCAATAAATGGGTTTGACCCTTTTCTGTTAGAGGTTTCCTAAGCTTGCACCTGTTGTTCCTCATATGTTTGTTTCTTTAACCCTAGACGCGTCTTGGGAGCCATGTTTTCGTGATAAATTTCACTAAGGTAAGTTGTAGATTTGTTCAAAATTCAATGACTACCCCTAAGTAAAACACAAGATGTATGTGTTAAGAGTAAATTAACAGTGTGAGAATACCAATGTGATAGAGTGATAAAGTCACCAATGAAACAATCGTTTGGTATCAAAACTTAATCAAATGAAGTACCTCCTAGACTATGTTTCAAAGTAATTTACGACGCCAGATGATTAACAAGATGTCTCCACTTATGCCAAGTTCAAAGGAATGAACAAGACGTAAGTAAATACACGAAGTTAAATGTGATCTCCCAATCAATATATACGATGAGCAAGCTCAAGTCTGATTAAGACCTATATCTCAAAAAGTGCCAATTACAATTTGTGAATTACACAACAATATCAACAAGATATGTTAACCCACTTTGAAATAAAGTGAAGTATTGATATCGAGGTGTTATTGATATAACATGCATAAATGGTAGTGCCTAACACCTTTTGAAATCGAGGTAATAATAAAACTGAAAAAATAAAAATCTCAAAGTATAGCTAGGAATAGTTAAGAATGTGTGCAGCGTAACCGTACAATATAGGTATTTATGTTGAGTTTACAATAAACAAGACGTAAATATCAAAATTGTAATGATACGAGACAAACAAGCTAACTCCTCTATGGAAGTCCGCAGTGATGAACCACGCCTAACTACAATGACGATCTTGACATGGGTATCAAGATCACAATGGCTACCAAATGACGTGAAAATGCATCCACTCACTTTAGATGTTTAACTAACCCAGCCGCAAACATGGATGGGCGTAAACAGACATAAAAGTGAGAGAAACAGTCGAATGGAAACACAAAGGTAATCACACTTATTTTGATCAACAAAGTGTCAAAATAATATGAAGGAAATAAATCAAGAAAAATGACGAAAAATGCTAGCCTCACTTCAACAGAGTTTCACCTCGCCCTAAGGCAAGTAAAAACTAGGCGAAAGTAATATGTCACACGTTTCTCAAAAAGAAGGTTCAAAACTCAACATTGTTTTCAAATGGTCAAAGTGGGCTCCTGGCCAAAGTATATTCTCCTAGGTGGTTCTCTCACCCTAGGTGTTACAAAGTTGCCATGAGCGAGCGCGATTTACCCAAAAATTTGCATTGACTAGTTTGGGAGTATCTCAGCTTTACTTTACCCCCTTCAAGAATAGTAGGCAACTAGTGTGTCTACGTGTACTATCACTGAGGTCGCCACAACGGACAACCTGTAACTCTATCTCACAAAGGAATCACTATTCAAGTAGGTAGTACGGAGCACTTCCCGTTTCGTCTACAAGGTTCCCTCTTACGTGGACTACTTTGGGGTTTCTGGAACCACCCCCATTGTTGTAGCTTAAGGCGTTATGCCAAAGGGGTTATGTTCCAGTTGAGCGGAGAGGGACGTACCCTTTTTCGAAACCTGCAATACAGTGTTTTGAATATGTTGTTCTTTTTATCTTGTTTAATTAGGTGTGGTTTGCTTGAACACCTTTTGGCAACCTGTATAACAACTGTATTAGTAGTTTTTAATATTTTTGGTTCCTCCTTTCTTTGACAAGTGTTTTTAGGTCTTGCACTCAAGCATTAGTAGTTCTCCAAGAAAATCACATTATTTAAAAGAAGATTAAGAGTTTTTTTTTATTCTCAAGATCATCCAAGGATGTAAGAGAAGAGCATACACAACAAATAATCCAACTAAAAAGTAAAGAAAATCTTTTCAATCAATGAACCATATAAAATTCTTGATAAATGTTCATTCCCCTAAACCAAAAGTGAAAGATGAAGTTTCCAATCTACCAAATGTTATAAAATGAAGACTAAAGTTACTTTTGATTCTCAAGATCACCCTAAGGTGCAAGAGAAGAGCATACAAAAACTTTATCCCAACTATATAGAAATGGAAAACTTCAAATCGAAGGACCATTGAAAAATACTTTGTAAAAGGTTCATTCCCTTAAGCAAAAAGTGAAAGATGAAGTTTCTAATTTAACAAATGTTATAAAATGAAGACTAAAGTTGCTTTTGATTCTCAAGATTTCCCTAAGGTGCAAGATAAGATCATACACAAACTTTATCCCAACTATATAGAAATGGAAAACTTCAAATCAAAGGACCATTGAAAAAATGCTTTGTAAAAGGTTCATTCCCTTAAGCAAAATGAATAATCAAGTTTCCAAGTTTAATCCCAATGTTAACAAGATAGAGATCAAAGTTGTTTTTGATTCTCAAGATCACCAAAAGGTGCAAGAGAAGAGCATACACATGCTTTGGTCTAAATTGAATAAGCATGAAAATACAACATTCATCAAAACATTAGACATGTTAGAAAATGACCAATTTTCAAATAACAAAAAAACCTATAATTTATGTAACTATAAATCCTGAATTTATGTTTTCATTGTATAGTTAACTTCAATACCTTTCCAACACAAAAAAAATGGATTCATTTCGAGGTCGGGAGAAAAATTTATGGCCTTCGGAAGATGGGTTACGCATATGCACTTATGCTCATGGGTATGCACTTGACATGCACTCAAAAAATGTCAAAAAAACATCCCTTAATCTATAAAATGGGCAAAAATTTTCAACCAAGATTCAATTTTGACAACAACCCATCACATTAATATATGAATAGAAGACTCAACGCTATCAAACATCAACATACATGCTCAAGAATTTAAGTTCTTTCAAAAAATTGACAAAACTAGCATGTAGAATGATGAAAAAGTAAGCTCTAAAAATGAAAACATGATGAAATCTTGAAATTTTCTCACCAAGATTAAATTTTGACAGCAACCCACCACATTAATATGTAAATATAAGACTCATCACTATCAAACACTAACCTACATGCTCAAGAATTGAAAATTTTCAAGAAATTGACAAAACTAGCATGTAAAATGTTGAAAAAGTAAGCTCTAAAAATGAAAACATGATGAAATATTGAAATTTTCTCACCAAGATTAAATTTTTATAGCAACCCACCACATTAATATGTAAATATAAGACTCAGCACTATCAAACACTAACCTACATGCTCAAGAATTGAAAATTTTCAAGAAATTGACAAACTAGCATGTAAAATGTTGAAAAAGTAAGCTCTAAAAATGAAAACATGATGAAATCTTGAAATTTTCCCATCAATTTCAATTTTGACAACAATTCACCTCCTTCATACCTACAAGGAATACCCAACACATGCAAACTCAACAAAACAAGTTAAAAAAAACAAGTTAGATCAACATGTGTAAAAGAGGGTTAGTAACCAAAAATAAAACTTAACTACAAAAAATTGAAATTAAGTGCAAAGGACAATGGAGTAAGTCCCACTAGGTGTGCCAAATGTGTGCATGTATACTTTTCTTAATGCTAAATCAAATGAAGCAAGAACTACCACCTAAAATAGTTCTACAATTTAGCTAAAACAAAGCATAAACACCATCATGATAAGAATTAAACAAGGGTTAGATGCTAGCATTTAAGCATTTATCAATACAAACTTTGAAACTAACAATGCTAAATATCTAAAATCCTCTATTTTCTAACAACAAATAAATGAATGGACCTAATTAAGATCCATGGCTATCAAAATAGTTGTCCTTAATGTTCCAAGAACCTAGGAATGAGGGCTAATCAAAGTTGGGCTACAAGACCCTTTTGACACCTCGCATATGACCCAAGCACTTTAAGAAAGAGGCTTAACTCTTCAAGATGATGAACTCTCAAAAGGGCAAGGTGCAAGCTCTTAGTCTCTTTGCTATATGATTTGCATTTGCTCTCTTAGAAAGTTTAGGTGTAAGTAAAAAGGTAGGTGGAGGGCTCTTTATATAGCCCAAAGGATAAAGGATTCAACACATTCTCATGAATGTGGGATAAAGGTAAAACATGATTAGGAATGGATAATGTTGCTTTATTAAAGGTAACCTTACTTTAGAAGGTTTTAATACATGTTTAGCAAGTCATGGGAGTTGGGGGTATTTTAATTAATCAAATGTGATTAATTAATAGGTAGGTGTAAGCTTATAGAAGCCAATTAGAAGAATATTAGTGTGATTTAGGCTATTATAAGGGGATTAAATCAATTAAATATTGATTTATTAGTTAAATGAAGGGGAAGACTAATTAATTAATAATAATTAATTAATCTAGATAGAAGAGGTGATTTATTAACGAAAGGTTGTTAATTAGGGTATTTGTTGGATAGGAAACTTAATTAATTAGCTTAGTGTAATTAATTAATGATGATATGAGAGAAAATGAGTGCTTTTGACGATATGTCGTTGATCTGCGAGAAAGGAGATAATTAGCGCAATTTAAGTATTTAAATTGCTTGGGCGTAATTATAGGTGTCTACACCACCTACTATGAATACATATCCAGTGGTGCTTCTCCTACCACCCAAATCACCAGCTGAATCTGAATCAACATAGCCATATAAAGAAATATCTAACCCTCTATAGCATAACTGCATGCCATATGTCCCTATCAAATATTTGATAATCCATTGGACTAATTTCCAATGCTCTTTACTTGGATTGGCCATAAATATTCTCACAATTCCCACTTCCTATGTAATGTATGGTCTAGTACATACCATAGCATACATGAGACTTCCAATTGCCAAAGCATATGGAATTCATGCCATGTACTTGAAATCCTGATGTGATAGAGGACACTGATCTTTTCTCAATTTAAAGTGTTCAATCATAGGTGTACTTACAAGTTTCTAATTCTACATATTGAACCATTCTAACACTTTATTGATATAAGCTTCCTGAGACAAATACAATTTCATGTTCTTATTATCTCTTTGTATTTACATTCCAAGGAGTTTGTTTGTATCTCTCAAATCCTTCATTGCAAATGTGTGAGCTAAATTTTCTTTAAGCTCGCCAATGTCCTGCATACTACATCCTGTAATAAGCATGTCATCAACATATAGTAACAAAATAATATAGCTTCCACTTTCAAGCTTCTTTAAATAAAAAAAATGGTCATATTCACATCTCATATATCCATGCTCATTCATAAAGCTATCAAACCTCATATACCATTGCCTTATATCTTGCTTGAGCCCATACAAGCTCTTTTTCAACCTGCACATAAGTTTTTCCTTGCCCTTGAATTCATACCCAAGTGAATGTTGTAAATATATCTCTTCCTCCAAATCACCATGAAGGAAAGTTGTCTTAACATCAAGTTATTCTAAATGAAAAATCCTCTGTGACAAATAAAATTAGAGTAGTACAAATGGAATTCATTTTAACTATAGGAGAAAATATCTTACCAAAATCAATACCTGAATTATGTGTAAATCCTTTTACAACAAGTCTTACCTTATATCCTTTCTATCTACCCTCTTCTTCCTTGATTTTGTAAACCCATTTATTCTAAAATGTCCTTTTATATGCTAACAACTTAACCAAATCCCATGTTTGGTTCTATTTCAAGGAGTCTATATCCTCATCCATGTCATGCTCCCATTTCATGTGGGTCTCATCCTACATTACTTCTTCAATACTCTCTGGTTCACCACTATCGGTTAATAATAAATAAGATACATAAGGTAAAAAAATTTCTAGAGGTCTACTTACCCTTCGTGACCTTATCACTGAGATTTGGGGTGTTGGAGGCTCATTTTGTTCATTCTGAAAATTTGTATCAAACTCGGATAGTGATCGACACCAGTCACCTCTTGTTGACATCGGTCTAGATCTTTTGTAATCAATTCCAGTACAGGCGACCGATGTTGGTCAGGGGTCAACTGACATCAGTTACTTTGTAGACCTATATGTATCAATTTTAAATCCAAGAATGCATTTTCATCCAAAAAATCTTTTACATGTTCATATTTGGGTACCAAAACTTGATCCATGTACATTCTCTTTTCGTTCCATTCAATGTCATGACTCCTAACAATCTTATAATCTTATAAATCCCAAAAATGGAATCCAAAATCATAAGATCCATAACTAATAAAAGTACATCTCTTGGATTTAGCATCCAATTTCTTTCTATTTTATTTATCAACATGCACAAAATCTTGAACCAAATATTCTAAGAAAATAAATATCTACCTCATTTCCTGGCCAAGAATCTTCTGGTATTCCACCATCATGTGCACTTGAAGGCCCATGGTTAATTAAATAAATTGTCATGTCTACTGATTCTTCCCACAACTGCAAGGGTAATCCACCATGTACTCTCATGCTTCTTGCACGTTCCATGATTGTCATGTTCATTATTTCTACAACACCATTCTCTTTTGGTGTTTTAAGAACTATTCTTTCTGTGCGTATTACATTCACTAAAAATAATAATTGAAAGCCTTGTTGCAATATTCACCACCATTATCAGATCTAAGGTATTTTAACTTTGAATTTGATTCATTTTCCACAAGGGCTTTCCATCTTTTCAAAGTCTCAAAAACATCATATTTACATTTAATATAATAAACCCATACTTTTCTTGTGGCATCATCAATGAAATTTACATAATATTAGGATCCTCCATGAGAAGCTACGTGGGCTAGTCCCCACACATCTAAGTGCACAAGATCCATTTTTCTCCTTCTTTATTTCCCCAACTTTGAGAAATCTCACTCTCTTTTTCTTTCCAAAGATACAATTCTCAAAGAAATCAATATCTACATATTTAAAATATTATAACTTACCCTTATCCTTTAATATTTGTATTCCTTTTTGACTCATATGGCCTAGCCAATTATGCCACATACTTGCATCTGAATATGAAGTAGATAGCATAGAAAAAGAATCAGTAATACAAGTAGACAAATACAATGTTCCTACCTTCTTACCTCTTTCTACAACAAGATATCCCTTGGTAACCTTCTAAGAGTCGGCTATGAATGTAACCACGCAATCAGATTCACCTATTTTTCCTATAGAAACAATATTTCTTCTGAGGCTTGGCACATGCGTCACATCTTTTAATATCCATGTATTTCCATTCTGCAAATTTATACGAACTTCTCCTTTACTAATAATATTACATGGTTCCTCATCTCCTAAATATACATGCCCAAAATCAACCTAGACATAATTTCTTAAATACCGTTATTAGGGATAACATGGAAATAAGCTCTTGAATCTAAAACACATGATTCAATTTTATCATCCAAGGAGAGAATAAGGGCATCTTGCATTGCCTCATATGCAACAATGTTTTCCTCTTTACCTTTCTCTGGTACATTCTCTTTATTTTCCTTAAACCAGAAATCCTACTTTATATGTCCTTTCTTTCCACAATTCCAGCAGGTTATTCTCTTACCTTGGGATTTAGACCTTCCATTCTTAGACTTTGATTTCCCATTAATCTTGCTCTTGGATCTCTCCTTTTTCCATCCTCTTCTTTTTACATTCAAAGCATTACCAGATGATAATTTTCCTCTACTTTTCTTGTGTATTTCTTCATTCAGGATTATACTAACCACATCATCAAAATTTAAAATATTAGTAGCAGACGATATATTACTAACAACAATTACAAAGTTATCCCAACTATCTGGAAAAGAGCACAAGAATAAAAATGATTTTACTTCATCCTCAAAAGGGATATTAACCAATTTTAATTGATTTACTATAGACCGGAAATCATTCAAATGACTTAATGAAGATTCATCTTCTTTCATATTTGAATTAAATAATTTATTCATAAAATAAAATTTATTTGAAGTACTAGGTTTTTCATATAAATTATCTAAAGATTTCATCAACTCTACCATGCTTGCTGCTTCAGTAATATTCGAAGCCACAGATATTGTCAGGCTCAATCTTATAGATCTCAAAGTCTTTCTATCAAGAATTTTCCATTCTTCATCAGTCATCTTTAGCCTTCTCATCCAACAGTAAATATAAATATTTTTGATACAGATAATATTCCACATGCATCTTCCATAGTTGATAATTACGGCCATCAAATTTATCAACTCTGTATTTACTATCTTCTTCCATTGATGTAGCTCCAACTCAATCAGAAATCCCTCTGTTAGTAAATCTGTCAACACACAAAACCCTCAAACAAAAAATATCTGATACCAGTTGTTAGTGTTAATCACACCAGTTGTATAGATATATTATTCAGATCTAAGCATACAAGCAATAAATATGGAAATAAACTAGAAGAAAAATACACAAGATATAATGAGGTTCACCCAGTGTGGGCTACGTCCACCAAGAAACATCCAATATTATTATTCAAAGATTTGTAGAGAATATACCATGAAGATCTGTAATCCTCCACACCTCCTAGATGTGCAATACTTTCTTCCTCACAAGATTCTCTTTTTCTCTATCTAGTAATTCCTTCTTACAATTATCCCTTCTTTTCATCTAACCCTAGTTTCTAGCTTACATAACCATATACAAACTTAGGGAAACTTAGCTATGTTATTACAACCATTAGATCAACTTTCTATCAAAGGTTATATCTAACTCCTGTGAGTTAAATAAAATATTCAGCCACAGGTAACCAATGTTAGTTCCTCCTTCCCTTGACCAATATTGATCACCAGGTGACCAACACCTATCATCTAATTGACACCGGTTATTGTGTATTCCAACAAGTTAGTAAAGCATGATAATGTGAAGTTATTAAGCTCCATAACTCAACAATTTGAAAAAACCAATCAAACTGAAATGATCTCATTTGTTTAACTAAATCCTAATATGGTCCCTTTTTATGACTTCCTAGTCATCAAAACAATTAACCTAGAAGTATTCAATTTGAGGAATGTGGTGTAAGCTGGTTAGAACAAAGGAGTCATGATCTATTTTGTGATTGAAGTTAGATCTAGCCATATGATAGTTCATGTTGAAAGAAACAAGATAGGTATCAATATTTGAAGCATCAAACACATTATTAAATGAATACATACCCAAGGACATGGGAAAGTAAATACCCTTCCTCTTCCCAACATTACATTTTATATGAACAAAATGAAGTTGTCTACACAATTCAATTAGAATGATCTTGTGACTTGGGTACCTCAGCAACCAAAGAGGAGCATGGTCAAATCCACTTACCATGAGATAGGTGAATGTGGATAATTGTGTGAATAATCTCTCATAATTATAGATAAGCTCATTTTCCTCAGGTGAAATCCTCTACTCTTGGTCTCCATCCATCAACTTGATGAGATGCATAGTGAATGCATCAATCACCCTCATCAAATGTGAGTTACTCTCTCTAAAAGTGAGCCAATAGTACTTTTCAAATGCAAGGGGATTTTGAGGGACATTTAGTGCAACAGAAAAACCATGGAAGGGTCTTGTGTATGTGAGGGCATAAACCTAGTAGTATGTCATAGTGAACCTTTTAGTGGTAAATAAAATTGGTCTAATTACCTGTGAATATTGTCACTAATAATTTGACCCCAATCAACCATTTAGTCTCCTTCATTGATTACCAATATGAATTGTGTCATCCACTCATGAAATTCCCATGTATGATATTCACCCATGAATATAATTAGGATTACAATTACATCTGAGTATGTTTCATGAAATTTTTTCCTTGACATTGTCTTGGGCATTCGAATATGTTTTCTTCCCTACTCAAGCGATGAATGAATTACAATTCCTTGAAGATAGGAATAATTATTGGACCAATATTGAGATGAAAAATCCCATGTTATGATGAACATGTTAATTTAGGTGGGAATTTTCAAGCATTGTGATATTCCTTTTGGTGTGAGAACTACAAGTAAATAACTATCCTCTATATTGATAGTTCTTATGGAAGTGTTATAGTGTCTCACACATGATAGAACTAGCTCAATGCTTTGCAATGAGAGTGGATGTCCTCCTACTTAGAAGATTCCTCCAGTTAATAAATTCTCCTTAATAGGCCCCATTTCTTCTTTTAGCATCTTTATCTTCAAATCCTCTAGGTATAGATGTGCCACATCACTATCTCCCACATTCAGGTACTCGATAGCCAAAATGGATATTTACTTAAAGTCGGTGTAGTTGATCTTCATGATTGTTAGAGAAATGGGGGATATGGAGGGATGGAGGTGTGTGTGAAATTTTGACTTGATTTGGATACGTAATATTTTTAGTAAGCAATAACCCACCCTCAGATTCTATTTTTAGACAATTTTAGTTTTTTTTACCAATTTGCTGAGTTCTAGACTTGAGAAATTACACAAAGGTCTTAAAATTATTATTTTTTCTTTATTGGTTTTCAACACTTACTATTTTTAGAATGGATCCAATGCCAACTTACTAATAATAGAATTGTCCCTTCTAAGTGTCAGATTAGGTTTTTTATTTTTATCTTATGCTCTAAATTTTAGGTGTTTTTTGTAAGAGGGTACAAAAATCCGCAAGTGAGGATCACAAGGGATGACGTGCACATCAACATATGTGTGAACAGAAACGTGAAGAGATCTCAGGAGGAGTGAGTATCAACTGAATGTGCATGCAAAGATTTGACAAATGGGCAGAACATTGATAAGCCACAAACTCTCCTCTATCTCATAGATCAAAATGGGGTGTACACATAGGAGGTACTGAGTAACCCCCAATGCTGCAATCGTGACAACTTGAGTGGAGAGGGGAGTTACATTCCCAGAATAAAAGTGTAACTCCCAATGACACATATGATACACTGATGCACTGACGCGTAAGAGAATCTCATAATGACCCCTAAATGACACGTGGACCTACAATCTCACTTCAATGAGATGAATCACCTAATGATGTGGAAAATAATACACACTAACACCCCCCTTCATCGTAACTTAGGATGAGGTGGCAATTCAGAAATGAGAAATGTGTTCTGGCACAAAGCCTGATGAGGTACCCACACAAGAAAAAGGTCCCAAGTAGTGAAGGAAAACCTAGTGGGAAAAACATCCACCACAAGAGAAAAAAATACTCTCTAATCTAAGAAAGATGCCAAATATGGGTCCCAGCTCTAGACGAGCCTAAAAAGGTACCCATGTACAAAGAGGAAATCTCTCAAAAAGAATAAGAAGAGAGAAGAAGAGGGAGACGAGAGGAATGCAGAAGATTCCATTGACGGATCTAAACTCTACAGCTTTAGGAGGTCTCCCAAAAGAAATACGATGACAAGATCCTCTGCCTCTGGACTGAAGAAGAGCCACCCACAATGAACTGTGTGCCTACCCTTAGGAAGGATAGAAATAGAGTGTTGGAAGTCCGCCCACTCCGTAAAGGAAATTGAAGGTAGCAGCACAAAGAACTCTGAGTCTAGTCCACCAAAGTGTGACATAGGTCTAGCGAGTGAGTGCCAAGGAACCGAAGGTAATGCCATATGCGTAGAACTGTCATAGTATGTAGAGTAAACACCTGCATAAAGGATTTCCAACTGATGTGAAGGCAAAAAAATATCCCCCACAACAAAAAATGGATCCACAAGCAAGGGTGGATCGATGAAGGTCTTCGAAAAAGTGGAAATGGTAAGAGTCCCAAAAGGGGCACTCCCAACAACAGAGATGATGGACTCCTTTAAAACACCTATAGATGGATGAGGGACCTATAGTGCATCACAAGTAGACTCTGCAAAAATATGACTAAGGTTAGGTAGATACTCATCTCACTGAGAGGGATCAACAAACAGAAGAGCGATGTCAGATAGGTATAAGTCATGCACTGAAGGTAGAGGAGTGAAAGGTGCCTCACACACAGGAAGTGGAAAAGAGGCAGGTGTGATTAATTTATAAGACTGACAAGGAGACTGCTCGATATCTGATGAGATGTGGGAAGTGTCAACACTCTCTGGAATAGTGAGAGGTGGAGAAAAGTCCTCTGTAGTACTCTCGACATCAGAACTAGATGTAAAATCCTCGTCATCAGAAGTAGAACCAAGCAAGCCTGTGTCAGTGGAACTGTCATCACATGAATAAATAGAGGAGACAATTGAATCAAAAACAACAACAAAGGTGGCAGTATGTGAAGGGTCTCCATAGAGGGACTGAAGAATGCTCCAGACATTGTGAGGTGGATCTGAGTCTACCACATGAAACTAGAGAGATCGAGAGACATGCATCATCATGTGACCAAAGACATGGTCGTAAGTGTCAAGAAATTCCTCTAGATGACGATGATCAGTGGGTGTAGGAACTGGCCCAAGCAAGAAGGGTAAAAGACCCTCATGGGTGAAGTAACGTTCCATGGAAGCACGCCAATCTGAATAGTTCCCTCTCCTGGTGAGAAGTGGCAGAGGCTATAAGGTGATCCTATGATGCTCAAGTCTAGAAAGAGAACTCTCCATGATGCGGAATCAAAAGTGCAAGGTGCACAAAATAAAGACGTCATACTCGGCTGATAGTGCGTCTACATGTGAAAGCCTAAGAGTACTAGTGAACCCCCCCCCCCCAAAATGTGGAAATTTATAAAGTAGTGAGTTTATAAAATGACAATTTCATCACGTAAAGTGTGATAAATTATGCAACTTTGACCAAGGAAGCACTCAAAAATGAGCTACGAGTCAAAAGTTATGGCATTATTACGATTCCTACAACTGATGGAAAATTACTAATAGGTCCTGCAAATGGATTAAAAAAGTTCCTGAAATGGGTGCAAAGGGTGTCATGTGGGTACTCGTTGGAAATGGAATCAAATGTTAGGTAGGGTTTTTTTGCTTGTGAGGGGGGATTATCCTCCTGCCAACCCCAGACCTCACTCTCCGTCTTCGATAAGCGTAGGAAGGGCATAATACAAGCAAAATTACAGCCTTGAAAATTAATTACATGCCATAAATAATGAATGTTTTTTTTACCTCAAAACATTAAAAAAGAGGAAGGAGGGGGGCCATGTTTAGAATGTTGCCAAGCTGGATGGTGTGGTTGTTGACCGAACTGTTGCAAGTTGAAGCCACAGAGTTGTATGATGTAGATTCCATGCAGGTAAGAGAGGCCAACGTAGATTTCCACGTGTGAACCATTGCAGCAACCACGTGTGGTGGGCGAAATGGTCGAGCAGATTGTAACTGCCATGCAAAGACGTGGTAGAAATATCTATACACCAGTATCCACGTGGCTAGAGAAATAGTCCACGCATAATACAACCAGAGAGCCTGCAGGGCTAGTGTATCATGCAAGGATTCACACAAATGAAAAATGCCTAAGCTAAGGATGAGTGAACCCACTGCTGAGAATAGCTACGTGAATCTGGCAAGCAATGCATGAGGAAAATGATGTAGAACAACCAACCTCTGAGCCAGTCTTCGTATCAAGTCTCAACGTAAGTGAAAAGGTAAAGAACCAGCTTCTAACATAGGTGAGAAAAAAATGAACTAGATCTCAATGCATGTGAAGAGAGTGGAATGTCCAAAACACCAATAACATTTACGTACCAGAGGAAAATGAGTAACAAGGAGCAACCAACCTAAGAAGTGTCCAACACAATCACCAACAAGCCAATACATATGAAAAACACACCGAACGGGAGATGCATGAGCACAAGACGAGCTGCCAAACAAATGGAGGGTTGAAGGAAAGTCATGAACCAAGCACGAGCTGCACAGACCAATGAAGCTAAGGTAAGAGCTGAGAGAAGAGGTGAACAGGTGAGCTGGGGGAGCCAGCTAGGGCCGAGTTAGGCCTGAGACAACAACAATAACCCTAAAAAAAACTCGAAACCAACACAAGAAACAACTTCAAACTTAGATCTGCAACCTAAAAATACTCTAGAACTATATGCAAACCCAAAGAATCTCGAAAACCCATGAACATGAGCAATAAAACCAGAGGTATGAACCCCAAAATTAGTGTAAGAAGAGCACAAATGGAATATCCATTACAACACAGGCAACGAGAACTGGATATCATGCCAAAATCTGGAAAACACACAAAAAATTCCGAGGAGTGCACAGATCCACAAGATCCACTCTGATACCATGTAAGAGGGTACGAAAACCCACAAATAAGGATCACGAGGGACAATGTGCACATCAACAGACATGCAAACGGCAGCGTGAAGAAATCTCGGGAGGAGTGAGCATCAACCGAATGTGCATGCAAAGATTCGACAAACAGGAAGAACATTGATAATCCACAAACTCTCCTCTATCTCATAGATCAAAATGAGGTGTACATATAGGAGGTGCTGAGTAACCCCCAATGCTACAATCATGATAACTCGAGTGGAGAGGGGAGTTACATTCCCAGAATAGAAGTGTAACTCCCAATGACACATATGAAGCATTGATGCACTAATGCGTAAGAGAATCTCATAATGACACATGGACCTACGATCTCACCTCAATGAGATGACTCACCTAATGATGTGGAAAATAATACACACCAACATTTTTAATCACATGAAATCCTGGGATTTGAAAAGGAAATAATTTTTACTAGAATATTCATATGACTGGTGTAAAAATGTAGAGCATCAATGGGAAATTTTTTTGTTTCATCTCTAAGACATTTTGTAAAGGAAGCTTCAGAAAAAGTTTCATGGTAAACAAAGCTAGGATTTGAGAGCTATGAGCAAAAAGGTGTTTTCATCAACGTAGGGTTTTGAAAAATTTGGGAAGCATAACAACATACCAACAGTAATGTTGGAGGTTAAAACATGAAAATTAATTTAATATTGACTAAGTATGAATATTATACTCACCCCTCCTTCACAAACCTAGCTAACTCACTTTTGACCAAGACTTCTTAACTCAAGTTAGATGAGACTTCAAAAAGGGGTTAAAAATTACCTAAAGGGTTTCAAACCCCATCATGTCCTTTCACGAGTCTTAAGTGGAGGAGGAGGAGATATTCATGTGGTGGCACAATTTTTGGTCCCTTATGTCCCCTTATGAAATGGAAAAAGGGACATCAAGGCATCATAATTGTGCATAGGGTCATATTTTCATGAGGAAGGGGCCAAAACTTGTTGTGAGTTGAAAACATTCCCCTAACTACCCAGGTTGTCACTCACATGACACAACTATTCCTCTCCATGTGGTGACACATTCTAGTTTCCCTAATGTCCCCTTAGCAAAGGGGAAAATATACATCACCCCATAATAAGTGTGCATAGGGTCTTCTCAACATGAGAAAGGAGCTAAGTCTTCAAGTGAGTGGAAAACACTTTTCTAACACCCAAAGATGTCTTTTAAGTGACACACCTTATAATTAACCATCTACCTCCTTTGTGGAAAACTATTGTGTCCCCCATGTACCATTTTATTTTTTAAAAAGGGATAACGAGACATCATGGGTATCCAAGTGCACATTTTTCACTTTTGGAAGGTGGGTGTCACCATTACACTGCTAAACATATCATGTGGGAGTGCCTTCCTACCTTGAGAGCTTCCCTTATTGTTTCCTAGGCCAACCTTATATCATTTTGAGAAAAAAAATACCACATAATACAATTACACCTTTTTAGGACCTTATTCCACTTCCTCTTTGAAATTTAGACCCCTTTTCAATTCTAGTCATGGGTGGTTACTAGAAGGTCCAACTGTCACCAAAGGAAAATCTATCCCTTTTTACAAATAAACATATGGAGCATGTAAGGGTACCAATTTATCCAATTTTTCCTTTTAATCAGACTCTAAATTTCCTTGCAGATCCCAAAATATTCAAGTGAATCTTCATTAAGATTGAAGGTCTTTATCTGCACTTTTAGGCCAATATCTGCAAATCTACTCCTCATAACACCTTGAATTTTTTTTCAAAATGAAGTAGACACCCTTATATTTCCAATGAGTATCTAATTTCTTCTAATTAATATTAAGGATCATGATATTTTTGGAACAAGGCAACTATCTTTTTCACCACTTTCATTTCCTTAAACCATGCTAATAATAGCCTGATATTACATAACTTGTTCCTAAAACTTATTTTTATTGCATAAATTTCCTAAACTACCTCAAATTATTACATATCTCTTCCAATAACTTCTTGGTTACTTTAAAAATTTTCTATACATTCTCGGGGTGTTCACCAGGTTCAAAAATGCCAAAAATAACCATTTTGGAGCCTCCAGAAGCACTTATCTTATATTGGGTCTAGATATTATCATGACTCAGATTGGAAAATTTCCCCTACACATGACAAACACTTGAAAATCACATTATCACATTCATCTTGGACATTATGAGGGTAACACAATAACCGAGTTGGCCGGAGGAAAATTTTACATTGACCAGGAGAGGGATTTTCAAATGAGTTCTAGGTCGTCATGACATTTTTAAAAAAAAATTTATGCTAAAAAATTAGCATGATAACAGATGGATATTTCTTGGGGGCTTGTTCTAGATTGAACATAGTGAGGACAAGACAAACAAGAACTTTATAATCTTAACACACTACGTTGACCGATGCCTTATCCATTGGGATTATTTAAAGTCACAACTAAGACATGCAATGAAGCTTTATTTATTGAACACACACACACAAAATAAGAAAAAGGGAAACAAAAAAAACAAAAATAAAAAACACACAACATGAAAGGGAAATACTCAACCTAAAATCATCTATGGTATAGGTTGGGGACAACCAACTTTCATTGCTTGTATAACTTCAAAAATTTCTTGTTGCGAGAAAATTTTAGATAATTACCATCCAAATACGAAAGATAAAAAAAGTTTTTTCTTCAAAAACTTCTAGAATATGAAATGGTTCGAGCCACAATGATTCAAATTTTCTATGGATTCCCTTGGGATCTCTTCTTTTATCCTATAACAAGACAAGATCACTATACGAATGAAAATTAACATGAAACATTCAACCACACTCAACCCCTCGAGGTCATGACAAGGAAACTGATGTGGAAATGTGTGTGGCTAACTATAGGAGGATTAGTGACTAAGATATGGTAGTGTGATCTCCTAGTATCTGAGTTGGCAAAGGGGAGATTTAGAGGCTATGAACTCCTAGCATAAATTCCCTATGGTTTGTCTAACTGAATCTCAATGTTAAACTAGTTTGAAGTGTCCAAATTAAGTAATATGAAACTAACAATCTACGCTAAAGGAAACTAACCTAAATAAATCATCAAAACTGAAACATCATAATTATAAACAACAATTACTTTTACTCTAAACAAATAAATCCTGAACAAACAAAACATCCAGATGTGGCTATTTTTTTGTGCATTTGTGAATTAAATCTAAACTAATTAATCAATTGAATATTTCTAACAAAACCCTCAATCATGCCTCAGAGGTAGAGAATAAATCACATCTTCAATGAAACTATTATTTCCTATAAATTCCCTGACAATATTGAAGAGAAAACTTTCTAATGTGATCTAATCTATGTAATCTTTTGATATTTGAAACAATGAAACAATTTCTCTATTGTATTTGATATGGATTTGGATTGATAAATGCATAATTAACAATTAAAACCAATGAAGAAGACAAATAACACCTCTAACCTAGATATGCAAGAACACTGGCAAATCTAGTTGTGCGAATATTCGTTCCCTTGGTTTATCCTTTCAATTTATGTATCCACATGAGTCCAACGGGTGGGAATGCAGCGACAACAAGAGAAGAAAGTGTAGGAGAAACAACAACTTGAGTTGGAAGATTGGGAAGCAATGCAAATGGAAGAATACAAACAGAATTGAACTGAGATTAGCTTTGGCAATTTCTAACAAGAAATGAAGCAACTTTGCAATAACAAGAATACATAAAATTCTCTAGGTTTTTCTTAAGAACAAGCAATGTTTCTATAGGAATTAACTGGGTCATACACAAAGCCACATCATCACATGAAGTGGGGGTTCAAACATGCAATTATAAATACAAGTGCAAGAATAGATTGCCACAAGGAAGTTGGGCCTTGGAATCATCTAAAATGGGCAAAAAATGCATCTAAAAACAAAAGTTAATTAAATTCACATGTGTTTAATTTACACATGAAGGTTTCTGGAAAAATTATGCAGAACTGCCACCCTACGTAGGGTGACAAACATGAAAAACTACTACCCAAGCCTAGGTGAAAAACATGAAACACTGCCCAAGCAGGGTGACAAACATGAAACCGCCACCTAAGTAGGGTGAGAAACACGAAACCGTGGCCCAAGAAGGGTGACAGTTTTGACAATGAAGGTCAAAACATGCCTAAAATAAGTAGAAAGCTAGAAAAAAGTGTGCAAAGGCTAAGTAGGATGTCTAGGCTACAAATATTTACTGCAAATGGATTTAGGAGCTCAAACACCTTATAAAAGGATATGAATCATCATTGGGGACCTTTTGTAACCATTTTCTAACAATGTAGCATGTGTAATTTTGGGTGTGTACAATCACCAACCTAAAATTATCTTTCATTCACCTTCTTGTCAAAGATATTATTTACCTTCAATTTGTGTTCATGGATCTGATTAACCACCATCAACCTATCTTCACCAAGATTTTCCAAATACAATAGCCTCTTATAAAAATAATCATGGAACTGACCATCCTTGACTACCTTGAACAACTGAATAACAAACAACTCAACTATGACAAAAATCTCAACATTAATTCAATAAATAAACTGAAATGGAGACATGTTAATTTCCTTATTTGGAGTGATCCTATTTTCCCAAAATGCATCATATAACTTTTTGTGCCAATTTCTTTAGTTCTCATTAACAAGCTTATGAAAAAATTGTCACAATGTTCTTATTACTATATCCAACTTTACCATTCCCTTACAGGTAATAGTCTGATCCAAGTGTAAGAGAGATTCCATTACTCTAGAAAAAAGTAGTCAATTCCATTGATGAGAAATAAGTTACATTTTCAACCACAATTTTTTGAGGTATTTTGAAATAAATAATAATGTTCTCCTTAAGAAATTTTCATATTGTCTCATAGTTTTATTTCTTAACAAGGATGGCCTCCACCCATTTGGTGAAGTATTCCATAGCCATGATTACATAAGTATGGATTGCACTTAAGTTGGGATTCAACATATCAATGAAATCCAAGCCCCACTAATGGAAAGGATCATCTATGACCATTGGTAAAAGAGGGATGGTAGCAAGTTGGTGTCTTCCCGCAAATTGTTAACAAGGATCACACCTAGAAACCCACTTCTAAGCATTTCAAAACAAGGTAGGCCAGTAGTACCTACCTCAAAGGATTTTATGTGCAGTCACCATGGAAAAAAATTGTCCACCACAATATTTTTCATGGTAAGCCTTCAACAAGTTATCCTATTGCCCCTTGTCAACACATCTTAGAAAAAATTCATCTAATTCTCTTTTATACAACACATGGTTCCGTATGACATACATGGAATATTTTAACTTAAGATTCATCCTTTTTTTATAATACAAGTATGTCAGGAATTCCCCATAGGTGAGGTATTATACAATGTTGGAGTATCACTCATCAATGATATTCACAAAGAGAACTTGAAGATTTTTTTTTCTTAGGCATTCATAGCTTTGAAATTCATCCTTTTCATTGGAGTCATGTGTGAATCATTCTCAACCATGAATTTTCATAAACCATTGCCTCAGATCAAATTTCATGATTTGATGTCCAAACCATACTCTTGAATCTAAGAAACCCAACTACCTCTTTTAGCCCCTGGATATGGTTGATTTAAAATTGACTTTATTGTTGATCATGTAACCATAACTACAGTGTGAGAGATGAGAATATAGAACCTAAAACTCTTGACAGCCTTGACAATGGCATATGCATTCTTCTCTATTTGAGTGTACTTCAATTCACAATCCTTCAAAGGATAGCTTAGTAAGGTAATTGGAGCTTCAATACCTTCTTCATTTTTATGAATTAGGATAGTTGTAAGAATGTGTTCAGAAGCGTAACCATAGAGAATAAAATATTTATCAAAATTTGGGAATACCAAGGTGGGGGCTTTTTCAATTACTTATTTGATTCCTTTGGATTATTTTTTTACTTATTTACTCCACTTGAATATTTCCTATGGTTTCATCATACTGGTAATATGATTTTTTAGTTCAAAAAAATATGGAACAAAATGATGGAGAAAATTTACCTTTCCAAAGAATGAGTGAACTCCCGGCTTGTTTGTGGGAAAGGATAGTCCCTGAATTTATTTTATTCTTTCATAATAAATTTTAGCTCCTTCCTTGTTCACAATGTGACCAAAGAGTTTTCCTTTCGTGACACCAAAATACACTTTGTAGGATTTAAAGATATTCCATGTTGTCGACATCTGATCAACACTTTCTCCAATTTTTTTTAATGATCTCCCTATTTTTTAGAAAATATTATGAGGTCATCAAGATAGATGACAATACAATTCTTGAGATCCTTAAAAGAAAGATCCATTTCCCTCTAAAAGTATCCCTAACATTAATGATATTGCAAGGAATTCTATTGTAAGCGAAATTTCCCCAAGGCATGGTGAAAGAAGTTTTTTGTCGGTCCTCCTCTTCTACCTCAACTTGATTGTATGCAAAAAATCCATCAAGAAAAGAAATAATTTTGGATGCAGTGAATTTCTACAGGATATGGTCCATAATGGGTAGAGGTGTAGTTTTCCTTTAATGAGGCTTGATTCAAATTTCGAAATTCAACACAAATCCTTATCTCACCATTTTTCTTTCAAACTAGGACAATGTTTTCCACCCATGTGGAGTGATGAATGGGAAATATAATTCTAGCATTCAACATTTTTAGAATTTCTTCCTTGATCGTGCTAATAATTTTGGGGTTTGTATGGCCTTTTCTTCTATCAGAATGGCTTGGATTCAAGCTTGAGAGGGATGGGATGGTGCATTTCCTTTGGCTTGAAGGATTTCAACTCATCATATGAATATGCTTGAACATTAGAATACCTCTTCAATAATGAAACAAAACTCCTTTTTTCTTCTGGCGAACAACATTTTCCAATGTTGACCATTCTTGGCTGCTCTGAAGTGCCAATGTTTTCCTTTTCAAAATCAGAAGTACAATGAGAAGATTATTTTATTTTTATTTGATAAACCTATCATGTTTATCAAAAAAATATTCAAGAGAAACTATGCCTTTTGGAATTTTATCACCTTTTAATCTGATAACCTCATCTAAATTAACTCCATCAATCTCACAATTTTCCTCATCTGAAACAAAATCATGGTGTGGATTATTAAAATAACCCCTTTTCTCCAGAAAAGAGAGAATATAATTATCATCATTGAAAAATTTCTAGTGATTAACATTATCTGACATACTTGGCTTGAAGACCATCTGAATAGTAACATTATCCTTATTGAAAGAAGGGTGCATGGTCATTAGAGAAGCTGAGACTACTAAGAGAATCAACCTTATCATTTTTTTCATGAGGAATGGCTTAAATAGAGAAAGAATCGAAAGACTCAATACAATCCCACACTCTACTCCTATAGTATTTAAGCCTCAAATTATCGACTTGGTACTAATTTTTAACTTGCTTTAACAATTAATTTGGCATCACCTAGAAATTTCAACTTTTTAACACCCATGGACTCAGCTACGTTCATGCCTAAAAGGAGAGCTTCATATTCAGTAGTATTATTTGTATTCTCAAATTATAACTTGTAAGAAAAAGGGAACAATTCACCTGAAGGGGAGGTTAGAACAACACCAACACCTAAGCTAGTACTGGAATGTATTCCATCAAAATCCATTTTCCACAACTGATTCTCATCATCTTATATAAGAAATGGCATATTTTAATCTCCTCCTGAAGTCAATTGAAATAATTACCATGTCCGTAGTCCTGAAATAATACATCAGCCCTTGGATCCTCCAATTTCTAAACAGTGTATTTCATCTTCCTCATAGGAAGAAATTTCTTCATTTCTCCTTTTACTGGAACGATTACAAAAGACCAATCCATTTGTATTTCATCTCCCAATTCCTGATAGAAACTTCTACTTAGCAACATTCTGAATGATGCTAGAATATATGCTACCAAAATAGTCAACAATACTTTCTTATCTGGAAAGTCAGCGAGAGCCACCTTTGCATCCTTGATCCACCCCACAAGTGGGAATTCATTAGACTCCATGGAGTAAAAACATCCATTAGCCCATGTCAAGGTAATTCTGAGAGCATTAGAAAATTTTATGGACATCATATTATTAGAAGCTCCCAAATCTATTATGCAGTTATTCAACTGATGACCTTTAATAAGAAGGGATGGATAAAATGGATCAATTTTATTGGTCTTGGATGCACTTCAATGCAAGAATATTTTGAGATGGACGAGTAGTTGGAATTGGTAGTATTCCTTTGGAACTAGGAACCACAATATTATACTTTGAACTACTACCTTTGATATAACAGACAAGATTATCAAATTATTCTGAATGAGTTTGCAAGAATTCATATTTAGAAATATGAAATTTATATTTATTTACATGTTCTATGATGTCAAAGGAGGTGGATGGAGATGAGGTATATACCCCCAGGACAATGGGTGCTTTGGGGGAAGAAGGAGGTACTACCTTTGAAGTTGGAACAAAATTAGAAATGGGAGCATATGTTTGAGGAACAGGGGATTATTTTGTAGGTGCAGTAGAAGGTTTTGAAGGACTAGAATTTGCATTAAAAAATTAGAACTAAGAGGAGCATTGGGAGACTTAATTGGAATAACATATAGCCTCTTTCTTACCATGAGATCTGGATTCTCCTTTGAATATTACATGGAAGGTGGAAGTGGAGATCCTCTATTGATTATTTTATTTTGTTGAGTCACCACTGGAGGATCTTTTGTCTTCTTCTTTTTCCAAGTAACAGTGGAGGAACTTCCTTTATGAGATTGGGAGTGGGTGAACACTACATATGAGAAGCTAGGTGAATATTTATCATCATCTTCTTCACCTTCTAAATATTTGAGGAATCCAATTTTGCATCATCCTCCACTTCTTTAATCTTTAGGACATTGATGTCCTCATTTTCTTGTTCCAGCTCCATAAGTTATTCTTCTTCCTCCTCCTCCTCAATGTCACAAGCTACATTTATAGGAGGTGATTCTAGAGAAATTATTTGAGGTGGTGGACCAATCCTCTACTTATTTGAAAAATTATTCTTAGGGACATCCTTATACATGGAGGCTTGGGCCAATTGATTCTTAAGAGAAATAAAATCATTAGCCAATATTTTTAGTAATGAGTTTTTGGTTCCAAAATTTGAGCTCTTACCCTTCTCTTTACTCAGACCCTTTTTTGATTTTTCTAGACATTATTAGGTCATCTTCTACCTCAAATTCAAGTCTTTATTCCTCCTTTAAGGTGGAATGTACAATTATTTTTATCATGAAGTTGAATTTGGGGAGTTATGCATTGATAAATAATCTTAGTTGATTATCCTCAGTAGATCAAGAAGATCCTAGGATCTTATAGAGTATTCTATTAAAATTGGCCAAAATTCCCTCATGGGATCATAGGGATATTTCTTCAACTGAGATCACTAGGAATTAATATCATGAGCATCTTCAACTAGTTTGAATCTAGATTCAAATTTGGATTTCATATCAACCTAGTTGGTAATATATCTCCTTGGTAAATGATAGAACCAGTCTAAAGCAACATCTTGTAAGGATTCTATGAACAAAAAAATTGATACATATTTTTATCCCACACCCAACACCCCACAAGATATTATGAATGATACAATGTGATCATCAAGGTGTTTCTTCCCATCTCCTTTGAACTTAGGGAAGTTATTTCTTGACCCTTTGGGTAAGTCATGCAAAGGGGGAGTTAGAGCCAATGGGCCCATGTTTTGTCCCCAAGGTAATGGTGCTTGTTGGGCCATCTCTAGTTCTTCTTCCTTGGACTTATTCTTCTACAACTTTTCTAAAGATTCTTCTATAGAATTTATTCTTTAGAGGAATGTAATTTAATGGTTCAACTGTTGATCCTTCAATGGGGTATTCAAGAGGAAAGGTAGGATCAAACTCAGGAAAATACTCTTGACATGTTCTCCTTACAATTTGAGTGATGGAAAGTCAGAAATTAGATTGAATTATTTCAAATGTTATGTTAGTCATTACACTAGCTCTGGAGGCCCTTGTGTACCTTCTTTCTGCCAACTTTTTAGATGAATGCAACTCAAAACATAATTCTTCTAAGCTCTTATTTTTTGATTTAGAGCTTGTCTTGCACATTGTAGATCTTGAGCACATTCTTCTTCAAGGTCCAAAAATCTTGAGGTTGTGTGATAGTGGTTAAATATCTCTCTGTTATGCCAAATGAAGTTCCTTAAATCACCTGAGAGGTCTTCTTGGGTATCCTGGAAGAAAAGGAGATTATGTTGCAACACATGATCATTTCTAGGGATAGCCATGGAGGGAAAAATGTAGAGCATATATCAAGACTCTTATGATTTTCAAACTCTATTTTTTTGGTTTTTTATAGATTTTTTGGTTTATAAGGTGTAGAGACAACAAAATATGCCCCATGGTGGGTGAAAAAAACTGTTGGCTAAATAATTTTTCATGTGGGTAAATTAGGGAACTCTCGCTAACGTTCTGGGACTAAGTCCTTGTGCTTGAATGGGGAAACTCTATTTATTGAATGTACACAATTATGTACACTATTCTAATAACCAAGGGTGTCTTTCGACCATGGATCACATAGGGGTACTTTCCTACACCTATGGCAAAATTCTTGTAGATACTATAAGGGAGGAAATATCTTGAGAGAGAGGTATGAAGAGAATAGTGATAGGGTTTTGCATAATAAATAACATAGTAGAATTAATTATTCAAAACCAGAATGTTTCCGTACACATCAATGAGAAGAAATAATTATCATAGATAAAGGAATAAGACACAAGAAGCAAAAAGTCTCATTATATTATCTTGTACAAGATTACAATGCTCATGGAGTATTATTAAAAAGGAGAGGAATGCATTAGACTATAAAATGGAAGAAATAAGACACTTTGTCTCTAGAGATAAAAATGAGAGCTAGAAAACAAGAATAAAAATCTCCTTGAAGTGAGGAGTTTACTTGAATTTATAGCTTTAAAATGTAACTCTTCATCTACTCCCCACATGAAATTTCAAGTTCCTATTCCACTTGTGACTTTTCATCTTCCTTAGGAGTGAGGAAATAAGTCCCCTTTTTATAAATCAAAAGGGACTTTTACAATGCAACATTAGAAATTCACTTAAGTGAAAAAGACAAAATTTCATGATTACCTAAAATGAAGAATTATAAAGGGGGGAGAAGAAAGAGGGAGAAGAAGAAAGGATTTGATCGACTGCTTGATGAATAAGCCTCCTCTAATAAATAATAAATCCATTTGGCCTCTGCGGAAGATATCCAATAATGAATCTTTGACCTTTGAACATCTTACAAAACATGGAAACTATAAATGAAACCTTCTCTTCTTCTGGGATGTTCACATGCTCCAGAGTGTTGAGCTAAGTCCCATGGATGACATTGAGATTTCTGCATTGATTGAACCATTTCTGATGATTCCTTGTAGTATTAGAGATGGAACCTTTGAAATTTTCAAGGGATTCTAGAGTGTCACCATTGAAGGACATAGGATCACCAATATTTTCATGAACCAATTCTTGAAATGACTTATGAAGATATTTCAAATAATTATTCTCATTGAGGGAAGGAGTACCAAGCTCTTCCATGCTTGTGCCAAGATCCTCCCAAATTCTTGATGTATTTTCTTCACAAGACTCCAAATCAAAAATGACCTCTTTTAGAGCATCACACCTCTAGGTTATGGTATAAGACCAAATGGGAGACATGTTCTCAAAGGTGGATGAAAACACACTCAAGCTTACCAAGGCATAATAATCAAGATTATTAATCTCTCTCACTAATGGGAGAGAATTTTCCCAAAGGAACTTCTCTTTCTTGATCTCTACCGTAGTTTTCTTGATATTTATCTTTGTTGCCAAGAGGAATGGGAACAAAGAGATAATATCAGGGAAGAAAGCATTCCCTTTGTCCATGCTAATACTCACACATTGATCACTTTCCCTTCCTTACACTGTGAAAACTTGAGCTTGTTTAAGGGACTGGGGATTGAAGCTACAAATAAGAGAGATCAATTCAATCGGGGACAATGATGATGAACCCAGTTCTAGAAATGATTCTAGATATGAAGAAAAATTCCTCACATGATCCTCCAATTGATCAACGGTTTTCTTATATTCCTCATTATATGCAAGGATCTGAGTTGAAGACTCCTTGAAAAAGTGAGCATCACCTTCATTTATGGCTTGTCCTAAATATACTCTTGTCATTTCATAATCATTTGGTGTCATTTCCTCAACATGATTGATGACCTTGAGATGTGCATCCTCTACAAAATGAGCTCTAGAAGCCTTAGTGAAGAATGTAGAGGTTGCATGTGCCTTAGTTTTTCTCTTTGTCTTGATGTACTTTGAGATGGCCTCAAAGTTGGGTTCCATCTCCTATTGCACTATTCTTGACTCCTCTCCAAGTAAGTCATTGATCCATGAGAAGGTCTCGGAAGAAGTGGAAATAAGATCAAACACCTTGGGTGCTTGGTAAAAATCCAAAGCATGAGTATGATGGGCTTATTAGATCTCCTCCATAGGAATAATTGGATCCACTAGATGCTTAGGGGGATGCAAAGGAATTATCTCACTTTGCTCAATTTGATCAACTAGATCTTCTCTAACTTTGGACCTCTTTTACACCTCCAATGAGGGATATGTTTCATCAACCTTTATGAGTTTCCTATTTTTAGAATGAGATGATCCTATACCTCCATCAGATGCTTCATGAGATGGGGAGAGAGAATATTTCCTAGGAAAGGAAATTATTATATCATTTTCAATACAATATGCCCTTATCTTCTTGTACCATTTTTTGGTCTATTCGATAACATGAATTTTTCTCTCCTTGATGTATCACAAATCTATGATATGCCATGGGATGGAAGAGGGAGGTGAATATTTCACTGCTTCATATTCATGATCAAAAAGTTCTGAATCATCATCATGCACACTTTGAAAAAACCAATCAATCTAAAAAGAGCTCATTTGTTCAAATTACATCCTCATATAGTATTTTTTCTGACTTCCCAGTCATCAACACAATTAACCTAGAAAAATTAAATTTGAGGAATGTGGTACAAGAAAAGTAGAAAAAAGGAGTCATGATCCATTATGAGATTGAATTTAAATCTATCCACATAGGAGTGCATGTTGAAAGAAGAAAGAGAGGTATCAATTTTTGAAGAATAAAGAACATTCTTACATGAATAAATTACCCAAGGAGATGGGAAAGGAAATACCCCTCCACTTCCCATCCAGCTTTGTATTTGATATGAACTTGAGGTGAATTTGTCTACAAAACTCAATCCTTAGGATCTTGTGACCTGGGTACCTCGATAAACCAAAGAGGGGCATGGTCAAATCCACATATCCTTAGATAGGTGAATTTGGAGAATTATATGAAGAATCCTCCATAACTTGTAATAAATTATACTTCTTGAGGTGAAATCATCTATTCTAGATATCCTCAGAGCATTCTTATGATGTACATAGTGAATGCATCATTCAATCTTGTGAAATGTGAGTCTCTAAGTGAAGTTTATTTGCCAATTCTTTTAAAATATAGGGGATTTCTGACAAACCTTTGGGAAAAGAGAAAGACCATGTAAGGGTATTGTGTATGTGAGGGTATACATAAAGTAAGATGTCATAGTGAACCTTTTAGTGTTGGAAAAGAATTCCAATTACCTGTGAATATTATCATTGATGATTTTACCCCAATCAATCATTTGGTCTCCTTTAGTGATCACTAATATGAATTGTGTCATACACTCATGGAAGTACCTTATATGCTCTTCACCTATCACTCTGTTTAGGAGTAAAATTGCATCAGAATATGCCTCGTGGAATTCACTTTGAGGTAATTTCTTGGGAACCTGAGAAGGTTTTATCCCCTTCTTGAGCCATGAAAAAATTGCAATTCCTTGAAGATAGGAATCACTCTTATACCACTATTGAGATGAAAACTCTTGTGTGATGATGACTGTTATCCAAAATTCACCCCTCAAGGTAATTTTGATAACATGCATCAAATTCTTTAGTCCCAAGCAAATAGATTGATTTAAGGCCTGAAATCATGTTTTTGGGGCCCCCTCGGCTTCTTTCTAACTCTTCAATCCAAGAAGAAAACCCAATGAGTTAGAAAAGGTAAAAAAATTGCAAAAAACCAAGCTTGGGGCCGAAAAAATGAAGAAAATCGGCTAATTCCTAGTCTGCGCAGCAGTTGGGACAGTTGGGATGCGAAAGGCCGAACCGGCCGAAAGTGGAAAAAATCACCAAGTTTTGCAATCGCGCGGTTTGGGACATCTGGGCCGTAGGTACGCGCGGGACGCGAACCGGCCGAAAAGCCGAAAGACAGTCCATTTCGGGCAGTTCAGAGATATTTTTCCCAGACAGTTTGGGACATCCGGGCCAAAAGTACGCAGAGGACGCAAACCGGCCGATTCGGCCGAAACAGGTGACTTTCGTCTGGGACAGTTGGGCCAAAAGTACGCGTGGGACACGGAAAGCCAAAAGAGCCGCCAACGAATGGAATCTCGCCACGTGTCTTCACCTCAAACAGGAACAAGGAATCCCGAATCGGCCGAAGCAAGAGATTTTCATCCGAGACAGTTGGGACAAAAGTACGCGTGGGACACGAGGGACGCGAAAAGCCGAAGCGGCCGAAGGCAAAGAAGAAAAGTCAACGTTTGACCCGTGAAACTTCAAACGGCTATAACTTTTGACTCTGAGCTCCGATTTTCACGAAATTGGACTTTCTGGAACGAGCACGACGTCCTCTACACCACAAAAACTAGATTTCTTATTTTCAATGAGGGTAGATATATTTAATTAAAAGAAACATATTCGGCTCCAATCAGTTAATGCTCATTCCCGTCAAATGACAGAAAACGCCTGCCAGACCCAAAATAGTTGCCCGCACTCAGAAGGCCATAACTTTTGCATTTCTCAACGAAATCTCACAAAATTGGTACCGTTGGAATCGTGGCTCTGAGCCCAATGCACAACAATCAAGAAAATCTAGATTTGATGAGAGATTGATCAAGATTTTTAAGAAAACGTGGCTGGGTTCATAACAGTGTTTTATTTGGTGGTTGGGAGTGCAATTAAGAGGCATGGTCATCATTATTTCTCTACTGCAGCACCTGGGACAGTATGGGGATCCTTTTGCAGGTAATATATAATCATTTTACTCCATTTAATGCCTCTTAAAAGTGGTTGAAGGATAGATTTTGGGATTTCCATTTTTCCCTTCTCTTTCCCTTCTCATTTTTCTATAAATTGGAGTGTTGGGCTCATTGTAAGAGGAGGTAGTTTTTGTAGTAAAGCTCTGCCAAAATTTCTTTGTGAAGCTGATGTGTTACAGGTCCTTGTCGTGGAATCCTTGCATGGTGATCCAGGCCCTTATCTTGTAATAGATTGAATTGTGCATATCATGAAGCAATAAAATATAAGTTTGTGGATATATCTTCCCCTGCTGTGTTTTCTTGCATTCTTCTTGCCCCTTCAACCTTGATTACAAGAATATTGTGTCTATTATTATGTTCATGCAGGGATCCATTATCATTGTGTATGTTCAAGGTATTTTTGTGAATGCATTTTGCTAGATTGTGGAGAACTGTCATCACCCCTTCTAGTGTGCACTTTGCTTTTGCATCTCACGCATTTGAAAACTACTCTCACACCCTCCTTTTCTGGTGTATCACCACTTTAGTGTAGGATTTCATTCGATGCATTCTCTCTCCCTGGTCCCTTGGAAATTTAGATTAGAATAGTTAGTTTCCCCTGCATTAGAGTAGATTGTGGCAGGTAGTTTAGGAGCAAGAACCAGCTTTCTCTGGAGGTCTATCTCAAGTAGCAAGTCCCACAACTTGGAGATAGTACCCATGTTATCCAATCACACCGTAATTTCAAGTATATGCACTTATGGAAACATAAGGGTGCTGTGATTCGGTGATAACAATGACCATGTGACTCTAGGTGATAATTTTTAGGTATTGTGAGATTCCTTTTGGTATGATAACTGTAAGTAAATAATTTTCCTCCATAGTGATAGTTCTTGTGGTAGTGTTATAGTGTCTCACACAGGTGAGAACTAGCTTAGTGATTTACACAGAGAGTGGATATCCTTATACTTGGAAGATTTCTCCAGTGAAAAAATTATCATCAACATGCTCCCTTGGTTCCTTCAGTATCCTTGTATTCAAATCCTATAATCCTAGATGTGCCACATCACTATCTCCCACATTAGGGTACTCGGTAGCCAGAGTGGATATTGGCTCAAAATTGATGTACTTGAACTTCATGATGTATAGAGCCATAGAGGAAATGGAAGGATGGAGGATTAGTGTGAAATTTGGACTTGATACATATACTTAATAGTTTTATTAAGCCATACCCCACCCTCATATTCAATTTTTAGATAATATCTCAAATTTTAGATTTTTTTTGTATTTGCTGAGTTATGAACTTGAGAAATTACAAAAAGGTATTATTATTATTTTTTACTTTTCAAAACTTAATATTTTTAGGAATGGATCTAGGGCCAAATTACTAAAAATAAAAGTGTGTTTTATGAGTTTCAACTTGAGCTAAAATCAATTTTTTTAGATTAGGGTTTTTATTGTGATCTCATGCTCCAAATTTTAGTTGTTTTCAATCACAGGAACTCATGGGATCAAAAAAGGAAATATTTTTTCTGGAATATTCATGTGGATGCTATAAAAAATTCAATGCATTAATGGGAACAAGATTTGTTAAATATCCAAGGTATTCTGGAAAGGAAGCTTTAGGAAACATTTCATGGCAAATGGAGCTAGGATTTGAGATCTATGAGCAAAAAGGTATTTTCATCAATGGAGGGTTCTGAAAATTTTTGATAGCATAACTACATACCACTAGAAATGGGGGAGGTTAAAACATGAAAATGAATTTAAAATTGAATAAGTATGAATATTAAACTCATCCCTCCTTCACAAACCTAGCTAAATCACTTATGACCCACCCTTCTTAACCCAAGTTAGATGAGACTTGAAGGAGGGGTTAAAACTTACCAAATGGGTCTCATACCCCATCAGGTCCCTTACCATATTTATTAAAGGACAAAGGGACAACAGGGGTATAAAAATATGCACAGGATCAACTCATCAAGAGAAGGGGGCATGGGGATTTGAGTTGTGAGGTTGAAAACACATGCCTAGTGCACAAGTAATGAGTCTTAAGTGGCAGAGGAGAAGCTCTTCATGTGGTGGTGATTTTTTTTCCCCCATTTCCCCTTAGCAAAGGTACAAATGGAAATCAAGGAATCCAAAGAGCGCATAAGGTTAGATTGTAATGAGAAAGGGGATAGAACTTTTTCTGAGATAAAAACATTCCCTTAACAACCTAGTTTATCACTCAAGTGACACAACTCTTCCTCTCCATGTGGTGGCACATGTTGGTACACAATCTTACACCCCTTCTGGGTCTGACACTAGTATAAAGGTTTTGGGATGCTTTGAGGATGATAAAATTTGTGGTATGATTTGTTTTTAGCCAGGGATATGTCTAACAAACTCTTTAGGACCAGGTTTTGGCGTAACTGAGTGACACCTACAAAGGGGATGGCCTTTTCCTACTACGTTTGGTCCCACCTTGAACCAGGGTGAGAGGGCCCACAGGGTAACCTGAATATAGAGTGGGAAATGGAGTCTTTGTTCCTAAATAAGTAATGGATCAATTTGGGATAAACATGGACAAGTATACAACACTTCAATCTCATGAGTTGTCACACAAGGTGATGTATATGCTTATTTTACCAGACATAGGTTACTATAGATAACAAATTTCCATTTCTCTTGCATATTTTAATGAGGGAACCAGAGTCAAAAGTTATCTTTGATGGTATTTATAGAAAAAACAATAGAGTAATAAATAAAGGATAGTATATGTGATAGGATTGGTAGTCTGCTTGTATTTATAAATATGGGGGATTATATGACAACAAATCTTCTAGAAACACAACATTCAACACTCACCTAAACATTATGTCATTCTGGAAAATAAAGAACAATTTATCAAGTTGTCATAGTTTCAATCAAAGGAAGATGTGCATTCATTGATACACAATAAACACAAAGGCTCCACATAATCTCTAAAATAACCAACACAAAGGCTCATGAAAGTATTCTAGTAAAGTGTTTATTGCTTCTAATATCATACACCTAAGATTTACACAAAGGTTTACGAAAATACATCAAAAAAATGATTACAGTAAGGATTTTATAATTGTACCCAATATTGCAAAGTAAAAGCTTATAGTAAAATATTGAATAAACAACCAAATCTCAACCATTAAGGATAGATCCAGTGTAATTCACATAAAAAATAAACAAAAAATTGCATAAGAAAAATGTAACTCATTAATACAATGCTCAACATATATAACCCAAAATACATAAGCTAAGCTCATAAGAAGATGTATTTAATTAATATCTTTCAAATTGTTGGTAAAGGAACATAGAATAAATTATCTCGATGCCTATTAATGATTGTACATTGCAACCATATTAACACCAGAATTTGAAAAATGAAAACTTATATTGTATTTCATTAAATAAAATTTGCAATACTACAATAAAAGATATGAACTTTTTTCAATCGTAGAAAAACTTAACCCATTTTCATATAAATACATGCCCTCATACTTATACAATTTTGGAAAATTCCTTTGATTCAATTTTATCCCCAAAACTTTAGAAAAATATCCTACTCGCTTACAATAAGGGATTTTCAACTAAAGTAGGAATATTCTTTTCCCAACTAGAAATATTTGATTTTTTATTACTACCTTGGGGTTGGTCCCACTCTTCTATTTCCATGTGGGAGAAACCGTTGATTGATACTGCCAAGTGTAATTTAGTTTATCTTGTCGGGATGATCAAAGTACCCTGTCACCCTTGGTCACCTTCTGACATCACCCTTCACATTGATTTGATTTTCTAGGCTTGTGAAGGTTATACCTTTATGAAGTGAGTACTTTATTGAAAACTTTTTTGGAATTAATGCTCCAATTCTTGCCAATATTTTAATTGGATTAAATGCAGCGCCATTTCACCAACTTTTATCTTTCCTTCCCTTAATTCAATTCATACTTCATATCCATCCAAATCATGAAATAAACTACATATTGATGGCTCACATAACTTGTTCTATCATTTTCTTACCTATAAAATTTCCATTTTCTAGCCACATACTTGCATACTTTCTACATGATTACTTGCGAATTTCTCTGCTAAAGTATTCTCAATATTGTATGTTTTGAAAAATGGATAACATGGAGCTTGAAGGAATTTTGTAAAAAAATTATTCAGAAGTGCTCCATTCTGTTTTTTACTTTCAATTTTGGATGAGAACTTTATCCAGATGTTGTTCTCAATTGAAGAACAACAAGACACAGAAGGTCAGCTTACTCCCAACATTATTAAGGTGGCCTTGATGAGAAAGCTCACAAACATGACCTTCTTTTTCTCTTCATTCCAAATCATGCTCCACCACTTTCTTCAACCAGAAGATTCTCAAGTTCCTAATCAGTTGAAGAAATTTTGGCTTTATTATAGATTGACCATAAATTCTAATGTTGCACACGTCTCTCCACTCTTCTTTACTTATGAATTGATAGAGAAATGGATTCCGGTCATTATCTCAGTGTCGTATGGTTTTGATTCTTCAAAAAATTCACCATCATCCCATTCCACTCCTGAAGAACTAGTTCATCCCTCTCAACCATTTTCATTTAGAGGGCTTAGTCTTTTGGAATGGGTTACCTCTTTTTCTAGTAAAGAATAACTGATTAGTCTCCTGGGAATTGTCAAACAAGAACAGAAGAACTCTCGTATTTGGGCATGTCTCATACAACATTTGAATCTAGGAAAAAGGAATTATTGTCTTGCATTACCCTATTTGATGAGGAAGTAATAGTTATTTACTAATCACTTGATAACTATACAACTCTTTTTGTAAAATGTATATGTATGTATGAGCCTAATTTTCCAAGGGCAGGCCACCCTATAGAACCCTTTTTTGACCTTTTTTATAAATATAAACAATATACACCATTTTACTATGTTTCTTGTATGGATTTGATTCCAACTTATTCACTACTAACCATTTTGAATTTACATTCTAACATTTCATGCTTAATAAAACACAAAGCATGGAAATTACAGAATTTGGAAAGTAAAAAATTTGAAAAGTAAAAAATAAGAAGTAATTCAATGAAGTAGAGAAAATTTAGAGAAAAATCCTATATGTGATCAGACTCAGTGTTATCAATTTCAAGTTCAATGACATCATCCTCTTCTACTTTGTTTGTTCTCTCTCTATATGCATCAAACCTTTCGAACATTTGGATAATGTATTCTTCATCAAAGCTAACCTGGAACATGAATATCAACACTTGTTCTTTTAGTTATTCTTCAAACTCTAGATTTGTACCTTCACTTCTTTTTTTTTGACAACTTGGCTATTTGTTACTCAAAACTAACAAATATCTAGATAGTATCATAGTTGAATATTGAAGCAGTAGTGCCAAGTTATCCATTAATGTTTTGATCAAAAGAGTGTACCATGTTTTATGTGCCCAAATCTCCATAAGTGAATCTATCTTGTGGTGTAAGTTTCCCTAGCCCACTGTCAATGTATTATGTTATTTTTCCCATTATGAGAGGAGTCTTTCATTGATCTAATTTAGAGTTCTCATTCTTAGCTTGATATCTCCCTCATAAATATGTTGTACTCCCTTTTCCTCAAGGGGTACAATCCCTTATTTCTCCACCAACTAATCATCTAATTGAGTTATTGCATCCATTATGGGAAGGATTCCTTCCCATTAGTGTAATTTGTCCTTACATTCATCAAGTTATTTCGGTGCCTCATATGATAATTCTGATAGTTGGTTGTAACATATCACAATGTCTTCTATGACCTTTTTCCCCTTTTCAGACAATCCCTCTTTCTATCTATCCAGAATGTAAATTATTTCCCTAGATCTATCAGCTGCTTTAACACTTCTGGTGTTATTGCAATAGCAATCTGTTGTCCTTCCATAGGGAGTTGTATCCATTTTGTATGTAAGTTGACAATATTTCAATTTTATCCTTTAGATTTTTCTTTGTTACCTTATATTTGTCAATCTTTTGGATTAAGCCTCCAAGAGCCATTATAACATCTTATTGTAAGTTCTTTGTAGTTAGATTCCCTAGTGGAATGTGTGTGACTTGATAGTCACCCATGTTAACCTTTTTCTTTGACTTATTTCCCTATGGGATAGAAAATTCTAGTGTTCTAAAACCTTACTAATCAACATTAGTCTTTGATAATATTTTATCCCTTTTGGGATATTTTGTGGGTTTTGAGAACACAATACTCTTTATGTCAACAATTTCTACTTGAACTACCTCCTTTTCTTTTCTTGGTAGGAGTGTTCCCAACCACCTTGTTGTGGGGAAATTTCCCCCACTTGATATTTTTAATGGGGGTTGTTGTGTGCTTGATAGCACTACTATTTCTTTGGACACAACTTGAGGTATTTGGGGTATTGTTACAACTGCATGTGATACTTCAAATTCTATTATTTGTTATTTCTGCTCACCATGCAAGGCCCTTATTTCATTATTTTCTCCTTTTTGTTCTTCAGCTCCAATTCCCTTGGTTAATTTTATTTCAATAGCTAATTATTGGGCCTTATCACCAGCTAGCGTTTCTTCCTTGCCTATAGCCTCTGATGGAATTACAACTACCTCATCAACCTCTTTCAATACTTCTTTTGCAGGGCTTGCAATTTCATATGATCTTTCCATTACTACAATTCCTTCCTCCTCTTGAGGTTGCTTCTTTATGCACCAAGTCATTTATTCTGATAACTCTCCTACAATTTTCTGACTTACTGGCTCTTTCTCCATTGTTGGCACTAAAACTCCAAGTTTTACATCCTAGATTTCCATACCAGCCTTATCACCCTGGAATTTTTGAAACTTTGGTAATGGAGCCTCTATTGAGGCATCATCTTATTCTTTTACCATATTCAACCCATACAATAAATCAGTAAATCCTGGTACATGAGTTTCTTATTTTTCATCCACATATATCACCTCAATGGATGTAGTTGCATTTTCTTGATGTTTATTGGTTGCAATAATTTCTTACCTTTTTACCTACGAAGTTGATTGATTTTCCATGAATTCTTCTTTTTTATGTTCTCCTAGAACTCTCATGGATTGGCTATCCATAGGAATATCACCAGTCTTCTTCTCCAGGCTGGATTTGACACTAGAGTTTAGGAATTAGTGTTGTAACATCGGCTTCCTGCATTGTAGATCATGTGAAGGGAGTACTCATTTCAATATGTGTCATGACTACTGATTTTTCCAATGTTGCAATGATATTATGTTGAGATTTATTGAATGGGATTGGGTTAATAACCTCTATTTTTTTATTTTAAGTTTGTGCTCTTTTATGAATAGAAATTTGTTGGTCCCTAAAGTTTGTGTATCTCTTATCAAAGTAGGTATAACCTTAGCCATTTTAAATTACTTGAGCTCATCTTCTTCCTTCCTTTTAGCACTCTACACCATATGTTTTGGGTCAATACCTGATATGATTCCTCTCATTCTCTTATTTGTACTTGATGACCCATGAAAAGTTATTATTGGAGTTACTGGGTTTGATATACATGTCCCCTTGGTTTGTAATAGGACTGCTTGAGTAATGGGTGCATCCTTCATGGATTTTAGTAGCATTCCCTTAGCATTTTGGGTCAGGATTGACATAGAAGTTCTTTTTCTTCTTTTAGATGTGGTCCATTCCTCAATAATCCCAATAGTTGACCTCTTAGATGTCAGATGAGGGGAGTTTACTTCCAGTGGGTCTATTTGATCAAATCCTTCCCTCAAATGCAGGAGATCCTCTTCTAATATCCATGAATCCCTCTGCTCCCTTAGTACCTTTGTATTTTGTAGAGATAAATCCATTCCTTTTATTTCTAACCATGATAGTCTCCTTCTCATCACATGAGTTATCTTAATGAGAAGGCTAGTTGATTTTGTGTCATTTAAATCCAATGGTGTAATTGGTTGTGTTTCTATCTTCATATCATATTACTATTGAATTACTATTTGTTTGTCATCATTTAAACATTGGCTTACAAATCTAATCTTGTAATTAATGATCTACCTGAGGATCATCCTAGAATAGTCTCTTAACCTGACCTCTTCCTCATCTTTGTAGTTCATCCAATAATCTTCATAATGGGTATCATGTTAATATGAGCTCCCTAGGATTGAACCTAAATCCTATATGATATCATACTTTGACCTAGGTTGGAATTTGTCCAATTCAAATATGCTCATCTCATCCTCCAATAGTATAGATTTTGCTACAATGGGGCAAGAGTATCTTCCTATTTTGAAAGGAAACTTGATATTTGTTTTGTGATTTTCTGCAATTATCTCGTGTACTTCTACCAATTGTCTTGAGAGTTCTATGAGCACCCACTTATCATATATATACATGGGCAACATGAATGATTGTCCCTCATATCCACTTACCCTTATGTAGGTGAAAAAACTATATTGAATAAAGTTGTAACCATATTCCTTTATCATTATTTGAGCTTATGTGGATATTATATGGTCTTCCCATTCTAGAATGAAGAGGCATATGAATGGTGTAAAAAATGCATAATTTATCATCCTAAAGTTCCCCTTCCAATTATCCAAGTTTAACTATGGGTAAACATCATATACCTTATCATTCTTGAAGCTCTTTGTTCTTAGGATGCCAGGGAAGTCCCTATGACATGCAATATTGTAGATCAAATATGACATCATATAAAATTCACAATTGAATGTGATGTCTGATATGATATTTACATCCATTTGAAGGATTTTTTTATGAATAGTTGTAGCTATAAAGCTTTCCCAACAAATTTTTTCAGGGCTATCAATAATAATCCTTATGTAAGGACACATTAATCATGGAATCCATAAACTGTTTTCAAACCAACAATCCTACTTAGTAAAGTTATAATATCCTTAACCTCCTCTAAAAAGTGTGATCTAAGAAACCTCTTTGGAATTATTGTAGAGGAATAATATAGGATCATCATAAATAAGGCATATTGGTCATGAATAAGTCATCATCATTTATGTAATAAACATGCAAACATGAACTAGCTATTAGTCTAGTTTTCCCTCCAAGTGGCAGATTTGAAATTTCACGTTGTAATGGATTTTTACTATGATGTAAGAGTATAAAGGGAATGTATAAGTGAGTTATTTTTAGGTGAGTGTGATTCGTTACTCCTACGTTGAGTTTGAGTGAGTTGTCTTCCTTAATCAAGTTGTATAGTTCTCATAAAGCCAAACTTGAAATATTGTTCCTATTCTCAAGCATATTACACTAAAAATTGGAGTTAGACCAAGAATCAAGAGATGATAACAAATTTAAGGATTTTCAAGAGACAAGAAGGATCATGAGGTCGAATGAAAAATCAAGAGGAAGATAAGGAGATAGACTTTTGGTATGGAAAAATAAGTGTAGTTTTGTAAGTAAGAAGAATTTGGATGAACCATATGGTTCAATTATGTATTTCATGCATAGAATGACATATATTTGAGTTATATGAATACAAAATTACTATAAATCTTATTCCTAACATGTGTTCAAGGTTCCTTTGCATAATATGTGATTTTTGTGAGCTAAAATTGTCTGGTATTTCATGATTTGAATGACTGTGAATGCAAGGAATTGATATGATAGTGAAGGAAAAACCCTCAATACATCTTACTCATCCAAAATGACTTGACTGGTAAAATAGAAAGATGCTATATGTGGCAAGGAGCACAGGAATATTTTTTATAACTCTTGATGTTGCAAATTAAGGGTTTAATAGCTAAAGTCTTGTTCTCGGGCCCAATTTAGGGCATCATGTATCTTTTGACTCCACTATTGAAAACACCTCAAAATTTGTGAAAATATTTGTCCTAGGTTGAAGAAGAAGACCCCCAAATTTTAGGATAAATGAATTTGTTCATCAAAAGCAAGGGAATGTGACAGTGTATATAACAATGAGGAAAAGTATGCCATTTTTGATAATTCCTTTAAGATCATGTTTTTATACTTGATGAGATGATGTAATAGGTTGTATCCAAGGTGTTCAATAGGATAAAGAATGATCTCACAAAGTAAATATCATAATTATTGTAATATTGATTGAATGCACCTCTAGGAGACTTGATTTAGTTACTTGCAAAAGTTATCAAAATTGAGTTGGGAGTAATGGGTATGGTTCTGGTCCTAGAAATTTTGAGAACACAAAATTCTTGCTAAAGGACATCTAAAAACCATAATTTCATGCCTTGACAAGTCTCTACAAACACTTTAGTACTTGATTTGGTATGGAGAAGGAGTATAAAGGAGTCTAGGGCAGAGTATGAAGAAACACAATGAAAGCTAATGCATGATCAACCATAGGTGAATTCAACCTTCTCAAATGACTTCCTAAACATTTATAAATAGATATGAATGATCTTATGACCCCATGTTCAATATGACTCCATTGTAGGCCAAAGCATGATTAAGAAGGTTTAAAGGGCATATACATGTATGAAGAGAGAAACCTCAAAGAATGTTTATTGGTTAAGCATGAAATGACCATAGATACTGAGATAAGACTTCCTAAGGGTTGTATATCCATATGGTGAAAGAGAGGAATGAGTTACCAATGAATCTCATATACCTAGTGACTACCATAAAAGGGTCTTAAGAACTCAAATGTTGATCTATAGTCAAAATAGGACCAGTATTGATAGGTTGTTGGATGATCCTCCATTGCATGCATATGGAATAGGGTTATAAAGGTGTATTGGATATATTTTTCATATGAATTGTTGATATCAATGTAGCCTCCCTCATACCTCTTCAAGATACAACTCATGCAAAGAGAAGAAGACAAAGTTCTTGATGTCATAATACATGGGAATGAAATTTGATATGCAAGAATGAATAGGTGTTGGAATAATACAACGTGAATGTATGCATCTGACAAGGTGAGAAGACTCTAAATATCCCTAGTTTAGGTAATGGGTCTATTGTTTTAAAACTAGTGTAAAGATGAACAAAACAATATTATTGAAAGAGTAAGGTATTTTGATAGACTAGAGAGTTGAGTCAAGTGAAACATTGTACTTATTACATTGAGTCTTCATTCATATATAGGTTCATATGTGAATTCCTCTAGAATATAAGAGATATGAACCCGATCATAGTGTGATTCAGAGGTCTAAGATTTGTTGATGATTTTCAAGGGTCAAATTTGATAGTGGAGTATTGAATATGCATGAAGACCTATGGGATGATTATGAGCATGAAGATAAGAAAAACTAAGATAAAAAGGTACACCAATGACCCTCTATCTTTTATCAACCAATGGGCATTCATAATCTTGGCATAATCAGCATGCTCAACATTGTAGAGATTCAATGCCTTATGTATGTCAATGTCTACTGGCTTTTCTACCTTAGGAAACCCTAACATCAACTAGAATGCTTCAGGTGTTAAGGCCACTTCCATCCAAAAACTCCCTCTTCACTAGGTCATAATTTTCATCACAAACCCATACCAACTAAGGGAAATGTATAGAAGGAGGGAAAAATACAACTTTGGAAATGTTACTGACATCAATGGCCGCCATGTAGTCACTTCTTTTAGGGACATGCAGTCTTTGTAAGAAATCAGCCAGGTTTGAGTTTAATAAATTAGTGTTTTTCAATTCATTCAAGTTACTTATGATACTTGAAGTGACATGGGTTCCAACCTCCATTGTCCTCATGTTTCCTTGGAAAAGTACTCGTAATTTCCTCTTTTTGATAGTAAAAAGGGTTCAGAACTATCTAGGTGCAAGAATAAGAACTCAAATCACAAAGAACACTTAAAATTCACACAGTAGTCTAGGACTTACGGGAATTAATTTTTTTTGTATATTTTTCAATGTTCATTTTACATAGGTAAACTTAGATCCTTGATTCATCTAGAAACCCACCTTCGCAATCAATTTTGGCTTCCTTGTGATGCAAATTTGTAATCCTGGGGCTTTAGAAGACTCAAAATTCTTCATTCAAAAGTGTGGATATCGAAACATTCAACCAAAATTTAAATCCTTACTTTACTTATGTGAATTGCATTAATGGTGGAATCCATAAATGCATTGAATTTCCACTGTTTGATCTAATTTCTATCTCATTTAAATTGTAAGCATTTGTGTGTCTTCCTTTAGCAGGAATTGAAACTTAAGAGGTTTTTTATTTTTTACTTATGACTGCATGAATGTAAAATTACAAAGTTGACCCCTTTTCCCGATGCTGACTTGTTTTGATGAGATGACATGTGTACTGTGTCGGGGCCCGGGTTTCCATTTGCATTTTTTTTTCTTGCTTTTGAGCTATAGAACTGCAAAGTGTATAAGTCAATGAGATGCCTAATACCATGACACTATTTCTTTGTGACACGTATCCTTGGTGGGCGGAAGAACTTTTTTTATATTTCACATCTTGCATATGAGTTGCACATTGCAAGAATGTATTTTTGTATAACTTCCCCGTGCATATTCCTTGGAATATTTCTCTGTCAGGCCCAGGGTCCAATTTTACATTTTGCATTTTTACATAGTATTTCAAATAAGCAAAAGGGTTATTCCATCGCAAAATATTCCTAGGGAATGCCATGTCATTAGGCAGTGGGGAAATAATTACATTTTGCAAATGGGAATAATACATGGTAAACATGAGGAAAACTTTGGTGATGGATTTACATAGATTCTTAACTGGTTCATTGAATCTAGACATGTTTATTTTGAACCAGTAAATTCGTTCTTGAAATGATGAACCAAGGGACCTTTACACATGAATTATTGCACAAATACATCATTTCTTAGCATAGGTTTGTTGGGTTTCATGGGTAATTGGTTTCATGGACATTCTTCTAGAGTTGATAACTTACACACAACAAAGTTTTGTCAAACAGGATAATACTTTTTAGGGGAGCACTATAAATCAAGGTGTGAGCTCAAAATAAGCACCAACATCACATTCTAGTGCACCCCATGTAACCTTAGAAAAGGTAAAAAGGGACATCACCCCATCATAAGTGTACATAGGGCTTTCTTAACATGGTAAAGGGGTCAAGTCTTCAAGTGAGTGGAAAACACTTTTCTAACACCGAAAGATGTCTTTTAAGTGACACAACTTCTAATTTTCCATATCCCTCCTTAGTGACACAATCTTGTGTCCCCCAAATACCCTTTGAATTTTTTTAAAGAGAAAAATGGACATAATGGGTCTCTAAGTGTGCATTTTCCACTTTTGGAAGCTGGGTGTCACCATTGCACTGCTAAAAATAGCCTGTCAGAGTGCCTTCTTGCCCCACGATCTTCCCTTGGTGTTTCATAGACAAAACTTATATAATTTTGAGTGGTAAAAACCAAAGGAATCCAATTACACAATTTTTAGGACCTGATTATTCTCTCTTTGAAATTTAATCCCATTTTCAAATTTGGCCACATGAAGTTCCCATAAGGTCCAACTTCCACCGAAGGAAAATGTATCGTTTTGTCCAACTCAAAATATGTAACATGTAGAGAGTAATTTTATATCCAATTTTTCCTTTGAATTAAATTCTAACTTTCCCTGGAAATCCCATAATCTTCAATTAAATCTTCACTAGGATAAAAAGCCTTTATCTACACTGTTGGGCCAATATCTGTGAATATGATATTCAAAATCCCTTAAAACCTTTTTCAAAATTAATTAGATACTATTAGATTTCCAATGAGTATCTAATTTTTTTCCAATTCCTTTTGAGGCTCTTGATATGTCTAGAACAAGCCAACTAGATTTTTCACTACTTTTATTTCCTTATACTATGCTAAGAATAGCCCAATATTACATAAATTGTTCCTAAACCTTATTTTTCTTCCATAAATTTCCTAAAATTACTCATATGATTTTATGTTGGTGCTTTAAATTTTCCCCATATACTCCTAGAGGGTGTTCACTAGGTGCAAAAAGGCCAAAAATAGCCCTTTTGGAGCCTCCTGAAGCACTTATCTTCTATTGGGTCTAGATATCATCATGAATCAGATTGAACAAGATCCCATGTAATTTAAACACACTTGAAAATCACATTAGCACATTCCTTCTGGCCATTATGATGGTATCACAGTAACTGAGTTGGCTAGAGGACATGTTTACATTGACTAGGAGATAGATTTTCAAATGAGGTCTAGGTTGTTATGACAAATTTTTTGACTTTTTTATGCTAAACATTTAGCATGACAACACATTCTTAGAGATATAAACAATCAATTTGGTTAAGATTATATGGATTTCTTTAGGACTTTTAGCATATCAAATATCTAAGGTAGATTGTAAATTCTTTGGGTAACTTTGCAAAGGTAGATCCAAGATTTTGGAATGAAAAATTTGATAAATTTATCTAGGTGAAAATTTGGGTTGATTTATAAGTCCTTTTACTTCCCTCAATAATGTTAAGTTTGAATGGTTAACAATGGATTCATGATGTTTTTTTTCCTATATCTAGTTTTGGCTTCTCACCTCCTCAACGGAAATCAAATGATTATGAAATTAAGAATTTTTGGTGGTGCATGCATACACCAAATAAATACCCTCTTTTGGGATGAAATACAAAATTGAAGACAAATTTATTGGTTTTTTTTAATACTTTTGACACTTTGGAAAGATCGCTGCATAGGGAGCAAGGGGTCGGGGCCCAAAATAAGTCATGTATTCAAGCTAAGAATATAGGTTTTAAGTAGTATTTGGGTTTGAAAAAAACTTACCATAATATTAATTCAAAGGTGGTTGTTTCCATTGATAATGGGAAATACTTTCGCTTGCATGTTTAAGCCTTTATTACCCCTTATGGCCCTTCTTTGATTTTGATTTATTATACGAGTTATACGGAAATGATTACTATAAGGGACATTGATGTTGGATATGACATGCTACCAATGTGTCTAAGCACGTGACTTAATAAGTGAGGTACAAATAATTGATAGAATAAATAAACTCGTGACTATGCATGTTCATAAAAAATATACACAAGGGTTTTTTATGTAATATTTCTTCTCATGACTATATTTTTGTGCAACATAAGGAATATTTTGAAAGAAATGATAAGTAGATCGTACTAAGCCAAGAACATGGATGCTAATCAAACACCATGATCAATAAGATGAAAGCAATTCGCCAGAATAGCTTTACATAAAACCTTTGCAAACAAATGAGTAGCAATATCATATATTATTATGGAACTCAATGCAATACATTGAGAATGGGCCTTGCTTAAATAGACAAGGAATGACAATCTAAGAACCAGTCAAAGTCGTAGATCAAGCCATAAATCAAGGAAATAACTAGTCATCAAATAACTAGTCAAGACCATAGATTTAGGAGAGAACTAGACATCAAGGATCTAGTCAATACCATAGATCAAGGAAAGAACTATACCTAACAACTAGATAATATCTCCTAATATCTAAATAAGATAAAAAAAAATATCCACACACATAAGTGGGTGAGGATAAATACAATAAATGTAAATAAAGTACCTAGGTGAACATGAGCTAAGGTAAATACCTACTCTAACACCCCCCCTCAAGTGAAGCTAGGGGACAAAATAGAAGTGGCATGTCCACAGTATGAGTCCTGACAACTAGGCCTGATGAGGTACTTATGTACAATAACTGGGAAAAAGGGACACCACAAGGTACCCAAAACCAATAACAACAAAGTAAAGAGAGTAAAAACCCACTCCAAGGCATCCCAAGAAGCTCGGCTCAAAAAACTCGTACAATGTTGAAGAAGTTTGGTGTGCACTATGGTCTGAATCCACTACTCAATCAAAAAACTCAAAACAACTGACACTAGGTTTCACCAGAATAGCTCCATACAAGGAGACTGTCAACGGAGTGATGTTGAAAGTATAAAAAATAAACACCAAACATAATTCGATCAACTGCTACAAATAGGTGTGCCACGATCCAAGAACAAAAACCAAAGCAACAAGGAAAGGACACAAAATTCAGAGTGTCACGATCCAAGAAAAGCCAAGGTAACAAGGCAAGGACACGAAACCTGAAGAAGCAGGATCAACACCATACCCTCCCATATTGTTGAATGGGTGGAGTGATGCTACAAATTTGTATGAGTTACCCAAAATAACTACTCGAACACTGACAAACTAACATTGGAATGCACCAAAATAGATCCCCCATAAGAGATACTGTCAACATGCCAAAAGTGTTGAAAATACAGATACAAAATCTCTCAAAAAACAAGAGAGATACACTACACCTACTAAATAAAAATGCTCAAAACAAGAAGTATCACAATGCAGAAGGTATAGAAAGTGGAGCAAGAGGCCGAATGGTGGAGGAGCCATGCATGTAGAGTCCTCTCAATGAATTCCTATGTCGCTGCCACGAGTGATCAGATATCCACCCCAAATCAACACAGATGGATGAAGAAGATGCCTACATATGACTTGGTGTAAAATGCACAATGAGTGTATGCAAAAGAACATCAGAATGTGTGTCAGGTTGATCATGGATGACAGCTGAAATCTCAGGTTTCTCAAGCCTGAGTGAAGGTGCAGAACTCATGTGTTGCTCATGATCCTCAGAAAGAGTCAAGTGAACAAAAAAATGATCTCTATCAATGTGTGATCCCAATGAAGTATCTTCTCAAAAACCAATGTCATGACAAGAATTCCACTTAACATGTGGAATAGAGGAAACAATACCCTGCGAAGGTCTACCAATGACTCCGCTAGTGAGACCCATATAACAGAGCATGCGAGATCTTAATGCAGTGGTATGCTTCTCAAAAAATCCATGCAGCTGAGCAGAAATAGGATACACAACATGTGGTATTGTAATAGGCACAGATGTGGAAGAGCATGCAGTAACAAGCTTCATAGGTGTATGAGCATCAAGAGAAAGAACAGACTCAAATACAGACAGATCAATGTCAGTGGGTTCATGAGTAATAACTGCAAGTGGACTAGGAGTATGGATATGGTTGTCCACAATATGATGGTGATGTTGTAGGCTAGCAAGTTTGTTCTACAGGAAGTGTATTATTGTATCCTTATCGTGAATGAGTGATTGTAGAAGAGAATTTTGCTTCTTGAGCGATCTATTTTCTTCCACAAATTTTACAATATCCTCTTGAATTCCACATACTTCAGAGAAAAGCATATCATTCTTAGAATCCATGATAGGTACAAACTGCAACTCCCAAAAATTTAGGACGTCTGGCTCAGCTGAAATTGCATGCACAATTGATTACAACACTCCTCCATATTTGTCACTTTATAATTATAGTGCAAGCCTCAAAATAAATAACTCCAATGAAAAGAGCACAAAAAAACAAGCACTTTTGTAAAAACGGCACTCAAAACCGAGTTACCGATCAAAATATACAAGCTTTTTAATATTTTTCTCTGTTATTTATTTTAGTTGCCGCTGAAACAAAATAAATTGTTGTTGCCTTCACCACACACAAATACAATTAAAGGGGGCTGAAGTTAAGCACCTACTAGTAGGAATCACAAGCTTTAAGCCCTCATATGACCATACCATATGACCACGGGCTAAGAATTTTAATGGGTGGCCTTATTGGTAGGTTTTCTCTGCTCCATTATTACAATTTCAAATTATTGGCTTATATACAACATAAGAAGTTGGTAAGATTGTCTTTCTTATTCTTAAGATCATTAAAACATATGGTCATGAAAGTAAAGGGAAGAAATAGATGTGACCTAACTCATTAGGGGATTATAAATATTATGGTGATGGAAGCAATTAATTCCTCAACTATGATAAAATCTTGGAGGGATTTTTTTTTATCTAAGGTTACCGAGAGAAATCAAAAAACAAAGAGGAAAAGAGTTATTAAATGTCCCTCTTCTATCTCTTCAAAAGACTCTAGTGAAGATGATAGAAATTTCAACATAGAAAAAGGGTAATTTTACTTTATCCCTTGGAGATCCCAAAGTTTGGATACACTGGAAGTTAATGATCCCGAGGTTCATCCTTCTGTAATAGTCAATAATAAGAAGTCTTCAATTAAAATAAAAAAAGGGATCGAGGATACATGTAGAAGCTGGGGTTGATGATTATTATATGGAATTTGGATCCATAAGTAGAAATGAAGATATCTAATTTGAATTAGAAAAAAATATTCTCATGATTGAACTATAGTTAAAGGACTTAAAGCAGTATCAAGGTATGGGGAGTCAGGATTATGTTTTTGGTAAGACAAATTTTATAGATCATAAGTATGACCCCTTAATTAAAAACAAGGTTTTGGAAAATGAGTAGAAATTCTTGGCTAAATTTTTCTTATCTAGAAATAAATTAGAAAAGATTCAACATAAGTTTGTATGTTTAAAGGTGGACTTTGAGGAATGTAAGTATAATTGGGCCAGAACTCAAAAGGAGATATTGAAGATTGGAAAACAAGATAAGGAAGTGGTTTTCCATATTGAATTCTTTTAAGAAACACGATCAACATATTAAATAGTTAAATGAAAATATTCTTCTATGTTATTCTCTTTCCACCCACTTATTTTCATGTCGACCCCGCACCAAGAGTTTATGCTATGGACCTGAAAGAGAATTGGTTGAAGTTTCAGATTGGAAGAATTGATTCTTTGCAGCCTATCCAAATTACAAGAGGTAAGAAATTATGTGAGGTATTTTTATTTGCTACAAAATAAATAAATAAACTTTTATGTGAAACTTACGTTCACAACATGGTACTTCCACTGAATGACACCTAAAATCCTAACCCATTTGTCATTGATGTGGTGCTGATATATTTTATATCCCATCAACAAATTAAGGTAATGATAGATGAGGAAAGGGGGGCCTATTCCATAAAATAAGGCTCCAAGTCTCTGTGGATTAGAGTGGAATATCTAAAGCCAACACCTATTAGAGAGGTGTATAATAAGCTAATGTGTAATTTCTAGATTGCGCTCAAGATGGATGACATTAAAGGAAGATGGGAGACTTAGGATAGAGATACCTTTAGGAGTTTGGGACTCATGTGTATATTGCATGATGTGAAATGTGAAAGCTTCTATCCATATACTTGGGAAAATGGGAAATTATTTCTCCCCCAAACATGGGGGAGGTAAGACTAAGGGATACTTTCTACCTTAATGCAAGGAGCAAGAATGCAATTAAATGGATGGGACTCTTTTTTCAGTTTCCATTTTTTGGAAACCCCTAATTCCCTATAGAAACAAAGCTTTAGTGGATTGGGAGGGTAAAACTAAGAATTAGCTACAATTCAAGCCCCCTTGTGGAAACTATGCTAAGCTTCATGAGATGCTTTCTTTACCCTTATATGTTTCAGACATGTGTCAAATATTAATAAAAACTTGATATGAAGGAAACACTGGGTACAAGAGAAGGATGGTTTTCAGAATTAGATACAAAAGAAAATGATGGTTGTTATGTCAAACCTTGAACTTGGAATCCCCTTTATCTTACTTTTTTTTTTGTATTTTGGTATAGGAAGGCATTAATAAGAATTTTGATTAGTCGAATCATTTATCAATTAATTTGGTATATTTGTGTTATACTTAACCAAATGGATCAACCATCCAACTAATTGAGGTAACATTTTGATCATGATATTACTTCATTAAAATTTCAACCTAGGGAGCATATATTTTTTGGAACGATGTTTATACTGTATGTACATATATATATATATATATATATATATATATATTTCTTAGATGATAAATTCTTAACATAAACTAATAATTCTGAAGTTCATACTGAGATCATTTTCTTCTTGGAAGGGAATTTATAATCTAGACCAAGAAATGAAAGAGGGGACTATAATATACTGAGAAGTGAGTATAACCTAAGGAAATAAAAAGTGCATAAATCTATGTAAAGTTAGATGGGAATTAATTCTGCATTCTATCTCAAGTGGACCCTTGCTTGAGATGGAACTGAGATTCCTTCCCCTTCTGATGAGAGTATAACAACTAACTTGACACTTGAACTTTGAATTTAGGTAATAACTATAAAAGAATAATCTGTTTTCTTTATTAGGTGTCTTCACATCCCTTTCTTCCTTATTAAAAATAGATCAAATGTAGACATTTATACCCTAAAATTGTTTTTAATAAATGTGTCAACTCCCAACGTGTAGGAGGAGGATTTATTTATTTAGATAGTAAAAATAATAAAAGGAAAAATTCTACAAAGATTTGCACTTGAGATAAAATAAACTATAATAAATGATGCATGTCATCAGATGAGTGACTAATTTAACTTCCATGCAGATGGCGTTTGTAAGGAGGAAGAAGAAAAAATATAACTTTCCCTTACAATAAATTCTACTACCTTGATGGAGGAATTTACGTTCCCTAGATTCGCGAACCAAGATGTGGCGAGTCGGATTCCTTTGCCATAGATTAATCTCAGAATTTATTGCCTTTTTTACGAGAGAGCTTTCTCCCTTTTCTGCAGAATAGTTTGAATTCATTACCTTTGTTGTGGGCGATCTTGCTCCCTTTGCTGAAAAATAGTCTTACTTCATTTCCTTTACTGCGGGAAATATTTCTCCCTTTGCTACACAATAGTATTAGTTTTAGCTGCATACTGAGTGTTAGCATCCATAATAGAAAAATAAAATGAAATAAGAAACGATCATTTGCTTGGTAAATAATTACTTCAATAATGTATAAGGTTTGCTAAGAAATATATAGAAAAACCAAGTGCACATGGGATTATATAGGGCAGTAATGTATCAGGTGGATGAGTTCAAAACTGAAAAACATAAATGAACAAGAGGTGGGTTTCTTAGACTCTTCACATCCCCCAACCAAAACTATTGCATGTCTCAAGAAACTACATTTGATACATAGAAAATAATAAAATTTCCCTAAAATCAAAAATAATAGTGAATTCTTTAGGTTCATGCTTATAGAAACCCCTATGGTGTGACAATATTTCACATGTTCTGACTTCCTGGTACTCATCAACCATTTGATCACCCTTTCATCTTGGAATAGGAAAGTAGAAGAATTCTGGGTGGAAAGTGAGAGGTAGCCAACCAAGTTGATACCACTTGGCCGAGTCAATATAACACCTGGCCCTATTATGGGATACTGTAAACTTATACATAGAATGTGGCTCCTTCTTTTGTAATATTGAGGGAAGGTCTTGCCACTTTCTTTTGCATGCTTCCCGGGCCTTTTTTGCCATTATTTGCATGATTTCAAGAAAATGAGTGTGGGAATCGACCTGATTTCCATGAACATAGTCATAGACATTGTCATTATTTAACATTTCTTCCCATTCTTTAGCCAATGCACTAGGAGTTTGAGATTCTGCTCAAATTATGAGAGGGATAGATTTTTCCTATGCATCATAGCACTCAATATATTTTCCATGCTGAAATTTTATTCAAAGGTAAGAGCAGAATGGTTTCAGCTGAACTTCCCCATCATACAAGTTGGGATTCCATTCAAGGTCATATTGAACTGCATATTTATAGAGATAAAATTCACATAACTAACATTGAGTTTTCACTGTGCTGGTTCTATAGGTTGAGAAGGACTGTGCAGAATCTATCTGTTGTGATAAATCATAATAAACTCTCATAAATTAGAAATTGACCGATTGTTACTTTAGATAAAGGGCATAAGCTTGGGGTATAGGTCTGCATTCAACCATTTCAATTGTTAATTTTTTCATTCTGTCTTCCTTCTGTTACAAATGTTTGATTCCGACATCTTTGGCTACTAGTTCTTTATTGAATTTCTACTCCATTTCTCATTTTACCCTAAGCCATTGACATTTATTTTCATTAATTTTTATACCCTTTTGTTGTAATAAGGAAACAAGTGATGATCCATCCAATTGGTAGGATTTGTTTGAGGATTGAAGCTTAGGCATTGTAGAAAAAGAACTGGAGCAAGAAATAGTAGTATCTGAAGGTTGTTGAGAATATGCAGTGTGTTGGTATTTTATGGGTTCTTGACTTGGGGATTGCGGTCGAGAGGAACAAACTAATGATTCAGATTCATGTTTACTACCAATATCAACTAGTTTCTACTCGAATGGTTGTGGTTGTGGCTGAGATCCTCTTCCCTTTAAATGGTTAGAATGTCAATTATCCTTGGGAGAGGAAGCTTTGGTAGTAACCATCTACTTTTTGGGAGGTCTTGAAGTGGCTGTAAATGATTCAAACCTTCATTGGGATTTTGGCATTGGTTTTTCTGTAGGAGTTGATTCTGACATGTATGAAAATAGTAAGTTCAGGGTCTGCAGGTGCTACAGAAATAAGTTATAAGAATTTTACTACTCCTGTGGGCTTTGGAGTTTCTATAGGATTTATAAACGATGCAAGATTTGTAGATGCCGCAAGCTCCGGATATGCTGTAGGAACTGAGGGTGTTACAAGTCTTGCAGATGTTGTAGGTAGAGGCTATGAAGCCTGAAGGATCTTTTTGATCTAGAGGTGATATAGGATGATGTTATGATGGAGATTCTAGATCTGGATATGATGCATGTGGATGTTCTAATAGAGTTTCCTGATTTAGTGACGCTACAAACGAAGGCTCTTAGGGAGCTTCTTGATCTAGAGGTGCTGCAAGAAGATGTTCTAATCGAGCTTCATGATCTAGAGATGTTGCAGGAAGAGGCTCTAAAGGAGATACAGATGCTAAATATGTGGTGTGCCCTAATTGTGACACTACTTGTTCTGTAATTTCTTCTTCCTCAGATCCAAGCTGTAATCATATATTTCTCAACCATTTATGTGGTTTGCGCTCAACAGGTATGACCCATATGTTTTCCATAGAAAAAATGCATCCTAAGTGATATATGAAACTAGTGATTTAGACTTCCCTTGATAATTAATTGTGTCAAATAGTGGTGAGAAATACCAACCTTTCCCCTATGAGTTTATTGAGCCATTCTGTTCAACTTATTATATAGAAAATTTGGAATATTTACTAATCTATGATTCGTGAGATGACTAAGGAGTTTAAAATGAATTGCTATTATCAGATTGTATCTCCCTTCCCATGTAAAATGCATCATTACTTGTAAAACAACTTCCACCTAGAATATTGGCAAGGAAAGGCATTTGGTTCTCTATTTTGTGGATTTGAATACCTCCCCTTTAGCAACAGACTCATTTTGGATATAATTTGCATCGACCCGAGTGGGATTATTTTTTTCCTCTATAGGAAGGCTTGATATCTTTGTGAGAATTTTCTCTAAAATTTCTACATGCAACTTCTTTACCGTAGCCACGTCATTTTGCAATGTCTCTGCAAATTCCTAAGCTAATCCTTCATCGAATCCTTCAACCCTATTGACATAATCCATCCAACCCGACTGTTGGAAAATTCCAAGTACAAGAGGTTTATTTAGCAATTCCGAGTGATCTTGGGGATCAAAACACAACAAACCACCACCAATTGCTAGAATTTTTAGGCACCACATAATGAGGACAATAGGTTGTTTTAAAATTGGAAATTTAAAAGTGTGGCATGGGAAGTATGTAGGAACTTTTCACGTGAAATATGCAGTTATTCACCATCATTTGGAAGAAATGATTCATTAAATGCCACACAAATCACACACGAAACCAAACCACAACTACCTCTTTGTATGATTGGTTTTAATGCTATAAGGAAGTGGCGTAATTGGGTGAGAAAGTAGTCACTAAATGAAGCCAAATGAGTGAAAAAGGTGTTAGTATAGGGATGTGCACTTAATTCAAACCTTTACACAATAAAAAAAGAATTTACTGACAAATATCATAATTAATTTGAGCTATTCTTGTTACCCATTATTGGAGTTTAGGCAACATAAATGAATTATGTAGGAATTAGCAGATTGAGAACCCAAATACTCAAATAACCAAGTCCATTAAAGATGGGAGAACCCCTCTAGATGAGGGTTTGCATCTACTCTAAAATTGGGAATGAGGGTTAATCTTGAATTGGTTATTTATGTGTCATGGGTGACTCATTGTTGGATGCAAACACAATGTTTATCTTTTCTGTAGGCTTGTTGTGGTAAAGAATTTTCCATTGATGTAATATTGTTACCTTGTTATACATTAACTCTTTTGTCTATTTTATATGTATGCATATTTTTGGTAAACTATAAAATATTTATTTAATATATGGACAAATAACATGTTGTATGTGCATAGTTACCAAAATGAAATCATAGCTTAGGAAAATTGGGGGATGATTTTTTAGACTCATCTACTAATGTGGGTATCACCTTACAATCTTCATCAAGATTTCTAGACAATTTTTTATCCATGCCGAGCTATTCTTCCATAAAAATATTTTAAAGAAATTATTCTTTGCTGCAAGACTTTCTATATAACTTTAGATGATTTCCATTGACCATAAGTTTGAAGCATATTGGATCAATGGTTGATAGTTTTACATCCCCATTTTGAAACCCTTACTTAATTTCATATGGACCAAACCATCTTATTCACATTTTTAATTTATTATCCTTGTACTTTGAGTCATATAAGAGTTCACAGTCACTAGATTGGAATTATTTACTTTTGATGAATCTTTCATGCCATTACATTATCTATTTCTATACTATTTTTGTATGGTGCACTACTTTTATTAGTTCATCCAATTCATTTAATTGCATGTTTCTTTTCTTTCAGGATTCAGAAAAATCCATTCCTAATTCAAGAGCATACCTTAAAGTTTTATGTTCAAATTCAATATGAAGGAAATCTATCTTACCATAAACCAAATCATAGGGTGTGAATCATGTTATTGTCTGAACCATATAGTTCGGTATTCATATACACCTTTTAGGAGTCACTTCACCCAATCATGCCTATGAAGTGCTATAGTTTTAGTAAGAATATTTTCCATCTCCCTATTAGTGTCCTCAACCTGACCATTTGAATGAGGATCACATGGAGTATCCTTATTGTTTTTTATCTCATATTCTCTAACAAGGGATGCTATTAAATCTAAAGTGAACTGTGGTCCTTGGTCCGTGAATATATTCTTTGGCACTCCATACCATGTGAATATCTCTTCATACAATAATTGAGCCACCTTCTCATCTTGAGAATGAATCAAAGCCTTTACTTCTACCCATTTTTTAAAATAATTAGTACACACAAGGATGAACTCCTTCCATTCTAATGGTGGATCAATGGGTCCTGTGAAATCCAATACCCACTTGTAAAAATGGTGGAAAATAACCTAGGGATGTAATGACATTTCATCATATTTGGTTGTCTTTCCTATCCTTTGACAATTATCACACCACCGAGTATACAATGAAACATCCTTATGCAAGGTGGGTCAGTAACACCCACATGTTAAGACCTTTTGGGAAGTCCTTTTAGTTGAAAAATTCCCTCCACAAGATTCATCATGATAGTATTTTAGTATGTCAAAAACTTCATCCTCTCTCACACATTTGTGCATCACATTGTTAGGTCTAGTATAGAAAAGATATCTAGATATCCACAATTAGGAAGGCTATTTTCAACAAGACTATGTTTTTCCTTTAGTGAAAAGTGAAAAGGATTTCTTGGACTGCAACCAAGTAGTTATCAATGTTTGCTTATCATAGAGTGTTAGTGGTAATTGCAAAGAGGTGCTCATCATGGAATGAATAATCTACAATATGGCTATCTTTATCAGTGGTGAGTCGTGAAAGAAAATCTACAACATTGGATTTTCTTGACTTATCAACTATATTAATATCAAACTCTTGTAGCAGAAACAACCATCATATTATCTTACCACCTATTGCTGGTTTATTCATTGAATACCTTATTGTTTCATGATCAACGTGGATAAAAATAAGATAACCGGTTATGTAGTGGTAAATTTTGTTGATTGAATATATGTCTACCAAGAATTCCTTCTTTGTTACTTTCTAATTTAACTTAGCATCTTGAAGATTGTTGTTGATCAAGTAGATAACATAGCTCAGCATACCATCCTTTTTTCTAAGAATAACCCCAATGGAGGCATCTGATGTATATATATATATGTATGTATGTATGTATGTATGTATGTATGTATGTATATATGTATGTATGTATGTATGTATGTATGTATGTATGTATGTATGGAAAGGATGTTTCCAATCAAGTCCTCGTAGCACTGGAGTTGTCAACAAACTCATAAGAGATTGAAATGCCCTTTCACATGTATCTATCTATATAAATTCAACATCTTTACAGAGTAATACAAACAAAGATTCTATAAGATTATTGAAATCTTTGATGAACCTTTGGTAATATCCAACATGTCCAAGGAAACTTCAAACATCTTTTTGTTTCTAAGGTGTCGACAACTTTATAATGATATCTATTTTTCTAGGGTCCACTTGTGTCCTAGTTGGAGAAAGATAATTTCCTAAGATAATACCTTTTGCTATCATCATGTAACATTTCTCATTACTTGGTGACAAATTTTGATCTTTATACCATTGCAATACCTTTTCTAAATTAGATAAAGTTTCATCATATTGACAATATTTGGACAAAGTTGCACAAGAAAACACAATATTCGTTATATATTCAACATATTGTATGAACAATGCATTGGCTACAATACAACCATGGAGATAGAAAAACAACATCCTACTAAATAAGATCAAATAACCCGAGATAGTCACGTGTAACAATAACAGATAATGTTGTTATAACTATATGCAAAATAATCACCAAAGGAAGCACTATATCACAATATTACTAACATTCCCCCTTAGTGCGAACATGGGGAAAACCTAACTTGTATTACAATGTGTCGCATGTTCATGATTTGGATGGTTTTATTTTTAGGATAGCCAACAACCTCCAGGAAGGTTTTGCAAGTGGATGACCCCCAACCACAAAATATGGTTTTTCTTCAAGATAACCAACAAATCTTCATGATGGTTTTCCAATTGGTTTACCGACATCCAAAATATCATGATGTTGCAGTACTCCTCCATCTCTCGTCAATATCGTACATTAAGGGAAACTATAAGAAATGCTCACATATTACAATTGAACAGAAATGATTCATCTGTTATTATTTTCACATATAACGGAAATAAAATGCCACTAATGCTTTGTGCGGCCCTGTCATTGGTGATTGACGAGAAGACATTGCTTTTCCTTCATCTTACCATGCCTCCTTTCTTCATTAGATTTCCACATTGTTTATTATTCTTCCCACAATGCGAAATCGTTTATTTTCCAGATGTTGGGTAACACCGTAAATGCACCCACAAGGCAATTATTTTTTACAAATTTAACAACTTCACTATTTTACTATTACAAGATGACAACATGACTCATAATTTTGACTAACTTTGAAATGCCATTTTTGATGAGGACAACTTCAAATCTTTAATCTAGGGAAGCAACTATACTAACTATAGAGGAATCATTTTTTTCTATACCTATATAGGGCTTAAAAGAAAACAAATAGAATTTTTATCTATTTTGACTTGTCAACATAAACTATAGAGTTTTTAACTCTAACACAAAAAGATAATTTTAAACTAAAATCTAAACTAAAAACATATATGAAGACTATTTTAAAGAAGGCCATGATATGGCACATCCTGCCGAAGCTTGAGATTTTTGGGGGAGAAATAAGAAAGTAATAAATGCGAATGAAAGTAGATTGTGATTAATAGAAACTAGCAGAACACATATACCTTCTCATGTTTTTTATTACAGCAGACAAAATTTCATCCAGCTTGGAATTCATCTTAAAATCTGTATGAAAATTAGATCATAGAAATTAGTCACTGGCCTGCAACTTTTGTGAGATATTTGCTGAAAAAAGAAAGAAAAAAATTAAAAAACTTTCACAAGCTAAATATTATAGTTTCTATGTAAATTTATTTAATCAGATTTGAATTTCTTAAATTTATTACTGCTTGTGCAATGAAATTAAAGAAAAATCTATTTTTTTAATTTAAATTTTTTAGAAAAAATTCTGCCGAAGAAAAAGAAATGTTTATAATAAGAGTGACCCACAAAGAATCTTAGCTAATAGACATGTTTCCACTATGAAACGATAGAATATATTGTTGATTGCTTTCGGGATGAATGGATAATGCACCATGAACTTACCTCTGAATCAAACAAGTCCAACAATCTTAAGACAAAGAAATGATTAATATACCTCTTTACAATCTTTGGGTTCGTATATGTAGAGAGTACATAGCAAACAAATGTATATGTAGGAGGATAAAAATTGAATGCAAATAACGTGCAATAGATGTAAACCAAACATAATTTGTGTCATAATGTAGAGGAATATCAGTAATCCATGTTCAAGTAAAACTCAAAATTTGTAACAAGGCTGACCCACAAACCACATTGCAACCACATGCTCATGAACTGTAGAAAATGTAATGGGAAGCAAAATCTAGCAGCAGGACACGACCTGGCATCACCTTTGTAGACTCATGCAAGTGTTTTTTTTTCATTTTTCTTCTTACATCCTGATTTGGTCGTCTTAAAATATGCAGACACATCTTTGAAATAAGAGGCTAATGTATGACACAGCTAGTGGTGGTTTATTTTGTAGCTCCGCCTCTAGTTGATAAAGACTGGAAGTAATTTAAATAATTTTATGTTCATGGCATGCGTCGACCGAACTCAATAGGCAGTTAATGGGCAGCGGATGGCACTTGGCAGTAAGAAAACAAGGGCGGATGCAAGTGTAGTTCGGTGTTTCGAGAAACATGAATGCATGCAGCGGGTCATCCTGCAAAGATAATCAATCTTGCATGTTCAATTACGGAAGATTGGATTGACGAAGGAAGGGAATATGATAGCTAAAAAGGTTTACTTCTGTGTGCCAGAACAAAATATCTCTGTGGCAGAGGGAACAACACAAACGCCAAACCCCCACGCCAAGCTCACATTTGCTCAGAAAAGAACTGATAAATCTTAGAAAGTCGACATGAATCGACAGAGCTCCCAGAAGAACAGTTTAAGTAAGTAGAAACTATCTAAATCCAAGTCAGTGGCCTGCAATTTTGACAGATATTTGCTGGAAAAAAAAAAACAAAAAAAACAAAAAACTTTCTAAAGATAAATTTTATAGTTTCTATGTAAGTTTATTTAATCAGATTTAAATTTCTTAAATGTATTGTTGCTCCCACTAGGAATAAGCTATTGTCCAATGAGGTTAAAGAAAAATCTATTTTTTTAATTTAAATTTGCAGAAAATTACTATCAAATTTTATGGAAAAAATTTCAAATTCCAAATGGCAGTTTTAGATTGGTTTGAACAAAATTGAATATTTTTATTGACCTGCAATAATACAACAAAGTTTAGACATCAATTTATACGTTAACAAAACACACATTGATATTAAAACAAAACACGGATTCACTTATTAGAGCTTCATTTTACTCAGTTGAGCCGGAGGCCCGGATACCTAGGGGTGAGAAGAGACTTTGAAATTCTATGGTAGCAAGCTCATCTCCTAACACACAGCCACAAATTTATCCTCAGACTTATCGCTATTGTTTTCGTTGATAAATGTCTACATGCACACGTGTAGATTCTTCATGTAAACATATACTTGTGACAATAAAGACACTTTAGTATTTGAATTTGTGGGCTCCAATGAGGACATGATGCAATAAAAATGTTTGACAGGATGAGGATGAGATCGAGGCGGGTTTCTGTGTAAAATCTCAAACGCATGCAATAAAATTTGGATCTACGCATGAGAATATCTCGCTGGACAGATGCAAGGCTAAGCACCTATCTTTTTGGAAGATATACGGATGTACACCATATATACTATTCACAACTATAGTTCGGTGTAAGACACGAGATCTAAAAACTGATGGCACAGTCTGATCTAATTGTAAGAGCTAATTCAAAACAAATATTACCAAACCATGATAGGAACTGTAGCAAGGCACCAATGAAATAACAGTTGCGCCGAGATATAACCACAAAATCGAGTCTTGAAAAATTTAATATCAATGATGCAACATTGAATAGGCCTTGTGATTTGTGGAGATGACTAAACTTTGGAGAAATCTATTTTGAGAAGCAACTAAACTAGCAATCGTACGTGAAGCGTATGATGGAAACGCTAAAGGGGATGGAGTGAACAATGAAAAAATGAGGAAGCGAAAAAGATGAAAATGATGAGGGGTTATTAAGAAAGAGTTTGATGGAGGGGGAGGATATTGTGTTCCAGTGTACCATCTCTATCTTACAGGGATTTTTCACAGCATTGCAATATATGTTTAAAGAGAACAAACAAAAAAATGGGGAAATTTGGAAAGGTTCCATGTTTGAGACCCAACGGAAATGCATGTATCGCACATTTTCCATAGGTCAAAGTGCAAGACCCTGATAATATCAGTTATCTCTGTTGTTTTTTCTTGTGAGCGCAATTTATACTTAAAAGAGACAAAATAAATAGTGAGAAAAAGTCAACAAGTTTCAAGTTCGAAACCCAACTGAAATGTTTGTTTCTTGGAGCACTTTCTAGGCACCCTTTATAATACGAAGCTCGAGTAAGTGCAGGGAAATAGATGAAATGTGAAAAATCATTAATAATCAAGTCGACATTATGCACGTGACTGTAATTTGCACTTAAAGGTGACAAAATAAGAAATGAAATGTGTGTGTGTGTGTGTGTGTGTGTGTGTGTGTGTGTGTGTGTGTGTGTTCCATGGTTGAAACCCAATTGAACGAGATTTATCGGAACGGTTCAATAGTCACCTTTTAAAATCTCCATCCCTTTAATCTGAGAATGTTTGTGAAGTGACCGGCTAATATTTCACCGCATGTATTTATGCATCAGTGATTGAGATTATTAAGGTTTTGAGCACTTTCACAAATTTTCTCCACATCTTGAGAGGATGAGTTGGCATGCAAGTCAAGTGTCCTCTCAACAGAAATACTATCTATAGAGTTAATGCAAAACCACATGAATTGCCATCTTTTGTGGTTATCATAAGAAGAGTCGCAATGCGATCAGTCCTTGCCGTAGCTTAGAAGTATGTTTTAGCATACATAATTTGCAGAGATGAGCAAAAAAGTTTGTAGAGCTTTGAGAAAAACTCATTTTATGCATACCCTGCAATAATTGTTATAAGACAAAGTGTTGACTGTACAATGAATCGAAGTGACCTTAATGCAAAATGTTTTTGTTGTGAATCACGTAATAAACCTATATGAAAAATGTGGAATCATGGACAAGGCAAACAAACGGGTGACAAAGTTGCCCAGCGGTGTCATGGAATGCAACTACTACAGAATATGCACAGTGCATGCATAACATCTTTCCTGTTTCATTTTCTCCCAGCATTACCACAATCTAAGAATCTGTAAATCCTCCCTCCTTTACCTTAAGCTTAAAGTTACCCTAAGTTATGGACATGCTAGGGTATCTCTACCGTGCATAGCTTTTGATTTCTTCAACACTTTCCAGTAGAGTCTCTGCAACCTTGAATGTCAATGACTCATCTCGAAATCTAAGATTTTCAGTCGGAATAAAACCAGACAAAAAGATTTATCGAACTGAAAATGGAAGCGTTGCCACCCCAAAAGTCATAGTCTTTCCATACATATAGCAAATGAAGTCCGATAAGTAATCAAGGACACTAAGGTCATGCTCATTTTGGTAATATGAAGGCATTCATGACTGATATAAAGATGTGAGGAACAACTCCTGGATACTCAAAGTGATCATACTTTTATAAGTGATTACGATGATAAAAGATATCGTGCATTTCCTGAAACATGAATTACTGTTATAGCAATTAATAGAACATCCAATCCGTTCACCATCATCTTTTCAGTCTAGATTTAGCTAATTATTTTGTATGTAGAAAACACATGCCCGCTCATTATATGATTTTTCTCCTATTCTTCAATCAATAAACTCATCTAATGAATTCATGGTTTTCCTTATTTGAGGCATTTTGTCAAACATTTCACATGAAACTTCAAAATTTCAAATTTTCTTTTAATTGATTTTAATCGATCCTTCCATGATCGAAATCTAATCTATGGATTTTCTATATGAGGAGGATGAAGTAAAGAGTTCATCAAGTTTATTGAGCAAGCCCCTGAAATGTGGTTGATTCCATGAGATCCTGGTACCTATCTCCACTATCCCAAACATGTTTGGAACGTCTTATGAAGGAGCTACATCCCAGTCTGCGAACACATCAACAATTTAAGTCGTTTCTTTACATGAAGATAACACGAGGGCTCATCAAACATATATTTTTCTGTTTTTTGACTTGCAACTACTGCAATAGCAAACCGCTGCTATTCACCTCCAGAACAATAATCCGCGGTTTGAGCAGAGTAGGATAGAAGAAGAGCATCTTTTTCCTTTTTCTTGGTATACAGTGCACGGATTACATTATTCAGCGCTTCACAAAGATTCTCCATTTTATTCATCAAAACTTCTATAATAGTATAAGTCATTTCGGTTCACAACTCCAATTTTTCTGCTATTGTCAGAAATAGAGGATACTCTTCAATATGCAAATAATTAAAGGCGAGAGATTTAAATTGGGGGAAAGTGTAGAAGGAGAGGAGGATGCAAATGTTCATCCTTCGAGATTGGAGGATCAAGCATTTCCATGTGGTTGGTTGTAAACAGAATAATACGCTCCTCTCTACAGGACGACCACAGTTCGTCTGTGAAATTGAGAAAACCAGAAAGAGTAACTCTGCTCATGTTTTCATCTTCCTCGGGAGGATTCACAATCCAATCTGTTAGATTGAGCGAGCAATCGATATCTTCAATAATAATCACATATTTTTCTTTGGTTTGGGTGATAAGCGCACGGAGCTCCGTGTTGTCAGTTACCTGAGTGAGTTCCAGATGGTACACATCATATATCATGTAGTTAATAACAATGGCAGCGACGAGAATTGATTTCCCTGTTCGGGGAGGGCCGTAAAGAAGGTACCCGCGCTTCCATGAACACCCAGTTCGTCCATAAAACTCTCTTCTGCGAGGATATTCGTCTTCAGTAGGGGATCGAGAGCCAAAGAGTCGAAAGTGAAGGGAGACGGTGGATTAGTTTGTTGTGTGTGAAGATAGCCGTCAGATTTCAACGCATGCTTGCAAATTTTAATCTCTGCCATCCAAATTATGATTGTGTCATAATCAGCCATCCCCGGTTATCATAGGAAACGCCTTTGGCGAAACAAATATTGATGAGCATGAATACATTATCCCCTATTTCGTATAGTCAAAACAATACTGAATTATAACATTTTCAAGAAATTTAAATAAACTGAAAAATCATCAACATGGAAACCAAAACATGTTTGAAATTTCCATTTTTAACAATTAAAAAACCATTTGAAACCCACTCTAATACTAAATGAAAATATTTGGACAAAGTTGGATAGGAAAACAAAATAAACTTTGTTATATTCAACATATTATATGAAAAATACATTGACTACCATATAGTCATAGAGGTAACAAAACAACCTCCTAGTAAATAAGATCAAATAAACTGGGATAGTCACGGGTAACAATAAACATACATGAATACAATAACAAATAATATTGTTATAACTATATAACAATTTAATCACCAAAGGAAGCACTAATATCAAAATATTCCTAACACATATGTACTCCCATATGTTATAAAATAATCCATGTAGACTTCCATACATTCATGAGTTATTTTAGAAAAAATACTAAGAAAAACCCATTGGAAAGTAGTAAGTGCATTACATAAACCAAATAGAAGGACTGCATAAGCATACATACCCCGGGGACATGTAAATATAGTTTTATTATAATCTTATGGTGTAATTTGGATATGATTATACCCATTGTATTCATCCAAGACAGAACAAAATTTATTTAGTATCTAGTACTTGATCAATAAAAAGAAGAGGAAAATGATCCTTTCGAGTGGATAAATTGAGCTCACAATAATCAACACAAATACACAAAGTAGTCCCTTAGGAAAAATAACACGGGGTGAAACCCACTGGATATATGAGATGGGATAAATAAAACCAGCATCCAATAGTTTCTTTACTTCTTCTTTCACAATTTTTTTGATGGCTAAATTAATTCTTCTAAGAGGTTTCTTAACAAGATTGCAATCCTATTTAATGTAAATATGATGTTTGCATAAATCCATATGAATCCCCTTCATGTTATGATAATCCCATGTGAAAGATGATTTGTGATGTTGGAGCATGGTAACAAGTTGATCCTAATATTGCAGGCTCAGGGTGTTATTGATATTTAATGCCTTATTTGGAACAATGGCTACTTTCTTAGACAAGGGTGTCATAGAGTCAAGACTTTTACAAAAAATTGAGGATACAATAATATTTTCACGAGCATAACTCAAGGTCTCTGTCATATGCAATATTTTACTCAATAAACATGTTACACACCTCAAACAATTGTTCTCCTATGGACTGACATTATATGTGTTGTGCACTATGTTGGAGAGAATAAGGTCTTCCTCATGTGATCCCAATGTTCCATTATGTTCCAACATCATAAGAGTTTGTACTGAATATTGGTCAACTTCTTCTTGTTCCATCCAAGATGGTTGCTCTGTTTCAGAAAAAGGTTGTGCTGGCAGGTAAAAGACCAATTTGTCCGTTATACTTCCATTGGAAATGAACATATTTCTTAACCTGTAGCTAATGAATGCATTTTCTATAACCAACCATGGCCTTCCTAGCATGAGTGAAGTTGATTTTTGGTTGTACAATCATGAAATCAATAGGGTATCCCATGAATCAACTTTTATGACCAAATCTTCTAGCATTCCCTCAGTCTTAATAGTTTATCTATTTGTTAATTGCTACATAGTGGATGTTAAGAGAAGGCCTGAGAGTTTCAAGGTATTTATGGTTTCCTTGGTCACAATGTTGATAGATTTCCTTAAGTCAATCAAGGTATTTTTTTATATATGCCCCATTGATATAGACATCTACAATAGGGTTGTTTGGTTCAAAATATTTAGGAAGTGAGATATTCCTCAACATCATGTCAACAAGTTGTCCATTTACCTGAATAGTTTATGGATCCTTTCTTCTTCTCCCAGGTTTCTTGAGGCACAAATCCCTAACAATTTTTGTATAGATGAGAACATATTTGATTTCTTGAAACATGGGTATTTTTATACAAACTTGTTTTATCTGCTCTACAAATTCAAATTCTAGTTTAGGCTTTGGATTTGACATACTCAATCTTATAGGGAATGGAAATTTTCCCTCCATTTCAGAGATAATATTTTTTTAGTTGGCTTCATGTATTGGATCAATCAACTTCATGTTATCATGAAGTGTGGGAGTTTTTGCATGAAGTTCTATTATTATAGGTACAATAGTGGTGGAAAGTGTTCTTCCAAAATGAAGTTGTAAATTCCCAACTTCCACCATGTAGCTCTGATATTAAATAATTTCAATATTATATGTTGGTTGAGCCAAATTATTATTGGGGTTAGGTGCAAGTTGAGTGGGTAATTGAGTATCTTTGGGTGAATTTGGAGTGAAAATTCTTGGCATCAAAGTTAATTGTTGTTGTGAGGAATGATGAGGTTACTATTAGCCACAACTTGGGTTAAACCATTATTGGTTTCCCATCATTGGTTGCTTCCATGGATTGAATAGTACTTTCCAGTTCTTATTAGGAGTTAGAGAATATTGTTACTGATAAGATCCAAGAGGAGCGATCCAAATTTGGTTTGGATTTGGCCAGGGATGATGAGGCATGTTACCAAATTGAGAATTGTACTAGTGAGGATTACCAAAAGATAAAGGATCTTGAGACATACCTCCTTGAATTGACGGCCATGGATTCCTTTGTGATACATAAAACACTTTACCATATTTTCCTTCCAACAGATTGAATTTAAGAATTATTTATTCTTCTTCTATAATGTTAGATATCCTTTTACACTTACAATCAACCTTCTTTCTTAAACAAGTTGGGCAATATTTAGCCAATGTTGCTTCTACATCTTCTTTCTTTATTTTTGCATGCATGATATCTAGATGAGTGGTCATGTGATTGTTGATATATTCCTACATGTCCTTTAGTAAGTTGCTAATCTCCAATCACTAAATTCCTCCATTGGATTTTGATATTCCTTCTATGATTCTTCTACTACGAGTCTTCTTCATAGTTGACCTTGAATAATTCCTACATATGGTATATATTTTTTAAATTTTAACTTGGATATATCTCCTCCTCTAATTAGGTCTAGGCATTCTTCATTGACTCCCCACAGGAATATCATCTTGAATGAATCTTGATATAATTTGTTGTGTCTAGATTTCTATATACAAGACAAGAATCTTTCCACGTAGTCTTCTAATGGATCATTTTTTTTTTTGTAATAATAAAACAATAATACAAAAAAATTTAGACAAAAATTTATACATTAACAAAACACACCTTGATATGAAAACAAAAAAATTGATTCACTTATTAGATCTTCATTTTATTGAGTTGATTAAGATGCCTATGGGTGAGAATAGACTTTGAAATTCTATGTCAGCAATAGCTCATCTCCCAACACATAGCCAAAAATTTATCCTCATTTAAATAACACTCTAACTTATCTCTATTATTTTCCCTAGCTCCACGAGGAAATGATGCACAAATGTTTGATAGGATGAGGATGAGATTGAGGCAAGTTTTAATATAAAATCTCAAATGCATGCAATAAAAATTAGATCCACGCATGAGAATATCTTGACTAAGAGATGCAAGGCTAAGAGCGTATCTTTTTGGAAGATATACAGATGTAGACCATAAATACTATTCATAAATATATTTCGGTGTAGGGAGCACATGGTACTTAAATATTTGATAAATGAAAACATAAAATCTAAAAACTAATGGCATAGTCTGATCTAATGCAAGATCTAATTCATAGGTCAATTCTAAGATCTAATGTAAAACAAAAACTAAGAGATGATTCATGATGTTGGAGCATGGTAACCATTTGGTCCTGATATTGTAGACTTATGTTGTTACTGATATTTAATGGATTATTTGGAACAATGGATACCTACTTAGACAAGGGTGTTATAAAGTTAAGAATTTTGCACAAAGAATTAAGGATACAGTCACAGGGGAGTGGTTGGTGGAAAATAATATTTGCACGAGCATAACTCAAGGCCTATATCGTGGGAAATATTTTTTGTAGAAAATATGTAGTCTTATACAGTGAACAACATAAATAAAATAAACACAAAATAAAATAACTTGCAAATAACATAGTAATTTAAACTAATTAGCACTTCTGTGCATAAACAAATTTATTAATTTGTTTATGTCAGAGCATTGTCTCATACAATCAAGCTATGTGTGTAGCTATGTGCATCTACTTCTACCTATGTATATTTCACACTTCTGTGTGTGCATACAAAGCAAATACAATTTTTTTTATTAAATAAAAACTAACTCCCTCTAAACTAAACTACGAACTACTCTTAAACTGAGCATTCTAAATCTGAACTATTGTTTTAAATCCACCCGCATGTTGTGCATGCATAAAACAAATATCTTTTGTTTTATTTGATTCAATCTATTCCTGAAATTAAGACTCCAACTAAAAGCTACAGACTGCATAAAAACAAGTTGTTGTTTGCTAACTTTAACTTCCCTAAAAAGCTACACATTGTAACACCCCGAACTATTGTTACTTTCTCCAGAGCATTCAAGTATTGATAAATGATTTCTTCTGTATAAGGACATGTTCCTTTGGTTTTGGGAAGTCATGCTTGATATGGATTGTATCCTCTTTGCTCTTGAAGATATTTGACTGAGCTGGAATATGCTTGGACTCTTTTGTTTCTTTCATTCTTGCACTTGAGTTCAACCTGATTTCTGGATGAATAGTGGATTTATCCACCTTTATGACTCAGCCTTGGATGAGTTGCATTGATCCAAGGAATGTTTTAAGTTGATTCAGGATGAAAAAAAATTATTGACCTTACAAAAGTTACAAGGTCTGATTGAGTTTTGAATGATCAATCCCGGAGTTTAACTCAGGCTAATCATGATAAATGGAATGTGGTTCCAGATATCATAACATCAGGAAAGGCCTAGACCTTAAGCCAGGTAAGATGTTTATGTTTATGGATGCCAAATAGAATCCTTTACATGAATGTTTTATCCAGTATGGACTCTAACACTGATTGGTCCTATTTTGGGGACCTAGACTAGATTCGTTAAGGTTAATAGTCTTAACCTAAACTATAACCTATTGGTTAAAATAATTGCTAATCTAACCTAGCCCTAAACTATGAGCTTAATGCTCCTAAGGGTTAACTACACCTAGCGCTATGGAAGTGAGACTAATGTCATACCCTATGAGCTAGCCTAAGTTTCTAACCTATCTTAACTAATGATAAGAAGGGAGGGGGACCTAAGAAGGGTCACGAGTCATGGGCGGTGGTTTCTATGGAATTTAAGAGGGGGATAAGGTTGAAGGACTTGGATTGCTGTCAGGTTTGGTAGAGGATACAAACGGCTAATATAACCTGACATGGCAGTATCACCAAGGATGGGAATGTTTGTTTTTTTTCTTGTGACGATGACCAATTTTGGCAATCGGTGGCAATGGAAAATAGGCGGGAGGATGGAAGTAAATGCAATTAATGAACTTTGGTTCCCGAGCGTAGATTGCTTGGGAAGGCATGCAAGTGGAATATTGTTTGGTTGTTTGTCTTTCCATGCATTCCGTTTTTCGCTCTTCTTGAGCACTGGTTCTTCGAATCAGTCGTCTACTCTATGTTGCATGGCAACTTTGAGAGTTTCTAGCTTCCTTCTTTGTCGGGGGAAGTATATAAGGCATGGAGGTAATAATTTATTGTTGTTTAATCTTTCGTGGAAGAAGAAGAGAAGGTGCGAGCACATTCAGAGGTCTTCTTCGAATTTTTAAGCGACAGTATCAGGCATGATAGGCCCTAACTTTTAAAAATCTTACTTTCCTTTAAATGCTTTCATTAGAACAATTCTGTTCAGATGATTTTTGGTACAGTTGGTCTAGCTGGTAGCAATGTATTGGGTTTCTCTTTTTTCTTGATGATTTGGGAATCTCTGGTTATAAGTAGACCCTTATGAAATCTACTTCTTTTATCTTCTCACCTTGCTGTGAATACTATATGGGTATCATCTTCTATAGGCGTGTTTTATGTCTCTTTGTTTGACTGAGGTAATGAGTTCCCAAACTGTACCATGTTAGACGTTGTGCTTGATGATTTCATGTTTGAAGAACGACACGGAAAGAATTGTTGTGTCTAATTTGGTTGTTTTATTGATTGTTGCTTAGTTGTATGAGCTCTTTTATTACTTGACAGCTTCAGGTGAATATAAAGTTGGATTGTGATGAAACTGTTAGTTCCTTGTTTAAATCTCGACTGGTTTAGTCGCATCCGTAAGAAATATGTTGGAAAACTAAGCCTGTACCTTTATAGAAAAGGGTATGGATGTTTCTATGATTATAGGTTCTTAAAGTAATGAAATATTTGGTGTAGCCGTTGTTTTCTTTACGATTTTTAGTTGGATATTGGAACACAGTTGTGAACCAGTGAAAATTTACTTGATGAACTCTGTTCCCTAACAATTTGTGGGTGATCTTAGGTCTGCACGAATGGAAATTAGTTTTTATATTAGAATATGAATGACTGTGTTGATGTTGCCTGTAGTGACCTTGAAATCTATCATTAGAATTCATCTATTAACACTGGAAGTGCTATTTGTTTGGTATCCTTGAACGCAATAACAAACTATCTAGTTTAATGGATGGAAATAGGTAGTGTAACCTATTGGTAAGTAATGATAGTAGTTACCCTAACTAGTAGTGTAAAATGATTCAAGTCCTGGGTGAAGGGTAGACTGTTTTATTTGGATCAAGATTGTGGACTGATATTTGAACGTATATGTATTTCATTTATAACAAAATGTGGCTTTTGTTAATGTGCAATTGCAAGACCCTAGGGATCTAAGGGCGACCTTTTAAACAGTTATACCAGATTGGAGCTAATGGTAAACTTGGGTGTTGATTTTCTTGCTTTCTCTTCTTCCCTAATTGAATTCAAGATTGATTGTATATGCATTACTCCTGGGAAGTTGGTACAGTCTTGAACTTGTTTGGAATGGAGATCTGAATGCCTCTGTTTCTTTCTCTTAGTTGTAAAGTATATGTTGATATAGGATTTTTGGAATATGAAAGTATTCTCTCCCTTTCTGGAAATTATGAGTGCTCCCTTCTTTTGTATCTCCATGAGAACTCTACAGTATGGGTATAAGATGAATAGTCTGTTAAATTTATGGGGAGAGAGTGGTAAGTGCTGAGTCTTGACCGAAGTCTCCTTTCCTTATCTATAGTTATATTATTACCCTGTTTGAGTTATTCAGTTATCTACTTGTATAAAAGTAGTACTGTAGTAGAAGTTTGTATACTTATCAATGTCATTGAAATAATGCAATGAGTATAAAGGAAAATCCATCAGTTGAACTTGCTAGAGGCTATAATATGTCTTTTCTTGAATTGTTAAATGCACATATGTTGGATACACGTACTGGTACAAATTCATTCTTGAATGGAGTAATTTTATTAGGATTGTTACTGTCCTTGGTTTTCAGATGGATGGATATTTTAGATTCATTTTGTTTCTTCTTAGTCTCTAATATAAGATGAATCATCTGAAAGGATTAAAGTTGATATGGTAGTTATAATATGAAGTTATGTTATAAAGTCATGTATGGTAGAAAGATAATTAGTGTGATTTCATGTTTATAGATTTGATGAAATGATTTCATTTAAACAGATTGTTTAATGGAAACAATTGGTGGAATGCAATTGTTTTAAGAATTAGTGCTTATCATGCTCAGTTCACTGAACTGACCTGTGCTAGCAATTTTTGCAGATGGTCATCGTAAGTGGTAAAGGCATGTAGATCTGATATGATGCTCAGATTGTTTAATCTGATTTTTATGATGAATTACGACAGGATCTCTCTAATTGTACTATAGGAGGAAATTTTTTCTTTTGTTTATGTTTATTGTATTAAAATATGCCTTAGTGCATAAATTGTAATGGTATAGGTTGAGATTAAAATAAATGGAGAAATGTTTCTTACATGGCTATGTTCTTAATTGTTGAGTTGATCTTCTCGCATCTGGATGAATAAGAGTGCATTTTTATTATTTTACGCCATGGGATCTAAATGGAATTCCCTAAGTAAGCCTTGTAAAAATTATGTGACTGATTACTCCATGTTTGCTAGTAATTCTTTTATAATATGAATATGGCTAAATTGAAAATTAGTTCATTGCATTTCTATGGAAGTTGGAGTTGATTTATGCCCTAACAAGTAGCTATAACTCGATGAGCATTATACTAATCCTTAATAATGTTATAAGTCAAAGCAATGTAATGGATGGATTAAATTCACCATGTCTTATTTACAATAAGTCTAATATATTCAGTCTTCAGAGTTGATATGAACCCTTACGGGTTAGTTAGCTTCCTTATGAGAGAACTTAGGGCTATTTCCCTATTATGAGGAAATAAGATTCTTAGGGACCGATGGACACCTTGACGAGGTCAAAAATCTTATTAAACTTCTCTCTGTAAAAATTGAATTTAATTATGTAAGGGAACTCAAAGGTGTGAAATTCTGGGTTGGGAAAAGACTACCCAGTTAGGAGGGCCTTTAATTCAAATTCAACTCAACTTAAGTAACTTCTTGAAGTTATGTAAATCTTTCTAAGGCAGTATTGTTAGATGTTGACACAGGTCAACTGCAAGTTTGTACCTTCGAGAAGATTAGGATCTTCTCGAGGATACAACAATGCAGGTGACTTATGGCAACACCCTTTTGCATTGATCGTTAAGATTTACACCTGAAACTCGAACAAGATTTTCCTTTGGGACCGGTTAGGACCATAGACATGCTATGAGGCAGCCTCTTTGAGACTCGGGGTACCTTGACACATGGGGTAACAGTGGGTGACCAGGTATGTCAGCTTACCCCTAGTCTTCAAGAGCATCCTTATAACGTGAGTATGATGTTAACCCGTTCCTAAGAGAAAACTTGGGACAGGGGAGACTGACAGAAGTTAGTATAAGACGTTCTATATAACATCGGAGTGGGGTGAAGGACGTATTCCAGATTGACGAGTATGTCGTCAAGGAATAAGAGACACGAACAGTATGTTTCAAATCTTTGGCCAAAGTATCACAAGCTGCTGATTGCGTTGTCCTATGTCACCTAGTCTAAGGGACGTGATGCCGATGAATGATGGTAATAATTATTCAGATAGGGTCCTTGGATAGAGCATTCTTAAATCCCAGATTAGGGAAGAGTACCGCAAGAGTGGAGTGTTCAGATGAAAACGCCAACTCTATTATACACATGAATAGATCGGTAGTTCACCGAGTCATGGAATGAATAGATCGGTGGTACACCAAGTCATTACAGCTGCATATGGTTATCTGTTATAAGAATGATTGTTATGATCTGTGAGTTCTAAATTATGTATTTAGAACTAGAAAGCACTTTTCAAAAAAAAAAAAATTCTTGTTCTAATGTTCTAAAATGAGGATGTTACATCTTGGTATCAGAGCTGAAGGTTGTAACTCTTGGACCTATTGTGTCCATAATCTGATAAAAACCTGAATTTTCTTGTAACAAAAAATGGTTAGAACAAGGGGGAACGTTGCGAATAATGCTCCACCAGAGGGAGGGGTGGCAACAACCCAAAATCTTGATGAGATCCTTGCTGCCCTATTGGACACAAGAGATCGTTTGGCTGTACTTGAACAACAAGTAATGGGAAATGAGGAGGATGATGAAGCTGGTAACAACAATCAGCTACCTCCTGAGGACAACCCCGATATGGGTGTTGGTAATAACACTGGAAATGTACCTGTCCAACCAGAAAACAAAAAGGCCAGGTTGGCAGCGGAACTCACTAATGATATAAAAAGGATAAGTCCACCTAAATTTGATGGCACCACATTAGGAGATGGAGTTGAGAACTAGCTCAATGAAATGGAGAAGTACTTTGCAATAAGAAACTTCTCGGAGGAAACCTAAGCTATTTGGGGAGCCTATCAGCTTTCCCATGAAGCATCTTCATGGTGGGACAGCCGTAAAACTGAGCTAAATATTGATGAGACCAACATCACTTGGGATCAATTTAAAGGCTATTTTAGGCAACGTTGGCTGCCACAACTTTTCTATGATCAGAAAATGATAGAATTCCAGAACTTAGTTCAAGGAAAGCTAACTGTAACTGAATACTGGGAGTGGTTTACCTAACTCCTCAAGTACGTACCGTAGTATCAAACTGATGAGAAGTTTAGAATATGGAAATTCATCATGGGACTAAATCCTATGATAGGAGGAGAGGTCGATGTTCACAGCCCAACCACTATGGAAGGGGTTGTTGAAAAATCCATAAGGCAAGAACAGAAATTAAAGGCTATTTCTGCTCATAAAGAGGAAGTGCGAAGAAGGTTGCAAACCCTTCTTCAACTTCACTTGCACCCAAGAAGGGGCCATGGAAAAAGTTTGGAAACAGAAGTAAGTTTCCAGTGGATAATAATAAGAAAATGAAAATGAATAAGCCTGTTGGAAATGTAAGGGATAATTTTGCCAAGAATTATAACAATGGGCAGAAACCCTATGGAGGACAACATGATAATTTTAAGGCTGGAAGTAATTTTGAGCCTAAAAAGGGACCTGTAGGAGGCTGCTATAATTGTGGCAAAGATCACTACGCAAATCAGTGCCCTTTGAAGAAGGATGATCGTAATCAGCAGCATAAGATACATGCTGCAGTAGCAGACAAGCAAGCTGAAAAGCAAGTGACACCTATAGAGGTTTCGGGTAAGTTATTTGGCATACTTGTCACTATTCTTTTTGATAAAGTAGCTAATGAATATTTTATTTCTAGTAAACTCGCTTCTAAACTTAAAAGAAAAGCTAGAAAAATGGATAAATCTTGGACTGTACAGTATGGTAATAACTCTGTTCATACAGTGAGTATGTGTCTTTTTGGGGCAGTCCTTGACATACCTAACTTTTCCATGGAAGTTGACCTCTATGTTCAACCTTTGGGATCCTATGACGTTATCATCGGCGTCAATTGGTTAGCTAACCATAAAGCAAAAGTAGACTGCTTTGAAAAGAATATAAGATGTTTAGACGATCGGCTGAAACCAACAGAGATTCAAGGTGTGAAACAGAAAAATTTCAGTTAGGAAACTGTCAGCTATGCAACTTAAAAAGGCTAAAAACAAAGGATGTACCTTATATGCAGTAAAGATATCTGAATTTGAAGAAGAAGATGGTGATTCCATGAAACAATACCCACTGTTGCAAAGTTTCAAGGATGTATTTCCGGAGGAATTACTAGGTTTACCACCCAAAGGAGAATTTGACTTCACCATTGAAATCAAACCAAGGACGGAACCTATTTCTAAAGAACCTTATCGGATGACTACTACAGAGTTAGTCGAGATTAAGGAAAAATTGCAAGAACTTTTGTCTAAAGGTTTGATTAGACCAAGTGTTTCACCTTGGGGAGCGCTAGTAATATTTGTGAAGAAGAAAGATGGAACACTTAGACTGTGTATTGATTATCGGATGTTAAACAAAGAAACAATCAAGAATAGATACCCACTTCCAAGAATTGACGATCTATTTGATCAGATGCGTGGAGCATCGGTTTATTCCAAGATAGATCTTCGATCTGGGTACCATCAATTAAGAATTAAGGAAGAAGATATTCATAAAACAACTTTCCGAACCAGGTACGGACATTATGAATTCACGGTTTTACCCTTTGGATTAACTAATGCACCCACAACTTTTATGAACTTAATGAATAATATCTTTCAAGAATATTTGGACAAGTTTGTGCTTGTATTCTTAGACGATATTCTCATATATTCTAAAAGTGTTGAAGAGCACAATGAGCATTTGAAGATAGTTTTGGAAATTTTGAGAAAAAGAAAGTTATACGGGAAGTTATCCAAATGTTCTTTCTTTGATACTGAAGTTCACTATTTGGGTCATGTCATTAGTAAAGAAGGAATTGCAGTAGATCCTTCAAAAATAGTGGCAATAACCGAGTGGCTTGTGCCAAAGAATGTACATGAAGTAAGAAGCTTCATGGGCCTTGCTGGTTATTATAGAAAATTTGTTAAGGATTTTTCTAAAGTGGCTGCACCGATAACTTCATTGCAGAAGAAGGATAAGAAATTTATTTGGAATGATAAGTGTGAAACTGATTTTAAAAGTTTGAAAATTCAGTTGACTTCAACACCTATTTTAGCTGTACCAGACCCTAATGGGGACTTTAATGATGTAACGGATGCTTCTGGGGAAGGCCTTGTAGGCGTTTTGTTACAAAATAATCATGTCATAGCATATGAAAGTAGAAAACTTAAGTTACATGAGCTGAATTATGCCCCTCATGATTTAGAGCTTGCTGCAATTGTTCATGCGCTTCAAGTTTGGAGACACTATTTACTTGGGAAACCTTTTGAGTTGAAAACTGATCATTTAGGGCTGAAATATATTTTCACTCAGCCTAATCTAAATGCAAGACAACGAAGGTGGTTAGAGTTTTTGTCTCAATATGATTTTGATATTAGCTACATCAAAGGAAAAGAGAATAGAGTAGCAGATGCTCTAAGTCATAGGAAGCACATTTATGCTCTTATAACATTAAGAACTCAGTTTAAAGATGAGGTAAAAAGTGCCTCAGAATCTGATATATACTTTCAGCAAGTAAAAGCAGCACTTGTGGCAGAACCAAAAGATGAAAGGTATAAAGGTTTTCATTTTGATAATGAAGGAATCTTACGTTATGAAAACAGAGTATACGTACCTTTGCTAAATGATTTGAGAAAGAAATTGTTAGTTGAATTTCATAATTCACCCTTTTCTGGACACCCGGGTATTACTAAAATGCTTGCTGATCTAAAAGAGCAATACTTCTGGAAAGGAATGAAAAAGGATGTTATTGATTTTGTGACTCATTGTCTGGAATGTCAGCGGGTTAAGGCAGAACACATGCACCATGCTGGTCTATTATATCCCCATAGCATACTGCAGTATAAATGGCAAGTAATAAACATGGAATTTGTACAAGGGATGCCTATGTCAAGAAATAAACATGATGTTATCTTGGTAGTTGTAGACAAACTAACAAATGTAGCTCATTTCATCGCTGGAAATCTAAAGGATGATTCTCCAGTGTTAGCCAAAAGATTTGTGCACGAAATTTTCAGGTTACATGGAGTACCGGAATTGATTATATCTGACAAGGATCCTAGAATGACATCAAGATTTTGGCAAACACTTAATACAACTCTTGGAACTAAACTAAACTTTAGTTCTACATATCATCCAGAAATGGATGGACAAACTGAGAGAGTAAATCAGGTGTTGGAAGATATGTTACGAATGTATTGCATGGATCAACAGTATAAATGGGAAGAATATCTCCCATTAGTTGAGTTTGCATACAACAACACATATCACTCTTCTCTTAAAATGGCACCTTTTGATGTGCTTTATGGAAGAAAGTGCAGAACCCCTGTTAGTTGGGATAGTATTGAGGATAGAGTGGTAATTGGACTAGAAATCCTCACTGAAATGGAACAAGAATTTAAAATGATTCGTGAACGATTGAAAGAAGCAGCAGATAGGCAGAAGAGCTATGCTAACCTAAAGTGGGTTGATCAAAAGTTTGAACTTGGTGAAAAGGTTTTTCTTCGTGTTAAACCCAGAAAGAGTTCTATAACTTTTGGCAAGGCTACCAAGTTGTCACCTCGTTATGTGGGACCTTTCGAAATTGTCGAAGTAATCAATCCTGTAGCTTACCAATTAGCATTACCACCTGCTTTGTCTCGCATGCATGATGTTTTCCATATTTATTTGCTTAAGAAATACATTTCAAACTTGTCACATGTTTTAAATTGGAATTCCTTGTAGGTCCAAGACCCAGGAATAATTGTGGTTCAACCCACACGAGTGCTGGAAACTCGCTAATTGCATTTGAAAAATCGTGAAATACGACAATGTAAGGTCTAGTGGGACCAGTTTAACGAAGAAAGTGCAACTTGGGAAAATATGGAAGAGATGAAAATTGCTTTTCCCTTTCTTTTTTAATAGAATGGAATCTGTTGACTGAATTTTTTTTTTTATTATGGATTTATCTTTTTCATGTCTTTACGTAAGCCAGCTTTGGGGTAAACATTATCAGGTTGAATAAATTGTATCATGTTATTGATTTCTGGAATTATTTGAGTTGAAATTAGTAATTTGTTTTGTGAACCAATGAATTGATTGACCTGAAGGTAAATCAAAGGATGTAATCATCGAGATGATGAATCTTTTAGGAGGGAAGCATGTAACACCCCGAACTGTTGTTACTTTCTCCAGAGCATTCAAGTATTGATAAATTATTTCTTCTATATAAGGACATGTTCCTTTGGTTTTGGGAAGTCATGCTTGATATGGATTGTATCCTCTTTGCTCTTGAAGATCTTTGACTGATCCGGAATATGCTTGGACTCTTTTGTTTCTTTCATTCTTGCATTTGAGTTCTCAACCTGATTTCTGGATGAATTGGGGATTTATCCACCTTTGTGACTCAGCCTTGGATCAGTTGCATTGATCCAAGGAATGTTTTAAGTTTATTAAGGATGAAAAAAATTTATTGACCTTACGAAAGTTACAAGGTATGAATGAGTTTTGAATGATCAATCCCGGAGTTTAACTCAGGCTGATCATGATAAATGGAATTTGGTTCCAGATATCGTAACATCAGGAAGGCCTGGACCTTAAGCTAGGTAAGATGTTTATGTTTATACCGAAAGCTTAATTTATTGATGCCAAATAGACCCCTTACAGGAATGTTTATCCTAGTATGGACTCTAACACTGATTGGTCCTATTTTGGGGACCTAGACTAGATTCGTTAAGGTTAATAGTCTTAACCTAAACTATAACCTATTGGTTAAAATAATTGCTAATCTAACCTAACCCTAAACTATGAGCTTAATGCTCCTAAGGGTTAACTACACCTAGCGCTATGGAAGTAAGACTAATGTCATACCCTATGAGCTAGCCTAAGTTTCTAACCTATCTTAACTAATGCTAAGAAGGGAGGGGGAACTAAGAAGGGTCGCGAGTCATGGGCGGTGGTTTCCATGGAATTTAAGAGGGGGATAAGGTTGAAGGACTTGGATTGCTGTCAGGTTTGGCAGAGGATACAAATGGCTAATATAACTTGACGTGGCAGTATCGCCAAGGATGGGAATGTTTGTTTGTTTTCTTGTTACGATCACCAATTTTGGCAGTCGATGGCAATGGAAAATAGGCGGGAGGATGGAAGTTAATGCAATTAATGAACTTTGGTTCCCGAGCACAGATTGCTGGGGAAGGCATGCAAGTGGAATATTGTTTGGTTGTTTGGTTTTCCATGCATTCCATTTTTCGCTCTGCTTGAGCACTAGTTCTTCGAACCAGCCATCTACTCTATGTTGCATGGCAACTTTGAGAGTTTCTAGCTTCCTTCTCTATCGGGGGAAGTATATAAGGCATGGAGGTAACAATTTATTGTTGTTTAATCTTTCGTGGAAGAAGAAGAGAAGGTGTGAGCACATTCAGAGGTCTCCTTCAAATTTTTAAGCGACACTATCAGGCATGATAGGCCCTAACTTTTAAAAATCTTGCTTTCCTTTAAATGCTTTCATTAGAACAACTCTGTTCAGATGATTTTTGTACAGTCGGCCAGGCTGATAGCAAGTATTGGTTTTCTTATTTTCTTGTTGAATTGGGAATCCTTGGTTATATGTAGACCATGTTGAATCTGTTTCTTTTGTTTTTCTCGCCTTGCTGTCAATACTATATGTGTATCATCTTCTGTAGACGTGTTTTATGTCTCTTTGTTCGACTGAGGTAATGAGTTTCCAAACTGTACCATGTTAGACGTTGTGCTTGATGATTTCGTGTTTGAAGAATGACACGGAAAGAATTGTTGTGTCTAATTTGGTTGGTTTATTGATTGTTGCTTAGTTGTATGAGCTCTTTTATTACTTGATAGCTTCAGGTGAATATAAAGTTGGATTGTGATGAAACTGTTAGTTCCTTCTATAAAGCTCGACTGGTTTAGTCACATGCGTAAGAAATATGTTGGAAACCTAAGCCTGTACCTTTGTAGAAAAGGGTCTGGATGTTTCTATGATTATGGGTTCTGTAAGTAATGAAATATTTGGTGTAGCCGCTATTTTCTGTACAATTTTTACTTGGATATTGGAACACAGTTGTGACCCAGTGAAAATTTACTTGATGAACTTTGTTCCCTAACAATTTGTGGGTGATCTTAGGTCTGCATGAATGGAAATTAGTTTTTATATTAGAATATGAATGACTGTGTTGATGTTGCCTATAGTGACCTTGAAATCTATCATTAAAATTCATCTATTAACACTGGAAGTGCTATTTGTTTGGTATCCTTGAATGCAATAACAAACTATCCAGTGTAATGGCTTGAAATAGGTAGTGTAACCTATTGGTAAGTAATGATAGCAGTTACACTAAATTGTAGTCTAAAATGATTCGAGTCCTGGGTGAAGGGTAGACTGTTTTATTTGGATCAGGATTGTGGACTGATATTTGAACCTATATTTATTTCGGTTATAACAAAATGTGGCTTTTGTTAATGTGCAATTGCAAGACCCTAGGGATCTAAGGGTGACCTTTTAAACAGTTCTACTAGATTGGAGCTAATGGTAAACTTGGGTGTTGATTTTCTTGCTTTCTCTTCTTCCCTAATTGAATTCAAGATCGATTGTATATGCATTACTCCTGGGAAGTTGGTACAGTCCTGAACTTGTTTGGAATGGAGATCTGAATGCCTCTGTTTCTTTCTCTTAGTTGTAAAGTATATGTTGATATAGGATTTTTGGAATATGAAAGTATTCTCTCCCTTTCTGGAAATTATGAATGCTTCCTTCTTTTGTATTTCTATGATGCACTCTACAGCATGGGTCACGAGATGAATAGATCTATTAAATTTACGGGGAGAGAGTGGTAAGTGTTGTAGTCTGGACCGAAGTCTCTTTTCCTTATCTTTAGCTATATTATTACCCTGTTTGAATAATTCAGTTATCTACTTGTATGAAAGTAGTATTGTAGTAGATAGTTGGTATACTTATCAATGTCATTGAAATAATGCAATGAGTATAAAGGAAAATCCATCAGTTGAACTTGCTAGAGGCTATAATCTGTCTTTTCTTGAATTTTTAAATGCACATCTGTTGGATACATGTACTGGTAAGAATTCATTCTTGAATGGAGTAATTTTATTAGGATTGTTACTGTCCTTGGTTTTCAGATGGATGGATATTTTAGATTCATTTTGTTTCTTCTTAGTCTCTAATATAAGATGAATCATCCGAAATGATTAAAGTTGATATGGTAGTTATCATATGAAGTTATGTTATAAAAGTCATGTATGGTAGAGGGATAATTAGTGTGATTCATGTTTATATATTTGATGAAATGATTTCATTTAAACAGATTGTTTAATGGAAACAATTGGCTGAATGCAATTGTTTTAAGAATTAGTGCTTATCATGTTCAGTTCACTGAACTGACCTGTGCTAGCAATTTTTGCAGATGGTCATTGTAAGTGGTAAAGGCACGCAGATCTGATATGATGCTCAGAATGTTTAATCTGATTTTTATGATGAATTACGACAGGATCTCTCTAATTGTACTATAGGAAGAAAGTTGTTCTTTTGTTGATGTTTATTGTATTAAAATATGCCTTAGTGCATAAATTATAATGGTATAGGTTGAGGTTAAAATAAATGGAGAAATGTTTCTTACATGGCTATGTTCTTATTTGTTGAGTTGATCTTTTCGCGTCTGGATGAATAAGAGTGCATTTTTATTATTATACGCCATGGGATCTAAATGGACTCCCTAAGTAAGCCTTGTAAAAATTATGTGACTGATTACTCCATGTTTGCTAGTAATTCTTTTATATTATGAATATGGCTAATTTGAAAATTAGTTCACTTCATTTCTATGGAAGGTTGGGTTGATTTATGCCCTAACAAGTAGCGATAACTCGATGAGCATTATACTAATCCTTAATAATGTTATAAGTCAAAGAAATGTAATGAATGGATTAAATTCACCATGTCTTATTGGCAATAAGTCTGATATATTCAGTCTTCAGGGTTGATATGAACCCTTACGGGTTAGTTAACTTCCTTATGAGAGAATTTAGGGCTATTTCCCTATTATGAGGAAATAAGATTATTAAGAACCGATGAACACCTTGACGAGGTCACAAATCTTATTAAACTTCTCTCTGTGAAAATTGAACTTAATTATGTAAGGCAACTCAAAGGTGTGAAATTTTGGGTTGGGAAAAGACTACCCAGTTAGGAGGGCCTTTAACTCAAATTCAACTCAACTTAAGTAACTTCTTGAAGTTATGTAAATCTTTCCAAGGCAGTATTGTAGGATGTTGACGCATGACAACTGCAAGGTTATACCTTTGAGAAGATTAGGATTTACTCTAGGATACAACAATGTAGGTGACTTATGGCAACACCCTTTTGCATTGATCATTAAGATTTACACCTGAAACTCGAACAAGATTTTCCTTTGGGACCGGTTAGGACCATAGACATGCTATGAGGAAGCCGTTTGTGACTCAGGGTACCTTGACACATGGGGTAACAGTGGGTGACCCAGTATGTCAGCTTACCCCTAGTCTTCAAGAGCATCCTTATAACGTGAGTATGATATTCACTCATTCCTAAGTGAAAACTTGGGACAGGGGAGACTGAAAGAAGTCAGTATAGGACGTTCTATATAACATCAGAGTGAGGTGAAGGACGTATTCCAGATTGACGAGTATGCCGTCAAGGAATAAGAGACATGAATAATATGTTTCAAATATTTTTGCAAAGTATCGCAAGCTGTTGATTGCATTGTCCTATGTCACCTAGTCTAAGGGACGTGATGCCGATGAATGATGGTAAAAATTATTCAGATAGGTTCCTTGGACAGAGCATTTTGAAATCCCAGATTAGGGAAGAGAACCGCAAGAGTGAAGTGTTCAGATGAAAACGCCAACTCTATTATACACATGAATAGATCGGTAGTTCACCGAGTCATGGAATGAATAGATCGGTGGTACATCAGTCATTACAACTGCATATGGTTATCTGTTATAAGAATGATTGTTATGATCTGTGAGTTCTAAAATATGTATTTAGAACTAGACATCACTTTTCAAAAAAAAAAAATTCTTGTTCTAATGTTATAAAATGAGGATGTTACACATGTTGCACATGTATGCATATTTTCAACACTCCCCCTTAATTTTAACCGTGTAGCTTTCACTATTATGGATCTGTGTTTGCATTTCAAAATCTTTCATATGGAGGATCACAAACTCCTAAACAACCTCTCAAATAATAAAAAAAATCCTTTGTCAAATGTTTTGTAAAAATGTTTGCAAAATAATCTTTGGATCTGTAAAATTCAAAATGAATTTCTTTATTGTTAACCAATTCTCTGATGAAATGATGCCTCATATCAATGTGTGTAGACACCTAAAATATGCTTACACTTAGCATTTCCTCCAATTCAGTCAATTAACGATACTTCATTAATTCCCCATTCTTCGCTCCATTCTCAGATGCCCATTTACGACACCTTCTTGGCGAGCTCCGCTCCTATAAATCATTTAATTTGGTTAATATCTCTCTTATTAGCTAAACATTCCTCCTTTTGACCATTCATAATCTCCCTAGTTCTCTCTAGACTACTTCTATTGGCTTCCTAGGCTATCTATCAGTCACAATTGGTTATCCAGACCCCTCCTAACTCTCAATGAGTCTCTAATCACTTGCTAATTGAGTTTAACTAACCTAAACCAATCTTAACTAAGCCTAAAGCATGTTTATCCTAATCTAATCCTAAAGTGATTTTTAGACTTTAGTCCCACATGCACCCAAATTCCAAATTCTTCCAAGTGGAAAACTATAAATAGAAGGGTCACCCCTCCCATTCAGACTTGCAACTTTACTCTTAAACACTTTGGAAAGGAATTAGAAACCATTTGTGATAGCTTTAAGCTATAGAACATTTGGATCTTAGCCATAATCCATTGTTAAGAGCTCCTCCATCTTGCATCCATACATTCCAAATATAGCTAGTAAGGGAAGATCTAAATCTTGACCATGTAGCCAACTTAGAGAGATCTCTTCATTATTTTTGGGAGTAAACAACACATAATTTGATTGCTTAGGATCTAAACTAGGTTCAATTTTAATAAGCTTTCATAGAGTAGAGAGTAGTATACATGTTAGTTTTTGATGTTTTTTGTCAAAGTTATAATACTTTTATGTTAGTTTTTCTTGTTTAGCTCTAATCTGATGGTGCATGGTTGAGTTAGCAAAGATTTAAGGTTCTTTAGCCTCACTCCATAGCTTTTGCAACTTTCCATTGCATACATTTGGCACGCCTGGTGGGAGACTTATGTCCATCCTCCATTAATGGAGGTCTTTGGAGTTCTTCAAAGTCATTTTTCAAGTTTTTTAGTTTAAATCACTTGTTATTTCCTCATTTCTGTTTTAAACCTTGGATTAATGAACTCTATTTATATGATTTTGTGGGTTTAACATAGAAATAGGAAGCTTTGACTAACTACTAACCTGTTTGCTCTTGAAAATTTGAAAATCTGTGTTTTTTACAGGTTTTTCACAGGGCACGCGTAGGCGTTGTGAAGGGGCGCGTATCCATTGAAACAGGAGTGTACCTATCATTCTGGGCATGTCTGCATCGCTATTATGTGTTTTTTTGTGTTTATGGGTGTAAAAACTCCTACACGCAGGTGTACTCGTTGAAACAAGCGCGTACATGTCATTCTGGGTGCATCTAAATCATTGTTTTGTGTTTCTGGGTGCAAAAACACCTACATGCACGCGTACCGGTTGAAACAGGCACGTACCCATCATTTTAGGCACGTTTGCATCACTTTTCTATGTTTTTTTTGTTTCTCAGTGTGAAAACGCCTACGCCCACACGTACCCATTGAAACAGGCGCATACCTGTCATACTGGGTGCGTCTATGTTGGACTACATTCACCACCAATCTTCCGGAGGCCATAACTTTTGCTCCTGAGCTTGAAATGACTTTGATTTTGTTGTGTTGGAAAGGTATTGAAGAGAACTACATATTGAAATCATAAAATTAGGATTTGGACTTACATAAAATTTATGGTTTACATTATTAGGTAAATATTCATTTTCTAGCATGTCTTAAAGTCTGAAAATTTGTTTTTTTCAGCCACTCTAACAAATTGATAGGTTTTGTGACACTAATAATTTTTTTGCAAGGTTATTTTGGTCATTGTTTGACTAAATTAGTTAAGTTTTTTTCATTCCTTAGCTTGAATTGGGATTTGTAAAAAGTGCGTATGCTCTCTCCTTGCACTTTCCAAAGCGATCTTGGAGATCAAAAACACTTGCACAAAATCTATTTTACACATTAAAAACACTTGCTCTTTAAAGGATAAAGTAAAATTTTTATGTGCTTTTAGTAGGATTTCCACTTTGCGTAGCTCTTCCTTCATGCCTTCGGGTGATCTTAGGAATAAAAAGCAAGTGTGAGTTCTCTTTTACCTCAATCGGCGAACCAGAAAACTACTAACCAAATTTTTGTCTACAAAACCTTACGTTGGTCAAAGAAAGGTGTTAAGTGTAGACACCTATAATTACGCCCAAACAATTTAAATACTTAAATTGTGCTAATTATCCCCTTTCTCGCAAATCAACGACATATCGTCAAAGGCACTCATTTTCCTCATATCATCATTAATTAATTACACTAAGCTAATTAATTAAGTTGCCTATCCAACAAATACCCTAATTAACGACCTTCCGTTAATAAATCACCCCTTCTACCTAGACTAATTAATTATTATTAATTAATTAGCTTTCCCTTCCATTTAACCAATAAATCAATATTTAATTGATTTAATCCCCTTCTAATAGCCTAATTCACACTAATATTCCTCTAATTGGCTCTTTTAAGCTTACACCTACCTATTAATTAATCACCTTTGATTAATTAAAATACCCCCAACTCCCATGACTTGCTAAACATGTATTAAAACCTTCTAAAGTAAGGTTACCTTTAATAAAGCAACCTTATCCATTCCTAATCATTTTTAACCTTTATCCCACATTCATGAGAATGTGTTTGAGTCCTTTATCCTTTGGGCTATATAAGAGCCCTCCACCTACCTTTTTACTTACACCTAAACTTTCTAAGAGAGCAAATGCAAAGCATATAGCAAAGAGACTAAGAGCTTGCACCTTTCCCTTTTGAGAGTTCATCATCTTGAAGAGTTAAGCCTCTTTCTTAAAGTGCTTGGGTCATATGGGAGGTGTCAAAAGGGTCTTGTAGCCCAACTTTGATTAGCCCCCATTCCTAGGTTCTTGGAGCATTAAGGACAACTATTTTTGATAGCCATGGAGCTTACTTAGGTCCATTCATTTATTTGTTGTTAGAGAATAGAGGAGTTTAGATATTTAGCATTGTTAGTTTCAAATTTTGTATTGATGAATGCTAGCATCTAACCCTTGTTTAATTCTTATCATGATGGTGTTTATGCTTTGTTTTAGCTAAATTGTAGAACTATTTTAGGTGGTAGTTCTTGCTTCATTTGATTTAGCATTAAGAAAAGTATACATGCACACATTTTACACGCACGGTGGGACTTACTCCATTGTCCTTTGCACTTAATTTCAAGTTTTTGTAGTTAAGTTTTTTTTTTGTTACTAACCCTCTTTTACACATGTTGATCTAACTTGTTTTTTTTAACATGTTTTGTTGAGTTTGCATGTGTGGGTCTTCCTTGTAGGTATAAAGGAGGTGAAGTGCTGTCAAAATTGGAATTGAGGGGAAAATTTCAAGATTTCTCCATGTTTTCATTTTTAGAGCTTACTTTTTCAACATTCTACATGCTAGTTTTGTCAATTTCTTGAAGATTTTAAATTCTTGAGCATGTAGGTTAGTGTTTGATAGTGCTGAGTCTTCTATTTACATATTAATGTGGTGGGTTGCTGTCAAAATTTAATGTTGGTGAGAAAATTTCAAGATTTCATCATGTCTTCATTTTTAGAGCTTACTTTTTCATCATTCTACATGCTAGTTTTGTCAATTTCTTGAAGATTTTAAATTCTTGAGCATGTATGTTAATGTTTGATAGCGTTGAGTCTTCTATTCATATATTAATGTGATGGGTTGTTGTCAAAATTGAATCTTGGTTAGAAAATTTTTCCCATTTTGCATATTAAGGGACGTTTTTTTTTTTTGACATTTTTTAAGTGCATGTCAAGTGCATACCCATGAGCATAAGAGCATATGCGTAACCCATCTTCCGAAGGCCATAACTTTTGCTCCCGACCTCGAAATGACTCCATTTGTTTGCGTTGGAAAGGTATTGAAGTTAACTATGCAATGAAAACATAAATTTGGGATTTACACTTACAGAAGTTGCAGGTTTTTCTGTTATTTTAAAACTGGTCATTTTCTAACATGTCTAATGTTTTGATGAATGTTGTATTTCCATGCTTACTCGATTTAGATCAAAGCGTGTGTATGATCTTCTCTTGCACCTTTTGGTGATCTTGAGAATAAAAAAAAACTTTGATCTATATCTTTTTAACATTGGGATTAAACTTAGAAATTTAATTATTCATTTTGCTTAAGGGAATGAACTTTTACAAGCATTTTTCAACGGTCCTTTGATTTGAAGTTTTCCATTTCTATATAGTTGGGCTAAAGTTTGTGTATGCTCTTATCTTGCACGTTAGGGTGATCTTGAGAATCAAAAGAAACTTTAGTCTTCATTTTATAACATTTGGTAAATTGGAAACTTCATCTTTCACTTTTGGTTTAAGGGAATGAACATTTATCAAAAATTTTGTATGGTTCATTGATTGAAAAGATTTTATTTACTTTTTAGTTGGATTATTTGTTTGTGTATGCTCTTCTCTTGCATCCTTGGATGATCTTGAGAATCAAAAGCAACTTTTAATCCTCTTTTAAATAATGTGATTTTCTTGGAGAACTACTAACGCTTGAGTGCAGGACCTAAAAACACTTGTCAAAGAAAGGGGGAATCAAAACGAAATCAAAAAAAAAAACTACTAATACAGTTGTTATACAGGTTGCCAAAAGGTGTTCAAGCAAACCACACCTAATTAAAAAAGATAAAAAGAACAACATATTCAAAACATTGTATTACAGGTTTCGGAAAAGGGTACGTCCCTCTCCGCTCAACTGGAACATAACCCCTTTGGCATAACGCCTTAAGCTACAAAAATGGGGGTGGTTCTAGGAACCCCAAAGTAGTCCACACAAGAGGGAACCTTGTGGACGAAACGGGAAGTGCTCCACACTACCTACTTGACTAGTGATTCCTTTGTGAGATAGAGTTACAGGTTGTCCGTTGTGGCGACCCCAGTGATAGTACACGTAGACGCACTAGTTGCCTACTGTTCTTGAAGGGGGGTAAAGTAAAGCCGAGATACTCCCAAACTAGTCAGTGTGACTTTTTGGGTAAATCACACTCACTCGTGGCAACTTTGTAACACCTAGGGCGAGAGAACCACCTAAGAGAATATACTTTGGCCAGGAGCCCACTTTGACCACTTTAAAATAGTGTTGAGTTGTGAACCTTCTTTTTGAGAAACGTGTGACGTATTACTTTTGCCTAGTTTTTACTTGCCTTAGGGCAAGGCGAAACTCTACCAAAGTAAGACTAGCATTTTTTTTGTCATTTTTTTTCTTGATTTATTTCCTTCATATTCTTTTGACACTTTGTTGATCAAAAGAGGTGTGATTACCTTTGTGTTGCCATTCGACTGTTTCTCTCACTTTTATGTCCGTTTACGCCCATCCATGTTTTGCGGCTGGGTTAGTTAAACGTCTAAAGTGAGTGGAGGTGTTTTCACATCATTTGGTAGCCATTGTGATCTTGATACCCACGTCAAGATCGTCATTGTAGTTAGGCGTGGTTCATCACTACGGAATTCCATAAGAGGAGTTAGTTTGTTTGTCTCGTATCATTACAATTTCGATATTTACGTCTTGTTTCTTGTAAACTCGACATAAATACCTATATATTACGGTTACACTGCACACATTCTTAACTATTCCTAGCTATACTTTGAGATTTTTTTTGTTCAGTTTTATTATTACCTTGATTTCAAAAGGTGTTAGGAACTACCATTTGTGCGTGTTATATCAATAACACCTCGATATCGATACTCCACTTTCTTGCAAAGTGGGTTAACATATCGTGGTGATATTGTTGTGTCATTCGCAAATTGTAATTGACACTTTTTGAGATATAGGTCTTAATTAGACTTGAGCTTGCTCATCGTATATCTTGATTGGGAGATCGCATTTAACTTCATGTATTTACTTGCGTTTTGTTCATTCCTTTGAACTTGGCATAAGTGGAGACATTTTGTTAATCATCTGGCGTCATAAATTACTTTAAAACGTAATCTAGGAGGTACTTCATTTGATTAAGTTTTGATACCAAACGATTGTTTCATTGGTGACTTTATCATTCTATCACATTGGTATTCTCACACTGTTAATTACTCTTAACACGTACATCTTGTGTTTCACTTAGGGGTAGTCATTGAATTTTGAACAAATCTACCAAACTACCTTAGTGAAACTTATCACGAAAACATGGCTCCTAAGACGCGTCTAGGGTTAAAGAAACAAACATATGAGGAACAACAGGCGCAAGCTTGGGAACCTCTAACAGACAAGGGTCAAACCCATTTATATCGGACACGATCTAGGACCACTATTTTCTGCAGAAAAGGAAACAGAAGAGATGGTCGATCATAGTGGAAATGAATTAGAATCACCACACGCAGACTTTGATTTTGACCCCACTAACTACTAGATGAGTTTCTCTCCTTAGAAACAAAGATAGAGTTTTGGCATGGGTCATGGAATTAGGGGCAAAATTTCCCGTTGAGAAGGAACCAATACTACAAACAAATGAAACTACTAAGGAGGAACACCCCCTTATCAATATGGAAGATATTTTAACAGGCGGACATGCTTCCACTTCTTATGTAGAAAATGATAAAGTGGTAGGGCATAGAATACCCCTCATCAAAGTGCCACGAAGAAACAAGTAGAACATGAGACAGGGGAATAACCTCCTCCCACAATACGAAGGGAGGAACCTTTGAGAAGAGACACAAACCAAGTCACAATCCACAACAACTCAGTAACTTAAGCCGACAACTAGCTTTGCTTACTTTCCAAGTACAGAAAGACACAAACAAGAACGTTCAAAAGTCAAAGCCTAGTTTAGGATCCACGAACTCCATCGAGAAAACCAAGGAGAAGAAGACACAGGGTATCATCATGTACACATCCCCGTTTCTCCCACTAAAGAACAATTGCTCGCACAAGAAGTACAATCTATGAAAGCAACGCTTGCGAGCATACAAGAAAGCAAATATAGGGAGTATTAGGAAATACCAATACGAAGAACTATGCCCCTATCCTTTGACAAGACAATGACCCTTCAACCCTTTCCAAAGAAATTTGATATGCCAAAGTTCGACAAATACAAAGGAAAGGGAGACCCAAGGGATCATGTTAAGATTTCTACATGGCATGTCAAGAGGTGTCTTATAGTGATAATTACCTCATCAGAATTTTTCCTAAGAGTCTCAGAGGTCAAGCATTAGAATGGTTTACGCGCTTGCCACGAGGATCAATTTTCACCTGGCCAGAATTGGCGGAAAGATTCGTGTGTCATTTCTCATATAACATAGAGAGTGACGTCACCATGGCAGACTTGTGCAACACAAAACAACACCCAAATGAGACCTTCGCCAGCTTCCTCCAACGATGGAGAGGGATAGCTAGTCGCTTCCCTTGCACTTTCCCTGAGAAGCAGCTAGTCAATATTTTCATCCCTAATCTCAACCCAGATATAGCTTTTCACCTCCAAATGCATTGTGTCCGCACCTTTGAGGAGGTTATCGAGAAAGGGATTCAAATAGAAAAGGCTCTCATTGCCAAAGGCACCCTCAAAACCCAATCTAAAGACAACCAAAGTGTCAAACCCGCTGAAAAGCCAAAGATCTTTAACAAAAACAAGAACGTGGTGGGAGACGGAATCACTGATTCCAAACGTGTTCAAACGGTCCAAACTAGTCAACCTTTTAAACTAACCAAGGGCCCAATTCAACCACCACCAAATCGAAGAACATTCACCTCCCTCAATGAGCCGTTGTCTGTCATACTAAAACAGTTGGATGCGGCCCACATGATGACCTATCCTACAATAAAACCGTTCGATGACAACGCTCCTAAACCTTCATGGTATAAGGAGCATGAATATTACGAAATGCATCATGTTAAAGGTCATAAAACAGACAAATGTTTGCGACTTCGCCACTATATTCAAGACATCATTGACAATGGGGAGATTGAGGTGGATAACCCTAGCCACATGCAAACACCTAATGAGAAAATGGGGATTTATAAGGAACCATTCCCCAAGCATGATAAGTCAGAAAAGGAAAAACTGGATCGGGGAGAGTCATCCCAAACCTATAAAGCCACGAATTACTTGTATACCAAAAGAGATAACAATCATTACGATTCACTTATCGGATGTATTCGCTCCCCTACTGACTGTGTCAATACCATCCAGATCAAGGGAAAGGACTGCGCTGCGGTAACAAGGCGTGCCCGCCTCGTGATTCTAGAACCCTCTCTATTGACCCCGCAAACTGGTAAATATAACCTTTTAGAACAACTTGAGAAGACACCTGCTAAGATCTCGATCTTAGATCTTCTCAAGATATCCAATGTGCATAAGGAAATTTTGTATCAAACTCTTCAGGGGTCGGGAGTGCCTTTAGAAGTTGATCCTGCATACCTTCAAGCCGCGGTCACAAATATTGCACCCAGTGAGCATCTCACTTTCAACCATAGGGAGGTCCCTACTGAGAATCCTACACATAATCTTCCCTTATACATTGAGGTAGTTGTCACCCGCAGGAAAATCAAACAGGTGCTTGTGGACAATGGATCAGGATTGAATATCTGCACGCTTAAGTTGGTCAAACAATTGGGACATACAGAGGCAGATCTTGAGTCCCATATCATCACTATCACTGCATACGACAACGTAGAAAGAGAGTTAGCAGGCACCATTACGTTGCCAATGGAGGTGGGCCCCACTTTCCATTAGACAAAGTTTCACGTCCTAGACTTGGAACTTCCATATAATATGCTTCTAGGCCGACCATGGATTCATGCCATGCAGGCCGTGCCATCAACATTTCATCAATGCATCAAGCTGAAGCATGAGGGACATACGGTTACAATACCAGGAGATTCAGAGCCCTTTGCTCATTGTAGAGCTCTTAATAGCTTTGCACGAAAGGGTACATATGCATGTCCCTCCACAGATATAGTTGTCCCTCTTCATTCTAAGGCCATGGAATCTCGAGTAGATTCAAATTCTCTTAGTTCTTGCACTCATGGGGCATCTACTTCAACATCTCCATTTAATTCATGAGAGATGAAAATTCTAGAATATGGCTGTGGGGAGTATAATGTACAACAAGCACTCTTGGTTTCTGACCTCTCCTTGTCGCCCAAGACTAGAGGTCAACCCAACTACCACTTCAGGAGACCTAGAGAGGAACACACTATTGGGTCATTCCTACCTGGAGGCTTGTTAGCTGAGGAAAAATTAATTGATCCACCTACTACTTGGGTCCCTGAGGACACTCAGCCATCTTGTTATCAAACCCCAAAATATGAAAAATCTAGCAGAATGATGTACTCCATGGGCTACAAAGGCCTAGGATGTGGGAGGAATGAACAAGGACAAAGAGAACCAATCCCTCTTCCACATTTCAAAACAGAAAGATTTGGCATTCGGATTCGCCCTTATGGAGCACACCCCAATGATCAAGATGCGACTTGTTCTGAGCATGAGGATAGCTCTGATTATCTAGACAGTGATACGGATTCCTGTTGTAGCCAATATGAGGATCTGGCCTCCATGAACCTTTTCATGAATAATGTTGTCCTAACCATCACCCCCAATGAACCAACCCTTGACCTTGTATACCCCTCCCTTGTTGAATGGGACCAACAATGTCATGTGCCACTATATTTATTCGAGAATGACGAGGCTATTGCAGAGTTCATGGGCATAAGGGATACAATTCCCATTGGAGATCACAAGAAGGGTTTCTTTATCGACTTAGACACCTGCGCCTACTTCGGCGAGGAGGCTGAACTTCGTGGTCAGCAAAATTTAAAGAAAAGCGAGGGCAAGAGTTCTAAAGAAAAGCCTCGGCAAAAATCAAAGTCCAAGTCACACAGTGAAAACCTCTTTGAGGCATTGGCTGACAAACAAATAAGAAACTCAAAGGACAAACAAAGTGACCACGCCAAGGATGAAAATCTCGTAGAGACATCCTTGGATGAAGATCTCAACCTACCTCCCGATCCCACGCGTATGGAGGATTTATCAAAATTGTTAGTTGAAGAAACCATTGATGTCAATATTGGTATTGCAGAAGATCCCAAGATAGTAAAATTGGGAGCATCACTCTCAGCCAAAGAACAAAAGACGTTCACTATGCTACTGCGAGAGTTTATTGATGTGTTCGCATGGTCTTACAAAGACATGACCAGCTTAGATCCAACTTTGGTCGTGCATAACTTGGTTGTGCACACAGATGCTAAGCCTATCAAACAGAAGCTTCGAAAGATGCACCCAAGAGTGGCCTTGTTAGTTAAAGAAGAGTTGGAAAGGTTGCTTGTAGCAGGATTCATCAGGCTAATTGATTATTCTGAATGGATATCAAACATTGTTCATGTCTAGAAGAAACCTATTGGTATCTGAATTTGCATAGATTTTAGGGACATCAATAAAGCTTGCCCTAAAGATGACTTTCCGTTGCCCAACATTGACATGATTGTTGACTCAACCGCAGGGTATGAAATGCTATCACTTATGGATGGCTTTTCGGGTTATAATCAAATTAAGATCGCTGAGGAAGACCAACACAAAACAGCTTTCACAACTCCTTGGGGCACCTTCTGTTATCAGGTGATGCCATTCGGCCTTAAGAATGCGGGAGAAACTTATCAGCGGGCCATGACAGTAATATTTCACGATATGATTCATGACATCATGGAAGACTATGTAGACGACATCCTGGGAAAGTCCAAAACAAGAGAGGAACATCCTATCATTTTGCGGCGTATCTTTGAATGCCTACGTGAATACAAAGTCAGGATAAATCCAAAGAAGTGTGTCTTTGGTGTGCTATCTGGGAAACTATTAGGCTTCATCGTGTCAAGATGAGGTATTGAGGTAGACCCTGCTAAAGTATTTTCCATCATAGAAATGCCTCCACCTGAGAATATAAAGCAACTGCATAGCTTGCAAGGGAAAATTCAAGCCATTCGCCGCTTTATCTCCCAGCTTGCAGATAAATGTCACTCATTCACTCATTTGCTTAAGAAGGACATCACTTTCTTTTGGGGACCTGAGCAACAACAAGCCTTTGCTTTGCTTAAACAGTACCTGGCTAATCCACCTATCCTCATGCCTCCCACTCCAGGAGAACCACTTTTGCTCTATATTTCCACTACGCAATATGCTATTGGTGCACTGCTCGCCCAATATGACCTTAGCCATAAAGAGAAAGCAGTGTACTATTTGAGTCACACCCTCATCGCCTATGAATGTAATTATCCTCAGATTGAGAAGGCTTGCTTGGTTGTTGTTTTTACCTTTCAGAAACTTCACCATTACCTGCTAAATACTAAGACCAAGCTCATATCCAAGGTCGACCCACTCAAGTATTTGTTGTCCAAACCCGCCCTCACAGGTAGAATGGCTAATTGGATCATTCTACTCAGTGAGTTTGATATAGAATTTGTCCATCAAAAATCAATTAAAGGACAAGTACTTGCTGACCAGCTAGCGGAAGCACCTTTACAAAGCACAGAACCTTTGAGTCTGGATCTGCTAGATGCATCTTTGCTCTACATTGAAGAATCTATCGTATGGCAGATACATTTTGATGGATCTTTTACGTTTCATGGTTCAAGTGCAGGAGTGGTCCTTATTACTCCTTCAGGTGATCCTATACCACAGGCTTTCCACCTGGCCTTCCCTTGCACGAACAACATTGCGGAATATGAAGCACTCATTGCAGGGATGAAGCTAGCCATCAAGTGGAATATTCAACATGTTAAGGTTGTAGGTGATTCACAGCTAATCATCAAACAGGTTAATGATGAGTATAAAGTTAAGGATGACAAGCTCATACCTTATAAGAAGTTGGTGGAAACTCTGAAGGAGTATTTTGTGCGCATTACCTTTGAGCAAATCCCAAGAGTGCAGAATAGATCGGCAGATGCTATGGCAATGGTGGGATCTATGCTTCGTATTCTGCCAGGGAACAATGATATGCCATTCTTCATAGAAAATTTACGCCAGCCCGCGTATGACATGCCAGAATCTTGCTTGGCTTGTGAGGTTGTTGGTCCCCATTCACCATGGTACGAACCCATTTTCACCTATTTTAAGGACAGTACATTCCCTCCTGAAATCTCCTGCTCTGAAAAGCAGAGCCTAATTCGCCAGATAGCCCGTTACACCCTGTTAGGAGGTACACTTTATCATCGTGGCTACGATGGGAATCTGTTACATTGTCTGGATGTGCCGGAGTCAATCCAGGAAATTAAAGAAGTACATGAAGGAGTATGCGGAGCACATACAAACGGAATGGTCTTGGCTAAGAAACTGTTAAGAGTAGGTTACTATTGGCCCACCATGGAAACTGATTGTTGTAATTATGTTAGAAAATGTGTGCTATGCCAAAAGTATGGAAATTTCATCCATGCTCCATCGCAACAATTGCAACCAATCACTACCCCGTGGCCATTCTCCAAGTGGGGACTTGATCTAATAGGGAAGCTTACTCCTACCTCATCTGATGGTCATACACATATCATCACAGCTACAGAATACTTTACAAAATGGGTGGAGGCTGTCCCTTTAACCTATGTCACAGGAGAACATATTTCTAAATTCATCATGAATCACATTATTTGCCGATATGGTATCCCTGTAACCATTTTCATAGATAATGGGAAGTCATTTAAGAACAAAACTGTGAAAGGTCTTTGCCAACGATTCCAAATCAGATTGAAATGGTCCACGCCATATTACCCTCAGGGTAATGGACAAGCTGAGGTAACAAACAAGACTTTGGTAAGGATAATGGAGAAGATGGTTAGCAAAATTGGTTGAAATTGGCACCTACAAATCCACCTAGCCCTCTGGGCCTATCGAACATCAATTCACACTCCTATGGGTGCGACGCCATATTCCCTGGTGTTCGGGATAGAATCTATGATCCCTTTAGAGATTGAACTCCCATCCCTACGAATTTCTCTTCGGGACTATTTGGATAAGGATGAAGATTACCGAGTGGCAAGATTGGCTGAGTTAGAGCTCCTGGATGAGAGGCGCATTCGCGCTCTTAATCACCTGAAAGTATATCAACACAGAATCTCCCGCAACTACAACAAGAGAATCATCCCTCACCAGTTTGAGGTGGGTGATTTAGTTATGAAGGAGAACCAGTTCAACACCAGAGCAGAGAGAGAAAAGAAAGGGAAGTTCGAACCACACTGGTTAGGACCCTATGTCATAGTTGCCAAGTATGGCATAGGGGCATACAAGTTGGTTCACCCCAATGGTGATGAGCTCTGGGAGCCCATGAATTCCATGCATCTTAAGAGGTTTTATGCCTAAACATGGCACAAGAAAGTCATAAAAATCATAAAAAAATATAAAAACATCAAAAATAAAATAAAAAATATATAAACACATCAAAAAAAAAAAGAAAGAAGAGAAAACAGGTCGTCCACTAGTGAAAACCACGCAATTGTGGCACTTTGGACAAGTCCTTGGGTGAAAATCGGTTTCTGGCGCCTCGGGAGGATTCATTGTTCACAAGCATTCTGTATTAGAAGGGTAGTTGTCTTTGTCTTGGACCTGGTTCTACCTTCATGTTTCCTTGTGCACACCATCTAGTCCAGCCTTGATACGGCTTTGCCTTCTTCTATTCGTCTGTAAGGGACGTGGTCTTTCGTTATTTCCCATCTTACGCTGGGGGCAACTCAACGAATTCACCTTCTTGTTCATAAGCGCGTGGCTTCTGCCCTTGTATATTCTCCACCTAACACTGGGGGCATCCATGCTTTCTTGGTTACCTGCACATAGCTTTGGAAAACTATTAAAAACACAAAAACAATAGAAAATTGTTTCACAAAACACAAAAACAATAGAACATTGTTTTGAGAAAACACAAAAACAATAGAAAATTGTTTCAGACAACACAAAAACAATAGAACATTGTTTTGAGAAAAACCTAAAAACAATAGAACATTGTTTCAAGAAAACAACAAAAACAATATATATATATATATATATATATATATATATATATATATATATATATATATATATATATATATATATATATATATATATATATCAAAAAAATCTAAAAACAAGGCAAAATTTTTCAAAAAATTCCTAAAAAGTAAAACACCCTACAAAATGGTAATTTGCTTCTTACAGCTGAAACTTGTGTCTTATGCATGGTATTTTCTCCATATCCTGTTGGTTTGTCTCACATCTTCCCCGATTAATACGACTCGTGGATCACTGGATTCATAACCATTCATAAAAGCTAGCTGCTTGCTTCGTCTGTACTCTGGGGCACTTTTGGTTGCCTGGTGCTGTTTCGTTGCGCACAAATACTTTTCATGGACCCCGTGTCCATTTTCATTTCCCCTTGCATGTATCCTTGCTTGGGGCATCATTTTTAACCCTTGTCGTCAATCACAAACTTGTGGATCTCTTCAGCACTGGTAACAAACCATTTGTACAACTATCTTGACCGTTGTTGGGTTAGATATGTGCGTTCGTACTTGTTTTCCCTGTTATATGAGCTTGTTTCCTTCTCGTATTGCATTGCATTATTGTATGTTGTGTGGAGTTGGTATTTTCAGCAATGGAAAATTGTTCGTATTATGGCTTTTCATGTCATTCTACCTTTGTCGTATGCTTATATTTTTCATAAGGACCGATGATGTAGTTCCTATGGCTATATGATGACATCAAATTTGTTCCAAAAAAATAAGCGGCTAGAGGTTAATCTCTTCTCTCCCCTCATCCATATTTCTTCTACACCACTTCCCTTTCACCCCTAATTCTCCCTCTCCTCGGGGCATCCTGCCTCGTCCCCATTCTTCTGCCTACTTCTCACCTTTTTCGATCGTCAATCGAGTTCTTCTATCACCCCATCGACACTCGAGGGGGCATCTCTCCCTCCTACTAATTTTTCTTCCATCTCTTCAAAATCTCTTTTGTCTACTATCTTTGAAGTAGCATCACTTATGCCACCCCAAAGAGGGGCAAATGTAGACACCTATAATTACGCCCAAGCAATTTAAATACTTAAATTGTGCTAATTATCCCCTTTCTCACAAATCAATGACATATCGTCAAAGGCACTCATTTTCTCTCATATCATCATTAATTAATTACACTAAGCTAATTAATTAAGTTTCCTATCCAACAAATACCCTAATTAACGACCTTCCGTTAATAAATCACCCCTTCTACCTAGACTAATTAATTATTATTAATTAATTAGCTTTCCCTTCCATTTAACCAATAAATCAATATTTAATTGATTTAATCCCCTTCTAATAGCCTAAATCACACTAATATTCCTCTAATTGGCTTCTATAAGCTTACACCTATCTATTAATTAATCACCTTTGATTAATTAAAATACCCCCAACTCCCATGACTTGCTAAACATGTATTAAACCCTTCTAAAGTAAGGTTACCTTTAATAAAGCAACCTTATCCATTCCTAATCATGTTTTACCTTTATCCCACATTCATGAGAATGTGTTGAGTCCTTTATCCTTTGGGCTATATAAAGAGCCCTCCACCTACCTTTTTACTTACACCTAAACTTTCTAAGAGAGCAAATGCAAAGCATATAGCAAAGAGACTAAGAGCTTGCACCTTGCCCTTTTGAGAGTTCATCATCTTGAAGAGTTAAGCCTCTTTCTTAAAGTGCTTGGGTCATATGGGAGGTGTCAAAAGGGTCTTGTAGCCCAAATTTGATTAGCCCCCATTCCTAGGTTCTTGGAGCATTAAGGACAACTATTTTGATAGCCATGGAGCTTACTTAGGTCCATTCATTTATTTGTTGTAAGAGAATAGAGGAGTTAAGATATTTAGCATTGTTAGTTTCAAAGTTTGTATTGATGAATGCTAGCATCTAACCCTTGTTTAATTCTTATCATGATGGTGTTTATGCTTTGTTTTAGCTAAATTGTAGAACTATTTTAGGTGGTAGTTCTTGCTTCATTTGATTTAGCATTAAGCAAAGTATACATGCACACATTAAGAACGAAGTGAAAACTTCTAATACACATGTGTTTGTAGATTTCCAAATGCTGTGCCACTTTTGAAACCACATTAAGATTAAAAAAGATTAAAAACGCACCATACTCAACACACTGTATTACAGGTTTTGGAAAAGGGTAAGTCCCTCTCCGCTTAACTGAAATGTAACCCCTTTGGCATAACACCTTAAGCTATAACAATGGGGGTGGTTCCAGGAACCCCAAAGTAGTCCACTACTGAGTAACCTTGTGGATGAAATTGGAAGCATCTTGCTTACCCACTTGACTAGTACGCCTTGTGAGTTAGAGTTGCAAGTTGTCTGTATCGCGACCTGTTGTCCACTCAAAATTCCCTGCTCTGATGAAGGTAAAAATTTCAAAATTTTGAGTTTAAGTGTTTTCTCTAAAGTACCGAAGTTGTGAAATTGAGAAAAATCTGCATTTTGGGTCTTTTTGTGTGTTTTTCGGGCCTGTCGGACAATTTTGTCCCAACTGTCCCAAGTTCAAAAGTGTGTTCTGTTCCCCGATCGGCCAAAATCCCCGAAGTTGTTCCATTTTCGGGCCTGTCGGAACTTTTTGTCCCAAATGTCCCAAAGTCAAATCAGGCAAGCTGTTCCATTTTCGTCTGAAACACCTGAACCGCGTACCTCGGAACTTCATGTCCCAAGTCAAATTGTGCAAGTTGTTCCATTTTTGGCCGATTCACCCGAACCATGTACTTCGCGCATTTTCGTCCCAAATGTCCCAAACTTTTCCGGACCCATTGTAACGTTTTCGACCGATTCGCCCGAATCACGTACTTCGCACACTCATGTCCCGCGTGTCCCAAAAGGAATTTGTGCGCCTTTTCCCTGCTTTGCCAAAATCGGCCGAGCCGCGTGTTTCGCGCATTCGCGTCTCACATGTCCCTAATGAACCAAGTGCTGTTCGTGTTAGTTTTTGTCGCTCTACCCAAATATCCAGCCTATTTAAATTGGTGGGTATACATATATTAAATGCGCATTCATGGCCTTTCTCTCTCCTAAACGGCTATATAACGGGCACCCTCCCTTTGCATTTTTCACATTGTTTCCATACTATCCTTGCTCGAACCCTTGCAACCTAATTCCATGCGCGTGTCTCCCTTTTCTCTGTAATTCCTTCCCGAGTTTAGGTTACAGCTCTGTTGTTATCAATATGAAGATCAAGTTTCAGGGACAGGAACAAATTTCTCCACTTGAGTCTGCCGTTCAAAATATTGGGGACAACGAAGCTCGACATCTTGACTTCGGTGATTTTTGGGCGAGGGTGGCAGATGCAAACCCTACACCAATGGCACAAATGATTCACGATAGCGGTTTGGCTTTTGCTGGAGGTTTCCCGATCTTGGTACAGTGCACTGATACTGTGCTTTCGTGCAGAGCTCACTTCGACCCTGTTTCCAGTGAATTAACCAATATACACGGGGAGCTCATCGCCAAGCTGGACGCTGCCGCTATTAGCACCGCACTGAGAATCCCAGAGATGGATAATGCCATAGTTGTTTCCTGGGATCAAGCATAGGCCCTGTTTAATCAAGATAGCGACAAATTCAAGGCACGGGTGGCGAAGTCATGGCTTAAAAACCCTAGGAAGGGAGCCTCTCACCTAACCAAAACCCTTTTCTGGACAGATTTTAATGAAGAATTGTCTGACTTTATAATTCTGCTGGCTCAGGTTATGGGTTTGCCCTCTACCAATAAATTCCACTTCTGGATGTGCCCGCTCATCAGCATGGTGTGCGAGGGAATGCAAAATATTAACTGGGCAGAGATCATCAGCATGAATTTGGCAGAGTAGCTGTCCAATGTACATCAAACGAAGAAGTTCTACATGACTTCTTACCTGATGTATACCCTGGCAGTGTCACGATAATGGTTTGGCTTTTCCTACGTTGACGCTCACAAAGATGATCTAGTATATGCCTACTGCCCGCAGTTCACCCTGGAGACCAGCAATCGTAATTTCAGAAGGGTCAATGACGCTTTCACCATGTACGTGGTCAGGCTGCTCGAAGGTGATACTGCTAGAAGGTTTTTAGATGAAGCCATGAACTTGACATCGCAATATGGTGCTTATTTCATCCAATTCAGGAAATTTTCTTACATCAGGCTTGTTGGCTATGAGAGCACCCCTCTGAGGCTTCCCATGTTCTGTAATGATAAGATGGCTTTGATCGAAGTATGCAGGCAACTAGACAAACTACAAAAAACCTACAGAGACAAGAAGATTTCTGGTTTGCACTTTCCCATTTCTTTGGGAAATTACACTTGTAACACAACCCTGGACGCACAGAACATAGAGAGAGCCCTGGATCCTATCACTGTTCATTTCTTGAAGGCAAGAACCTGCTTTGACTTGAAGAAGTTCATTGAACAGAACATCAAGATAATCTACCATCATAGGGCAGATACAGAAGACTACTGGGCTGATTGTGCAGATGATTTTGAGGCTAGGAGAAGGCATTGTGGCAGGTTCTCCCTGTAATTGATCCAATAACTCAGCTTGTACCAAGTTCCCAAAGGACTCCAGGATGAAAATTCTGATCTATACTCATATGAGTATGACAGTGTGTTTAAGCACACCCCCTTGGAGGACTTGGATTGGAACAAGAAAGAAAAAGATGATCTGGCTGAGATCCTTGCTCCAGTCTTAGTCAGAACTAAAGTCTGGTTTGACAGAAAAGTTCGAGAGCTCAGAAGGCACTCAGGAGAATCCTCTTCCAAGGATGCTTCGACACCAAGGAGAGAGGCATCGGTTCCCAGGTCAGAAACACCAGTGCAAACCCCACCTACCTCATCCATACAAGGACCTGCAGCTTCCACTCCTCCATCCACTCAAGTATACCAGAAGAAACTCAAGGAGGTTAAGAAGGAGCCTATGGAAAATGATCCTCAAAGAAAGTAGGTAGAAGTGACTATGGGACCGGAGAACATCATAGTTCTCAGTGAAAGCAAAGAAAGTGAAGTACCAGCCCATGCGGATGCTCCTGAAGGTCCAACAGATAAAGATAAGGAAGTCCAAAGCACTGAGCTTCCAAATGCTGCCGATTCTTCAGCAGCAATTGTGTCCAGCGCCCTTCTTACGTCTCAACTTGAGACCACAGCTGCGTAGACCTTGAGTGTCATGAGCTCTCTTTCTCTCAGCCCTCTTGCCCCTCCTGCTGATTCCTCTTCCTCTTTTGTGTGGGTGCAACCTTTGGTTTACAATAGGAAGAGAAAATTTTCCTCTCGGAGTTCAGGGTCAAATTTTGATGCTGTCGCAGCCTTGTTGGGCACCACTCCTTCTCATGCCAAGAAAGCCAGAACTACCTCCAGAATAGTGTCTGATGCTCAAGGTCAGCAATTCCTGGAGATTGCTAAGCCTACAGTGGACAAGTCAGAGCAGGACTTGCAGACATCTGACTTAGAGCTCTCAAGGATTCCAATGGGAGAATCTACCCCTGAAGGTGAGATTCACAACCTCAAAGAAACAGTCACAAGAGTCATTGGGAGGGTAGAGAAAGGGCAACAAACTATTGAGCAATAAGAAGAACAGGCCCAAATTCTCACAGGTTTCATCAAGTCTCTTTTGTCTAAGGACAAAGTTTTAGACCCTACTCCATTGACCACTCTTCCACCACCTATAATTTTGAGCCAAGATGAAGTACAGAGTATCAAAGACATGCACAAGTATTCTGTCTATGGCAGAGCTATGGAAGCCATGGTGGATGATATGCTTGTTGCATGGTTAAACTTCATCGATGAAGCTTTCAAACTCCATGGAAAAGTGAACAATTTGCAACAGAAGTTCTCCTCTACTATTGGGATCATGGATAAAGAGCTCAAACTCTGGAGCAGTTGCATAGTAGACCTCCACCTTATGGGACAGACAGATGAGAATATCTTACTGGAAAATAAGGTTTTTGATGATGCAAAGGATAATCTATCAAAATCCTGGGTTTACAGTGTGGAGTGGAAGATCAAAGTCTTGGAGGAGGATTTGGGAGAACTGAAGAATAGCTGGCAGAAGGGTGAAGCTTTCAAGGCACTGGTTGTCTCTGCTTTCAAGGATATACACTGCCATCTTCAAGATGAAACTTATGGTGTACTCCTTTCCTTGCAAAAAATCAAAGCTCAATTCAGAGCTTTTGTCAAAGATAACTTATTCAAGGAAAGTTCCATCTCTAAGGAGAAAATGATGGAGATTTTCTCTCTACAATCTGCCATTGAAGAAGCAAACCAAGATTATCATACTCATGTCGAGTTTGATAAAGAGATGGACAAGTGTCTTGGATTTTGGACTCAGTCTACTGCCAACACGTCAGTCGCTCATGGCAGAGACATAGCTGAAGCGTTAAAGAAGTTCAGGCAGTGGATTTTGAAGTCAGTGGGTCCCTCTCAGTAACTGACCACCTGTCTTCTTCTCCTTATTCTTCTCTTCTTTTCTAATTCTTTTTCTTGGATTCATTGTAATAAGTTGAGGTATTGCGATTGGCAATCCTTAACTAATCTTTAGTTAAAAGAAGTAGTTACAAAGAGTAACTGATTTGTAAGCTATATAATGGCCTTTCCACGCCATTTTTGAGAAAGAACTTGGCTTATTTTCTGAAAAGTGTAAATAGATTATAAAGAAATCAATATAGAAGGACTTTCCATTCTTTGTCTATCTGATCTCTGTTATTCCTAAGCTTTCATTTATTTTCTTTGTGAAGATCATTTGTCTCAAGTTCGTTAGTCTTACCGATTGCATACTCTTCAACTTTGCAAGCATGGTGATCTTGTATAACCAAGAAGGAACTTTGTGTCCTTGATTAATGAATCTGTGTTATGTTAAGAAACTTTGTATTCTAAGAAGATGTTATTTACAGAACTTTGTGTCTTTGAATTCCATCTTATTTATCTGATACAAATGATCTTGTTTCAATTCACTGTGACTTCGCATACATAAAGAATTACTCTGATATCTATAATTCTGCATGTTGCCTTTCTGCTCTTTCGCGTACTCTCATTTCCTCAGTCCTTTTGTAATTGATGATCTTCATAGAAAACACTTTCGTAATATCCAAGTTTAACCAACAAATCATGTATTTTACATTTGTAAATAGGTTCGTTTCTGAATAAGGGAACCTCTCCCATTAAAGAGGAGGGACTTCTTGTCCCCTGACTGTTGCTCTTCGTAAATTCCTATCTGACGACCAACAATTTTTGGTGACTCCGCTGGGGAAAATCATATTCTAGTTCTATTTTTTTTATCATCTTTTGATCTGGCGACTCCGCGTTTTACTCGAGGGAGAAGGACCCTTGGTATTGAATATTCTCAGTTCCAGATTTTGGAGCAGCAGGGTTTTCCTTTTCCTTCAACAAGAAATAGAAGGACTCGTTCGACGAGCAGTCCACCTGCTCAAAATAGAATTCCTACGGGTGGTATTCCTTCAGAGCTAGCTAGTCCTAATCTTTGAGCTTTGATTCTTGATGGTGTTGCGGTTCCTCTCCAAGATGTTTTTCCAAGAATGGCTATACCATTGCCCTGGGGTCACCATGTCGGGCCCCTTGCTCTTCCTCAGCCTTTGGATGAGTTACCCAGAGGTAACCGGAAGAACTTTCCTAAGTTCAAAGGTGATGGAAAAGTGCATCCTGATGAGCACATCGCGGCCTTCATTGTTACATGTGGAGTCTTGGGAGTTGAGCACGAAGACGTCTCCGTGAGACTGTTCGTTGAGACTTTACAAGATAATGCTGCTGATTGGTTTTATCACCTTCCGGATGGTACTATCACTAGCTGGGACACTATGAGAACTGGGTTTGAAAACCGTTTCAAACCAGCAAAAGATGTGCATGCCTTGCTTGCCCAAATTTCTCAGATAAAGAAAGATTCATCTGAACCCATGAGAGAATTTGTGGCCCGATTCAACAGATTGATCCACAAAATTCCTGTAAATACTCGACTTGTTGATCAAATCCAAAAATGTTTCTTCTTAAATGCCCAATCGTCTGAAGTCAGCTATGCGCTGAGAAGGTCTAATCTCGCAACATTGGTGGAGGATCAAACTCTTGCTGTTAGTGTCGAGGATGATCTGATCATGTCAGGGAAGTTGAGGAGAGACCCTTCCAAATCTAAGTCTGTTGCTTCCTCCTCCTCCACTCCTGGACCTAATACTAATCCGTTAGTCCAAAATCTTGCGAATGATCTCATTGCTATAAAGAAACAATTGGCTCAGCACGCCCCTTATGCAGATGTTCCAAGGAGGAATTTTCAGCCCAGAAACCATTTTCCTTCTTCTCAAACAAGACTAGCACTTGAAGGACCTCCTGTTAAAGTTCCTGTGAATGCAACCTGTGAGGTTGAAGAGCTAGATGATGATGAGGATAATGAAGCTTGCAAGGAGTTTGTGGAGGAATTTGATGATGAGGCAGAGGAACTTGAGGGATCTCGGGTTAATTTCTTCACCACTGAGGGCATTGATGATGGAGATAACTATGATGAAGTGGTAGCAGACATGAATAGTGAATCATTTGCTGTCATGACTCGAGAGAAGACAAATCAGAGGGAGAAGGTAACGCAGCCCATAAAGAAATCTAAGGAGCAGCCGACAACTATCCCTGTAATTGCAAAAAGAGGATCTCCTATCCCTACTTCATCTGCACCAAAGGTGAGTCCTGTCAATCCTACTAGCAAAGTTCCTTCTTTTTCTCCTAAAGTTGATAAGCCTAGAATTTCAAATGATGATGGCCCATCCACTTCTGGGTCTTTTGATATTATTGATCATCTGAAAAAGACTAAGGTTCAAATTTTAGAGGCTGAGTATTATCAAACCCATCCCAAAGATTTTTCCAAAATGATTCAATTTGTTAATTCCCACTCCAAAACCACCTCTAAAGGCCTTTTACCTACTCCTTCTTCTGCACCACAACCTAGTTTGGTAGCTGCTGTCACCTCGCCTAGTGACAAAATTAAACCATTTTATGTAACAATTCTTATAGCTGGTCATAGGCTCAGTAATTGTGTCATTGACTCAGGAGCCTCAGATAATGTAATGCCTACTAAAGTAGCTCATGCTTTAGGCCTGACCCTCACACGCACTTATGGATCTTGTTACTTCGTGGAGAGTAAAGAAGTGCCCCTGGTCGGAAGAATTAAAGATGCACAAGTGGCTTTTGCTGCCTTGCTTGAAAAGAAAGTGTTGGCTACCATCTTAGTAGTAGATATCCCTCCTTCATACGGGATGTTGCTAAATAGGAACTTCTGTAAAGATGTGGGTGGGGAAATCCAAATGGACTGGTTGCATGCACTCATACCTATTAACGGACAAATGAAAAAGTTGATGCCTGAGAAGCAATCTGAGTATATTGTGCAAAAAACGGATGATCCTAAAGCACAAATACTCTATGAGGATATGGGTCATGGCAATTACATGATTATGTCCCTTGATGAAATCCAACTTCCCAGAGTGTCACCTAAAGATCCTAATGGTGTTTGGATTTTAGAGTTTGATGGAAGTTGTTCCTCAGCTGGTTCTGGAGCTGGTGTCCTGCTAGTGTCACCTGAAGGATGCCTACATCCTTTTTCATTTAAGTTGCAGTTTGAAAATACTAATAATATAGCAGAGTATGAGGCTCTCATTCTTGGACTGCAAGTGGCCAAGGAACAAGGTGTGAAGAATCTTCTGGCTCGTGGTGATGCAAAATTGATTGTAAAGCAAGTCAAAAGCCTTTTTCAAGTAAAAAATGGGAGGCTGAAACATTACCGGAATCAGGTTTGGGATTCCATTGAATTTCTTGATGCTTTCTCCATTGAGGCAATACCTAGGGAGAAGAACAGCAGGGCTGATTCGTTGGTAGTTTCAGGGTCACTACTGATTCCTCATCCTAACTTCTCTCAGGATAAGTTCACCATTGAGATGGTCCATCGGCCTAGTGTACCCGATAATACCAATAACTGGCAAGTTTTCAATGATGATCAACATTTGCTTTCCTTCCTGGAACTCAAGGGTAATTTCGAACAACTGTATTTTGAGGGAAGTGACAACCTACCTCGTGAGAGTGTGCCCTTTGACCAAGCAGTCGCCCAAGGGGAAGAAACAGATCAAGATGGATGCATCAATCTCAAAGGAAACAAGATTCCTAAAGGGTTGGTGAGTTTGGAGGAACTATTTGATAAACATGACAGGTATGTGAAGTCTAGAGCTTCTACTGGACCTCAACAATCAGCTGAGCATGACAAGATTAATATTGGGAGTCCTAATGAACCTAAGCTAGTGAATATTGGAAAATGTTGCACAACAGATGAGAGGAGAAAAGCAATTGATCTTTTAAAAAGGTATAAGGATGTTCTTGCTTATTCCTATGAAGATTTGAAAGCTTTCAAACTAAAAGATATGCAGCACTCTATTCCTCTTAAGCCTGGAATTAAGCCTTTCAAGCAGAAACAGAGGAAATACAACCCCAAAATAGCTGACACCATCTTTCAGGAAATACAGAAGTTGTTGAAGGCTAAAATCATTTTTCCCATTCACCATTCAACATGGATTGCAAATATTGTGCCTGTTAGGAAGAAAAATGGTGAGATCCGCATCTGTGTTGATTTCAGGAACCTGAATCAGGCTTCTTTGAAAGATAATTATCCTTTGCCTATGATGGATCAAGTGTTGCAAGCAGTAACAGGATCTGAAATATTATCTATGCTTGATGGATTCTCGGGATATAATCAGGTAGAGGTTGATACTGCAGATCAACAAAAAACAGCTTTCACTACTCCTTGGGGTACTTTTACCTACAAGAGAATGCCTTTTGGGCTTATTAATGCTAGTGCCACTTTCCAGAGAGCTATGGATCTGGCTTTTGGAAGTTTGAAAGGGAAGTGTATTGTCATATATCTTGATGACCTGACAGTATTTTCCAAGACAAGAGCGGCTCATTTTGATCACCTAGAGACAATTCTGCTAAGATGCAGAGAGCATGGAATTTCTTTGAATCCCAAAAAATCTGTTTTCTGTGTCACAGAGGGAAAATTATTAGGGCACATCGTTTCCAAAGATGGTATTAAGATTGACCCTGAACGAGTACAAGCTATCCAGCAAATTCCTCTCCCAACCAGTAAAAAGGGTGTACACTCCTTCTTTGGTAAGATCAATTTTTAAAGAAGGTTCATCCCTGATTTTGCAGAGTTAACCTTGAATATTTCTCAGATGATGAAAGGGAAAAAAACATTTGGTTGGTCTTCTGAAGGAAAGGGATCCTTTGAAGGTATCAAGAGAGCTATCGCTAAAACTCCTGTTTTAGCCTGTCCTGATTTCAGCAAAGATTTTATTATCTATTGCTATGCCACAGATAAAACCTTAGCTGATGTTTTGACTCAAGAAAACTCTAATGAGCATGAGCTACCAATCGCATTTATGAGCTATATTATGAAAGATCATGAGTTGAAATATACTATGATGGAGAAACATGCTTTTGCGGTGGTTAAAGTTGTCAAGCAGTTTCACTTTTACATCCTCAACTCTCATTCCATGGTGTTAGTTCCAGATAAAACTGTTAAGTCAATCCTCACACAACAAGAATTTGGATCCAAGAGAGGGAATTGGGTTGCTAAGGTCCAAGAATATGACATTGAAATTAAGCCGACCAAGCTGGTTCGTGGAAAAGGCCTTTGAGAGCTCAGTGCTGAAGGAGCTAAGCATGAATTACTGGAGAAAGTTGACCTTCCTACCATTCTATTCCTTAGTTCAGTTGACGAATGGTATTCTGACATCACCAATTTTCTCACCTATAGGGAATGCCCCTCTCATTTAACTGCCAAAGAAAAGAGGACTGTTAAATTGAGGTCAGTGCAATATGTATTGTGGGACAACGCCTTGTTCAAGCGTGGGTTAGATTGGAGATTTTTGAAGTGTGTGGACAAGGAACAGTAGAGAAAGTTGCTCTCAGCTTTTCATGATCAGGCATGTGGAGGGCACTATTCATCAACGGTTACAGCTCATAAGATACTCCGTGGAGGATACTACTGGCCTTCCTTGTTTAGAGATGCATCCAAGTGGGTGGATAAATGTGAGGCTTGTCAGACCTTTGTGGGAAGACCTAAATTGGCTTCTTTGCCTCTCAAGCCAGTTGTGATTGAGGAACCATTTCAACAGTGGGGTTTGGACTTCATTGGTACACTTAATCCTACTTCTAGTGCTGGTCACACTCATGTACTAACTACCACTGACTATTTCACCAAATGGGTGGAAGCTATTCCAGTTAAGAGTACTACTTCTGAAGTGGTGTGCAAATTCATTAAAGAGAACATCTTAGTAAGGTATGGCGTACCTAGTAAGATTGTAACAGATAATGCTTCAAATTTCTCTTCAGCTGAGATAATGGACTTCTGCTATGGATATGGCATCTCCCTGGCTCATTCTTCATATTATTACCCTCAGGGAAATGGGCAAGTAGAATCCACTAACAAAAATCTGGTGACTATTATAAGGAAGTTAGTCAATGAGTCTCAACGAAACTGGCACAAGAAGCTCTATGATGCTCTTTGGGCAGATACGATTACACCAAAGAGAGCAATTGGGATGTCTCCTTTTCAAGTGGTTTATGGAGTAGAAGCTCAACTGCCAATAACAGTGGAACTGCCGGCCTTGCATCTAATGAAGGCCATTGAAGATACTAGTTTCAGTGATGCTCTGGATAAGAGAATTATGTACCTTCACAAACTGAATGAGGACAGATTGGAGGTTGCTGATCAGATATCTGTTCACCAGTTTAAGGTAAAGGTCCTGTTTGATAAGAAAGCTAGGTTCAGAGATTTCCAAGTTGGAGACACTGTGCTGTTATGGGATAAAAGGCATGAACCTCGTGGCAGCCATGGAAAGTTTGATTCCCTGTGGCTCGGACCTTTCAAGATCAGACACTTCGCTGGTGAGAATTCCTTTTATCTTGATTACATGGATGGTTCTTCTCTCCCACTTCCTTATAGTGGGCAGTATCTCAAGTTGTTCAAGTCATAGGTGATTAGGGAGTCCTTTGTATATTCTGTACAGTGTTTTTGTTTTTCTTTCCTTTTTGTTTTGGTGTGTTTTCCTCTGTATTGATCTGATTTTTGACTCCATGGCCCAATAAATAAGGTATTGGTCTACTTCCTCGAGTTTGTCTAAGTTCTTGCCTTGTCTCATTCCTTGAATTTAGGCCAAGTCATCCCCAGAAGGAGCTAGCTGTTGTCCACTCAAAATTCCCTGCTCTGATGAAGGTAAAAATTTCAAAATTTTGAGTTTAAGTGTTTTCTCTAAAGTACCAAAGTCATGAAATTGAGAAAAATCTGCATTTTGGGTCTTTTTGTGTGTTTTTCGGGCCTGTCGGACAATTTTGTCCCAACTGTCCCAAGTTCAAAAGTGCGTTCTGTTCCCCGATCGGCCAAAATCCTCGAAGTTGTTCCATTTTCGGGCCCGTCGGAACTTTTCGTCCCAAATGTCCCAAAGTCAAATCGGGCAAGTTGTTCCATTTTCGGCCAAAACACCTGAACCGCATACCTCGGAACTTCATGTCCCAAATGTCCCAAGTCAAATTGTGCAAGTTGTTCCATTTTCGGCCGATTCACCCAAACCATGTACTTCACGCATTTTTGTCCCAAATGTCCCAAACTTTTCCGGACCCATTGTAACGTTTTCGGCCGATTCACCCAAATCCCATACTTCATGCACTCATGTCCCACGTGTCCTAAAAGGCATTTGTGCACCTTTTCCCCGCTTCGTCCAAATCAGCCGAGCCGCGTGTTTCACGCATTCGTGTCTCACATGTCCCTAATGAACCAATTGTTGTTCATGTTAGTTTTTGCCGCTCTACCCGAATATCCAGCCTATTTAAATTGGTGGGTATACATATATTAAATGTACATTCATGGCCTTTCTCTCTCCTAAATGGCTATATAACGGGAACCCTCCCTTTGCATTTTTCACATTGTTTCCATACTATCCTTGCTTGAACCCTTGCAACCTAATTCCCTACGCGTGTCTCCCTTTTCTCTGTAATTCCTTCCCGAGTTTAGGTTGCAGCTCTATTGTTATCAATATGAAGATCAAGTTTCAGGGACAGGAACAAATTTCTCCACTTGAGTTTTCCGTTCACAATATTGGGGACAGTGAAGCTCGACATCTTGAATTCGGCAATTTTTGGGCGAGGGTGGCAGATGCAAACCCTACACTAATGGCACAAATGATTCACGATAGCGGTTTGGCTTTTGCTGGAGGTTTCCCGATCTCGGTACAATGCGCTGATACTGTGATTTCATGCGGAGCTCACTTCGACCTTGTTTCCAGTGAATTAACTAATATACACGGGGAGCTCATCGCCAAGCTGGACGCTGCCGTTATTAGCACCGCACTGAGAATCCCAGAGATGGATAATGCCATAGTCATTTCCTGGGATCAAGCACAGGCCCTGTTTAATCAAGATAGCGACAAATTCAAGGCACGGGTGGTGAAGTCATGGCTTAAAAACCCTAGGAAGGGAGCCTCTCGCCTGTCTAAAACCCTTTTCCGGGCAGATTTTAATGAAGAATTGTCTGACTTTATAATTCTGCTGGCTCGGGTTATGGGTTTGCCCTCTACAAACGAATTCCACTTCTGGATGTGCCTGCTCATCAGCATGGTGTGCGAGGGAATGCAAAATATTAACTGGGCAGAGATCATCAGCATGAATTTGGTAGAGCAGCTGTCCAATGTACAGCAAACGAAGAAATTCTACATGACTTCTTACCTGATGTATACCCTGGCAGCGTCACGACAATGGTTTGGCTTTTCTTACCTTGACGCTCACAAAGATGATCTAGTATATGCCTACTGCCCGCAGTTCACCCTGGAGACCAGCAATCGTAATTTCAGAAGGGTCAATGACGCTTTCACCATGTACGTGGTCAGGCTGCTCGAAGGTGATACTGCTAGAAGGTTTTCAGATGAAGCCATGAACCTGATATCGCAATATGGTGCTTATTTCATCCAATTCAGGAAATTTTCTTATATCAGGCTTGCTAGCTATGAGAGCACCCCTCTGAGGCTTCCCATGTTCTGCAATGATAAGATGGCTTTGATTGAAGTATGTAGGCAACTAGACAAACTGCACAGAACCTGCAGAGACAAGAAGATTTCTCATTTTCACTTTCCCATTTCTTTGGGAAATTACACTTGTAAAACAACCCTGGACACACAGAACATAGAGAGAGCCCTGGTTCCTATCACTATTCATTTCTTCAAGCCAAGAACCTACTTTGACTTGAAGAAGTTCATTGAACAAAACATCAAGATAATCTACCATCATAGGGTAGATACAGAAGACTACTGGGTTGACTGTGCAGATGATTTTGAGGCCAGGAGAAGGCATTGTGGCAGGTTCTCCCTGCAATTGATCCAATAACTCATCTTGTACCAAGTTACCGAAGGACTCCAGGATGAAAATTCTGATCTATACTCATATGAGTATGATAGTTTGATTAAGCACACCCCCTTGGAGGACTTGGATTGGAACATGAAAGAAAAAGATGATCTGGCTGAGATCCTTGCTCCAGTCTTAGTTAGAACTAAAGTCTGGTTTGACAGAAAAGTTCGAGAGCTCAGAAGGCACTCAGGAGAATCCTCTTCCAAGGATGCTTCAACACCAAGGAGAGAGGCATCGGTTCCCAGGTCAGAAACACCAGTGCAAACCCCACCTACCTCATCCATACAAGGACCTACAGCTTCCACTCCTTCTCCATCCACTCAAGTATACCAGAAGAAACTCAAGGAGGTTAAGAAGGAGCCTGTGGAAAAATGATCCTCAAGGAAAGCAGGTAGAAGTGCCTATGGGACCGGAGAACATCATTGTTCTCAGTGAAAGTGAAGAAAGTGAAGTGCTATCCCCTGCGGATGCTCCTGAAGGTCCAACAGATAAAGATAAGGAAGTCCAGAGCACTGAACTTCCAAGTGCTGCCGATTCTTCAGCAGCAATTATGTCCAGCGCCCTTCTTACGTCTCAACTTGAGACCACAGCTGCGCAGACCTTGAGTGTCATGAGCTCTCTTTCTCTCGGCCCTCTTGCCCCTCCTGCTGATTCCTCTTCCTCTTTTGTGTGGGTGCAACCTTTGGTTGACAATAGGAAGAGAAAATTTTCCTCTCGGAGTTCAGGGTCAATTTTTGATGCTGTCGCATCCTTGTTGGGCACCACTCCTTCTCATGCCAAGAAAGCCAGAACTACCTCCAGAATAGTGTTTGATGCTCAAGGTCAGCAATTCGTGGAGATTGCTAAGCCTACAATGGACAAGTCAGAGCAGGACTTGCAGACATCTGACTTAGAGCTCTCAAGGATTCCAATGGGAGAATCTACCCCTGAAGGTGAGATTCACAACCTCAAAGAAATAGTCACAAGAGTCATTGGGAGGGTAGAGAAAGGGCAACAAACTATTGAGCAATAAGAAGAACAGGCCCAAATTCTCACAGGTTTCATCAAGTCTCTTTTGTCTAAGGACAAAGTTTTAGACCCTACTCCATTGACCACTCTTCCACCACCTATAATTTTGAGCCAAGATGAAGTACAGAGTATCAAAGACATGCACAAGTATTCTGTCTATGGCAGAGCTATGGAAGCCATGGTGGATGATATGCTTGTTGCATGGTTAAACTTCATCGATGAAGCTTTCAAACTCCATGGAAAAGTGAACAATTTGCAACAGAAGTTCTCCTCTACTATTGGGATCATGGATAAAGAGCTCAAACTCTGGAGCAGTTGCATAGTAGACCTCCGCCTTATGGGACAGACAGATGAGAATATCTTACTGGAAAATAAGGTTTTTGATGATGCAAAGGATAATCTATCAAAATCCTGGGTTTACAGTGTGGAGTGGAAGATCAAAGTCTTGGAGGAGGCTTTGGGAGAACTAAAGAACAACTGGCAGAAGGGTGAAGCTTTCAAGGCACTGGTTGTCTCTGCTTTCAAGGATATACACTACCATCTTCAAGATGAAACTTATGGTGTACTCCTTTCCTTGCAAGAAATCAAAGCTCAATTTAGAGCTTTTGTCAAAGATAACTTATTCAAGGAAAGTTCCATCTCCAAGGAGAAATTGAAGGAGATTTGCTCTCTGCAATCTGCCATTGAAGAAGCAAACAAATATTATCATACTCATGTCGAGTTTGATAAAGAGATGGACAAGTGTCTTGGATTTTGGACTCAGTCTACTGCCAACACGTCAGTCCCTCGTGGTAGAGACATAGCTGAAGCGTTAAAGAAGTTCAGGCAGCGGATTTTGAAGTCAGTGGGTCCCTCTCAGTAACTGACTACCTGTCTTCTTCTCCTTATTCTTCTCTTCTTTTCTAATTCTTTTTCTCGGATTCATTGTAATAAGTTGAGGTATTGCGATTGGCAATCCTTAACTAATCTTTAGTTAAAAGAAGTAGTTACAAAGAGTAACTGATTTGTAAGCTATATAATGGCCTTTCCACGCCATTTTTGAGAAAGAACTTGGCTTATTTTCTGAAAAGTGTAAATAGATTATAAAGAAATCAATACAGAAGGACTTTCCATTCTTTGTCTATCTGATCTCAGTTATTCCTAAGCTTTCATTTATTTTCTTTGTGAAGATCATTTGTCTCAAGTTCGTTAATCTTACCGATTGCATACTCTTCAACTTTGCAAGCATGGTGATCTTGTATAAACAAGAAGGAACTTTGTGTCCTTGATTAATGAATTTGTGTTATGTTAAGAAACTTTGTATTCTAAGAAGATGTTATTTACAGAACTTTGTGTCTTTGAATTCCATCTTATTTATCCGATACAAATGATCTTGTTTCAATTCATTGTGACTTCGCATACATAAAGAATTACTCTGATATCTATAATTCTACATGTTGCCTTTCTGCTCTTTCCCGTACTCTCATTTCCTCAGTCCTTTTGTAATTGATGATCTTCATAGAAAACACTTTCGTAATATCCAAGTTTAACCAACAAATCATGTCTTGTACATTTGTAAATAGGTTCGTTTCTGAATAAGGGAACCTCTCCCATTAAAGAGGAGGGACTTCTTGTCCCCTGACTGTTGCTCTTCGTAAATTCCTATCTAATGACCAAAACAACCTTAGTAAAAGTACATGATGGATGTATTCATTTCCCACTATACTTGAAGGGGGAAAAAGCCGAGATACTCCCAAACTATTCATTGTGACTTTTTGGGTAAATCGCGCCTTGCTCTTAGACAACCTTGTAACACCTAGTTGAGAGAACTTATTAAGGAAACCATTTTGTTTGGAGGCCAACTTTGCTAGTCCTTCACGTCTTTGCCATCACAAAGTGATAACTTGTTTGGATTCAGCATTGTATTTTTTGAACACGGTAATGAACTCATCCCAAGTTTTATCTGAGTTTATTTCATCATGAATCTAGATGAATGCATTACTTAGCTTAGCTTCCTTCTCATTTTTTGAATGAGGCGAAGCTCTGCCCAAAGTGAAACTAAGTCTATTTTCACATATTCTTGATCTACACCCATGTGTTCGTACTTTTCACGTTGGAATTCGAACAGAGGCATACTTTACATGTCATGTCAAAGATTTTGCTAGCCACTTTTTTGTACGTTTACACTCATCCATGTTTACGGCTGGGGTGTTAAATGACTAAAGAGGGCGAGTATGTTTTCACATCTTTCGCAGTCCTACGATCTTGACTTCAGGATCCTCATCATTGTTATGGGTCAGTTTTATCATTCTATCTCTCCCCTAGTTTGTCAACTTTTTCTTGCATTCTAGTCATTTAGTATTGGTATTTACATTGCGTCTCCCATTCTTTGGGCACATAGTATAAATCCCTCTATTACGTGGTTACGCCACTTGCATTATCGCAGACTTCTTGTTATACCTTCTACTTGATTTTAGTTTAGACATCATCTGGGTCTCTTGACAAGTGTTGATACCGCGCTATATATATTTCCATAATGTTGTCTTGATATCAACACCTTGCTTAATTGGTTGAGATATCTGGATAGCGTTGTTACGATATGTCTAGTTGTGACATCCAATTTTAAAAACACTTAGCTTTCGTCGACACTCGAGTTACTACTAGGTATACCTTGTGGGGAGGTCACAATTTTCTCCTTGTTGTTACTTACACCTTGTTCATTTCGAACTTGACGTAAGTATTGATATTTTGTGGATCATCTTTGCATTCGGATGTCATTTTACACACACATTTTACATAGGGAGTATTTTCTTATTGATTGGAGTTTTGTTTTGAACTTGCGTGATTGTTCCTTGTGATTATTCATTCAAAAAACTTATTTTATAGGACAATCCTTTTTTATCTCATCGAGATTGTGTCATCATGATGTCTATTTTCCTTAGACCTTCTTCGGAAAATCACACACGCGTCTCCATACATACTGAATGTCTAGTTAGCTGCCATTGTGCTGCCCAAATTGACATGGGGCCTTCTTCACTTTGAAGAAGTTTGATCGCACTATATAGGTCTATAAATTTGTGCTTAAATGACTGACTATCACACAGTTTGTCACATTTACGACATGGTGGAACCTAGGTTTAGGCATTCACATCAAAAGATACCCTTTATGAATAAACCTCGTTTGGTTCTTTGCGCTAGAATTCCCATTTGGGTACCCTGTTACCCACCTTCAACTCACAGTCAGTGGTATGGTTTGGATGATTTTGATCCAAATTATTATTCGGGTTCCCCCCACTCTTCTTCTGATTCAGATCCAAACTACCATTCGGATTCCCACTCTTCTTCAGAATATTCAGATCCCAACTATTGTTCGGATACCCATAGATCAAATTTTGAATCATGGTCCTCCCTTCCTTCATAGGACCTTTATTCCAACTCACCTCAATGATGTCTTCCTCCTTTGAAGACTCGTGTGACTCTAAGTTCCATCGATCAAACATCTAATTCATTTCTTGAGTCACGGTCTCCCTTTCTTCGCAGGGCCTCCTTCATCAATCATCTCAACAACCTCTTCCTCTGTCGAAGAGTTCCATGACTCGGGTTACCTCTAGTCACTCATCCAATTTGACTCCTACGTCACAAATTAACGGATGGCTATGTGATCTTACTTTCCAACCTACATTACGTCATCTTCTAGAAAAATGACCTAGGTCCAAATCCAAATCATCCATTCATGAAACACCTACCTCCAAGCCTACTTCCTCTCTTGAGTCATCTTCTTCTATCAATCAATCTTCCCCGCTTAGCATATCTATTTCTTCTAGTCAACCCCCCATGGTCAAAGAACAACAACCTCTACTAATTTATTTATCTCAGGATAAAGGACCAATCAGACTACACGAAGATATCCCTTTAGAGGATTGCAAATAATGTTTATTTCTTGAACTTGATACGCTCACATATGGGGAGGAAGATTTTGATTCATTTTATCAGAACATAGAGGAAGAGCCTAAGGTCATGGAACTTGATTCTTCTTCTATTATTCCATCTTCACCTTCCTATGAACATGATGAGATGTTGAGGTCTAGCATTGATCCATGGCTTGTATTCTCATTACCCAATCATTCCTTATCTATCATCATTCCTCAATCAAAATATTGCCTTGGCTCACCTCCTGGTATCCCATTGTCTTCTTCTATCTTGGGGCCACGTCTTAGTAGCCCTCCATTTTCTACTTGTGGGACACCTCTGAGTAGCCCCTAGTCATCGATACTTGGGCCACATCCTAGTAGTCCCTCACCCTCATCTTCTATTCTTGGACCATGTCCTCGTAGCCCAACTTCTTCCATCTTAGGGCCATATCCTAGCAGCCCTTCATCATCTTCTATTAGTGGCTCACCTCCTGGTATCCCATCCTCTTCAATTCTTGGACCGTATCCTTTTCATCTATCACATATTTCTTCTATTAATGTTTGTGGCAAGCACACTACCATTTCTATCACTCCTTTCATCAATCATAAACGTTCACCTTCTTCTCCTTCTCGGGATCAGACAAGTCATGCGTCAACTTATAAAAAACCCAAACAGGTTCATTATCAAGCTCAGGTCAAAACTTCCAAGAGCTCTAAAGCTCCCAACAAAGTAAACAATCTTAAGGTTCAAAATCAAACACGATTCAAGAACGCACATCAACGTAACCATCAAGTATGGCACAAAGTGCATAAACCTCTGGATAGGGAACTCCAACTCCCACATAAAAAATCTATGTTTTAGGATAAATTGAAGTCTTTTGTTGAGTATGAGCTCACTACAATCATCGACATCAGAGATAACATGACTCTTGATAAACAATCACACTTAGTCTCCCTTATTAAGGAACTCGCAGACATCCTTGTTGGATCTTACCACATAGAGTGACTTATTTGGACCCACCTTTCCAAAAACTATTAAAAATCTAAAAATCAAAACAATGTAAAAATACAAAAACACGAGAAAACATTTCATAGAAAAATCAAAGTTATAAATATCAAACATTGCAATCAGGTATTGTGTACACATGGATGTTTATTTCTTCCTTTTCTTTCTCTTCTGCAAGTCTTCCTACCATTTTTATCCCTTTGGTGATCTTTTGGTTATCCCATTCACACGCATTTTGTGACATTTATCTCTATGGTATCCGTTTGACCCTGGTCTTTGATCATCTTGGTAACTTAAAGAATGACTGGCCTCTTAGAGATCCTATCACATTCAACATATAATAAACTTGGTGCAAAGAAATTTTGGACATATTTGTTAACACTAGCCAATGTCATCATCATGATCACTTCCACCTCCTTCCATCAAGCCATTTGTGGTTCTTAACCCCTTGTCAAACAAGTTTTCAGAAAGAAAAAGAATCAAAATCAATCAAAAATTCAAAATCTAAAAGCTACAAAGAAAAATAAATTTGATATATAACTCTCTCTTGGGGTATTTTCAATAATCTCAATCAGGGCTATGAATTCCTGACTGGCAGTAGAAAAATGTTGCGATTAGAATAAAATGCATCTTCGTCGGGGCTATGGATGCATGACTGGCAGTGGAGCAATGTAAGGCTATCCTTCCACCCTCCATTCACAAATCACCTTTCAAAATAAATCATTCATATACATTGGCTAGGGTGTCTTCACTTATTGTCTATTAAATCTTCCCTTCAAGAGGTTATTTAATTCCACGTTCACACACTAGATCTCTATGAGTATACAGGATTAATATGTTACCAAGTGTCTTTTTTTGGACCTTGTTCAGACTCTTACTCTAGTATATCTTGTCTCACGATTTGTGCCTTTGGCTAATTGCTTCTTCATCGCGAAGCTTCTAAATTAAATTCATATCACTCACACCATTCTTCTGCTTCATTTAGAACATCCATGTGTATAAGATTTCCTTTTTTGACATGTTTGCGGACACCTTTTTCCCCTTTCACAAAGACAATCATCTCCTTCCTTTCTATCATGTGCTTTTAGGCCAACTTACGCTGGGGGCATCCTTGCTTCTTCCCAGTAATTCATTGGTTTACGTTCATCATCATGTTGAACCTATCCATAATGGCCTTGGGTCCTGCTTCTACATGTGAAGATTTTTCCTTTGAATACCCCCACCTAATCACTGGTAAAATTTTGCATCTTCACCTTCTTGCGCATGCACATGGCCTTTCACCCTTGTACATCCCATCCATCGCTAGGGGCATCCACACTTCTTTGTCTTCCTGTACATAATTTCAGAAAACTTTCAAAAAAAAAAAAAACATTCAAATATGTTGGAAAATTCAAAACATTCAAATATGTTTCAAGAAACATCAAAAACAATATAAATCAGCTTACAAAATGTCATTCTTTGGTTCTCACATGTTCATGTGCGCGACTCGCGGATCATCTTGATCTACCTCCACCAAGAAAAGCTAGGCTGCTTACTTTGTCTGTACTCTGGGGCACAACGAGTTGCCTAGTACTGTTTCATAGTGCACATTACTTTTCCATTGGACTGAAGTTTCCTCCATTATTCCCCCTCGCATGTATCTTTTCTTAGGGCACCATCATTAACCCTTGTCATTGATTCAAATAGGTTGGAACTAAAGCTTGATAACAAAAACATTTCATTATGTTTCTCTGTTAGATTAGCTTGTTTACTTTCTCGTATTGCATTGTATTTTGTATGTTGCATGGAGTTAGGCATATTTTACTTTCTCGTATTGCATTACATTTTTTATGTTGCATGGAGTTAGTGTTTTTTTTGGCAATGGACATTTGTTCGTATATGGCTTTTCATGTCATACTACACTTTTGTTCATTCTTTCTAATAAGGACCGATGATGAAGATCTCTAGCAATATGATGAAAAATAAAGTTGTTTAAAAGGCACTGGATGGATGTTAGCTCATTCCCCCTTCCTCATACTCCTTTTCTTCTATATCCCGTTTCTTTTCTTCTTCATCAAACTATTATTTCTTTTGTTCTCTTTCTATCATCTTTTCGATCGTTAATCGAGTTCTTCTATCACCCCATCGACAATCGAGGGGGCATCCTTCATTCTACTCATTTTTTTCTTCTATCCCTTCAAAATTTTCTACTTGTTTATGCTTTTCTACTTTCTTTGAAGTGACGTCACTTATGCCACCCCAAAGAGGGGCAAATGTATACACCTAAAATATGCTTACACTTATCATTTCCTCTAATTCAGTCAATTAACGATACTTCATTAATTCCCCATTCTTCACTCCATTCTCGGATGCCCATTTACGACACCTTCTTGGTCATATTCCTCCTATAAATCATCTAATTTGGTTAATATCTCTCTTATTAGCTAAACATTCCTCCTTTTGACCATTCATAATCTCCCTAGTTCTCTCTAGACTACTTCTATTGGCTTCCTAGGCTATCTATCAGTCACAATTGGTTATCCAGACCCCTGCCAACTCTCAATGAGTCTCTAATCACTTGCTAATCGAGTTTAACTAGCCTAAACCAATCTTAGCTAATCCTAAATCATGTTTATCCTAATCTAATCCTATAGTGCTTTTTAGACTTTAGTCCCACATGCACCCAAATTACAAATTCTCCCAAGTGGAAAACTATAAATAGAAGGGTCACCCCTCCCATTCAGACTTACAACTTTACTCTCAAACACTTTGGAAAGGCATTAGAAACCATTTGTGATAGCTTTAAGCTATAGAACATTTGGATCTTCACCATAATCCATTGTTAAGAGCTCCTCCATCTTGCATCCATCCATTCCAAATATAGTTAGTAAGGGAAGATCTAAATCTTGGCCATGTAACCAACTTGAAGAGATCTCTTCACTATGTTTGGGAGTAAACAAAACATAATTTGATTTCTTAGGATATAAACTAGGTTCAATTTTAATAAGCTTTCATAGAGTAGAGAGTAGTATACATGTTAGTTTTTGATGTTTTTGTCAAAGTTATAATACTTTTATGTTAGTTTCTCTTGTTTAGCTCTAATCTGATGGTGCATGGTTGAGTTAGCAAAGATTTGAGGTTATTTAGCCTCACTCCATAGATTTTTCAACTTTCCATTGTAAAAATGTTTGCAAAATAATCTTCGGATCTGTAAAATTCAAGATGAATTTCTCTATTGTTAACCAATTCTCTGATGAAATGATACCTCATATCAATGTGCTTTCTCCTCTTATGAAAAACACGATTTTTGGAAAACGTTATTGCTGACTTATTGTCACAAAAAATCTATGTATCTTCCTCTTGATTCTACCTTAAATCTTTCAAAAATATTCTCATTCACATAGCTTGACATTTTTCTCCTATCGCTACTACATACTCTACTTCTGGTGATGATAACGTGACAATGGGTTGCTTCTTTGATGCCCATGAAACCACTCCTGTTCCAAAGTGAAAAATATAACTGGATGTTCTTTTCCTATCATCTATACTTCTAGAACTATCACTGTCTGTATAACCAATGAGTTTGAACTCATCTGAACTTGAATAAAGAATTACATTATTCTTCGCTCCACACACATACCTAAAAATTCTTTTTCCAGCTTGCCAATGTGAATATTTTGGAGATTCCATGAACCTTGATACGAGGCTCACACCATACATAATGTCAATCCTTGTGGCTGTCAAATACATAAGACTTCCAAAAAACTTTTTAAACAATGTCAGATCCACCAATGATCTGATATCCTCTTTGCTCAACTTAAAATCTACTACAACCGATGTTGGTGATGACTTACAATTAAACATGTTAAACCTCTTCAAAACATCATTTGCATACTTTTATTATGAAATAAAAACTTCACCTTCTGATTGTTGAACTTCAATGCCCAAAAAATAATGCATAAGACCAAGATCTACCATCTCAAATTCCTTCTTCATGGCTGATTTGAATGAATCTATAGATAGATTTCCAGTAATGATAAAATCATCTACGAATAAACAAACAATTAGAATCTTTCCTTGCTCATTTATCTTGGTGTATAAGATAGGCTCACTGTTGCTCCTATTGAAACCATTCTCAATCAAATAAGAATTAATTATATTATACCAAGCTCTAGGTGCTTTCTTGAGACTATAGATCGCTTTCCTCAACCTATATACTTTTCCTTCATGACCTTCAATCTCATAACCTTTTGGCTGATTCACATAAATTTCCTCTTCAAGTAAACCATTCAGGAATACTGATTCTACATCCATTTAATAAATAGGGAATTTTTTTAGCTGCAATTGCTAAAACCATTCTTACCGTGTCCATGCATGCTACTGGTGCAAATGTTTTATTGTAATCTAATCCATATTGTTGTGTAAATCCTCTTGCTACCAACCTTGCTTTATGTTTATGTACTTTTCCATCAGTATTGTATTTAGTCTAGTAGACCCACTTCACTCCTATCACATCCTTTCCTTTTGGAAGATCCATTAGCTCCCATGTCTAATTCTTCTCTATAGCATCTATCTCATCATCCATGGTGTGTGCCCAAACTTCATTCTTTATAGCCTCTTCAAAATATACTAGATTTGTAGCTTGAGAAAATAATGCAGAAACTAATGAATTAGTTGTATCAACATTATAAATCTCACTAAGACTCAACATTTTCCACTGCACAAGACTATCAGATGATGGATTTTTTTTTCATGATGGAGTTTCTTCTGGTGTTCTTTGTGGTATTTCTTGCATGAATGAAGATGATTGAAATCTTGGAGACCTCCGAACTGTAGATGGAGGTGTAGCTTGTGCTAAAACTTGTGGTGTTTGTCCAAGATTTGTAGATACAATACCTTGCTTCTGTAAAGTTTCATTTGTCATATCATCATGTGGAATAGCTACTGTTATACTAACCGTTTTCTCTATAATTCCATCCCATGCTTCATTTTCAATAAATTGTACATCTTTGTTGATCACAACCTTTCTAGTGATTGAATTATACAACTTGTATGCTTTTGTATTCTTTGAATACCCAACAAATATACACTTTTATCCTTTGTTTTCTAACTTCTTCCTTACCTCTTCAGGTTTAAGTGCATATGCTACACAACCAAAAACTTTGAAATGTGAAACAATGTGTTTCCAGTTAGTCCGTGCTTGTTGAGGAACTATGTCCATAACATTTTTTTATTGGGAACCTGTTTAAAATATAAAGAGTAGTTGCTACTGCTTCTGACCAATAGCCATTTGCAATGTGATTTGATTTCATCATTCTTCTTGCCATTTTTATAATGGTTCTATTATTCCTCTCCACTACACCATTTTTATATGGTGTATACCTGGTAGTAAATTGTTTTTGTATACCATGATACTTGCAAAAATTTAAAAATTCATTAGAAACATACTCACCTCCTTTGTCCGTCCTTAGAAATTTGATGTATTATCCACTTTGCTTCTCCACTAATGCTTTGAACGACTTAAATGTATCAAAGGCATCTGATTTATGTCTCAGAAAATAAACCCATGTCTTCCTTGTGTAATCATCAATGAATGTCATAAAATATGAACAACCTCCAATAGAAGTTTTTTGCACAAGTCCACACAAATCTGAGTGTACAATCTCAAGAGAGGCACTTGCTTTTGTCATTTTTCCAACTAGGAAAGAATATCTGTGTTGCTTCCCCAAAATGTAACCTTCATATACCCTTTCTGGTTTCTGAATCAATGGAAAACCTTTAACCATATGCTTTCTATGAAGTAAATTAAAACCTCCAAAATTTAGATGTCCATACCTTAGATGCCAAAGCAATGATTCATCTTTCATGACTGAATGAAAAGATGGTTGTAATCCTTCAGCACAAGACTTAATTAGATTAGCGCATACCTCCTTTACATTGGCGTAGGACTTAGCGCAGGACTCAATTATCTTAGCACATAAATCATTTACCTTAGCGCGGGAATCATCTGCTTAAATGCAAGACTCATTAGAAAATTAATTTGACTTATCACATGACTTGGCTGCAAACTGAGCTGCTGATTTTACTGCAAACAGATCTGATTTTCTCTTTTTTCTAGGTTTTAATATAAAAGGAAACATCTTATTACTTCTCATCTTCACTTTTTCAATCAACTGAGTGCTAGGATATTTGTCCACAATCACACACTCATTATCCTCCATATAAAATTTGTATCCCTTTTGTACCAACCGTCTAATACTCATATGATTGTGCTTCAAACCTGCGACATAGTAAACATCATGCATATTCACTTTCTCCCCATGTTTAGTTATAATACTAACCATGCCTTTTCCTTTTATAGACACAATATTATTATTTCCAAGAGTAACATCACTCTTCATTGATTCATCCAAACTATAAAATAAATCTAGATTACTTGTCATGTGATTACTGCAACCTGAATCCAAATACCAAACATCACATGGACTCTCTTTTGATAGATTGCACTCAATAGGAGATAAATAAGGTATTGCTTCAACAATCCTTGTAAATGAAATAAACATAGATCTAGTAGTAGATATTCCAACTTGATTTTGATTTTGCCTCTCCTGATCATATTGATTTTTCTTGCAATCATAATAATAGTGCCCATTCTTCTTGCAATAATTACATTGAACATGAGACTTGTCTTTTCTCTGACCATAATTGTGTTCTTGACTTTGTACTCTTCCACATGAGTTTGATGAACCACTTCCACATCCTCTAGATGGACTTCTTCCTCTACCTCTTGGGCTGAAATTACCTCTTCTTTTTCCACAAATACCTGTTGTCTGAGATGCAAAATCCTGATCTACAACTATATGTGATCTATTCATCCTATGTTCATGATTTATTAGTGATGCATGTAACTCATCAATAGAAAACTAACTCAGATCCTTAGTTTCTTCAATAACAATAACTAAAGGATCAAATTATGTAGGCAAACTCCTAGGAAATTTTTCAATAATCCTTCCATCTTCAAGAGTCTCACCATGGGATTTTATTTGATTGACTAATCCAAATACATAAGTAAAAAATGATTCTATGGAATATGAATCTTTCATTGAAAAATTCTCAAAAACTCTACGAAGTAAGTGTAGCTTGGCGAATTTACTTTATCCTTACATTGATATGTAACTTCGAGTGTGTCCCATGCATTATTTACTTGATTGGATGCTTCCACTCTGGGAAGGATGCTTTCATGCATTTGTTGATGAATATAAAAAAGAGATTTTCCATCTTTCTTCCTTAATTCTTTTAAAGTGTATTTCAATGTCTGAGAAAGTGGAGTATACGATGCTGCATTTGCGGGTTCTATTTACCCATTCTCAAAAATATCCCACACATCATGGGATCTGAATAGTTCCTTCATGTTCAAAGACTAGTACTCGTAATTATTTCCATTAAATTACGGTGTCTGCATACCGGATGTAGAAGCCATAGCTTGCTATCAATTTAATAATCTGCTAGTAAAACATGCTCTGATACCAATTTATAAAAAAACCACAGTCTTATATAGTTAAAAATATAAATAAAATAAACATGAAATAAAATAAATTTCAAGTAACAGAGTAATTTGAACTAATGTTCATAAACAAATTTATTAATTTTTTTCTATCAGAGCTTTGGCTCATACAATCAAGTTGTGTGTGTAACTGTGTGCATCTACTTCTTCCTGTACAAATTTCACACTTCTGTGTGTGCATACAAATTAAATACAATTGCTATTAAATAAAAACTAACTCCCTCTAAAATCAACTATGAACTGCTCTTAAACCGAGCATTCAAAATCTGAACTGATGTTTTAAATCCACCCTCATGTTGTGCATACATAAAACAAATATCTTTTGTTTTATTTGATTTAATCTATTCCTAAAATTAAGACTCCAACTAAAAGCTATGGACCACATAAAAATAAACTTTTGTTTGCTAAATTTAACTTCCCTAAAAAAGCTACGGGGGAAATTACATGTTGCACATACATGCATATTTCCAACATTTTCCTCAATAGACATGTTACACACCTCATACAGTTTTCCTCCTCTGGAATGACATTATATGCATTCTGCACTATGTTGGAGAGAATTAGGTCTTTCTCCTATGATCCCAATGTGCAACTATGTTCCAACATCATAAGAGTATGTACCAACTATTGGTTATCTTCTTCTTGTTCCATCTAAGTTGGTTTCTCTATTTTAGAAAAATCTTGTGTTGGCGGGTACAAAACCAATATCTTTGTTATACTTCCATTGGAAATGAGCATATTTCTTGACTTGCAGCTAATGAATATATTTTATACATCCAACCATGGCATTCCTAGTATGAGTTGATAACCCCCAAGTTGGTTTTTGTCTATAGAATCATGAAATCAACAGGGTATCCCATGAATCCTCTATTATGACCAAATCTTCCAGTATTCCCTCGGTCTTAATATTTTATCTATATGTTAATTTCTACATAGTGGATATTGGGAGAAGGCATGAGAGTTTCAAGGTATTCATGGTTTCCTTGTTCATGATGTTGATAGATTCCCTTAAGTCAATCAAGTTATTGTGTGTGTGTGTGTGTGTGTGTGTGTGTGACATTAATACAGTCATCTACAACAAGGCTTCCTGGGTCAAGATATTTAGGAATTGATATATTCCTCAACATGATGTCAAAAAGCTATCCAGTTACCTAAACAGTTTGTGGATCCTTTCTTCTTCTCCTAGGTTTCTTGAGGCACAAATCCCTAACATTTTTTGTATAGATGAGAAAATATTTGATTTCTTAAAACATGGGTATTTTTATACAAACTTCTTTTATCTACTCTATAAATTCAAATTATGTTTTAGTCTTTGGATTTGGCATACTCAATCTTTTAGGGAATGGAAATTTTCCTTCCATTTCAAAACTAATTAATTTTTTGTCAGCTTCAGGTATTGGATCAAATAACTACATGTTATCATGAAGTATGGGATTTTTTACATGAAGTTCAATTATTATAGGTGCAATAGTGGTGGAAAGTGTTCTTCTAGAATGAATTTTCACATTCCCAACTTCCGCCATGTAGCTTGTATATTAAATCATTTTGATAGTATATGTTGGTTAAGCCAACTTATTATTGGGGTTAGGTGTAAGTTGAGTAGGTAATTGATTATATTTGGGTGGATTGATAGAAGAAGTGCTTTGCATCAAAGTTGACTACTACTGTGAGGAATGATGAGGTTACTTGTAGCTAGGACTTGGGTTGAACCATTTTTAGTTTCCCCTCTTTAGTTGGTGTTATGGATTGACTAGTGATATTGAAGCAACAATTGTACACATAAAAATAAGTATTACTTCTTCCCTTAATCATACGGATTCATACAAGATAAATAAGAGAGTTAACTCTTATTATTAAGGAGATAGAACCTCTAAAGATATCTAAGTAGTTGTGATTGTTACTCACGTAACAATACACAACTCAAATAATAAGATTTGTTTAAAACAACTCTAAACTAATATTGTTATCGAGTTATTTATTCAACAAATCTTAAACTAACAATTACTTTTTACAATAATAATTTACTATACGTAAATTATTAATCACCATGAGAGAACTAACCATTGAATTCCTAACATTCCCCCCCTTAGTGTGAACATGGGGAAAACATCAATTTTTCACTGCACCTAATGTCGTGATGGTGTGATTTTCCATTGGTTTATCACAACCAAAACAAAGATGGTTTTCTATCAGCTAACCAAAAACCGAGAGTTGTGTGATTTTCTATTGGCTTATCACAAACCAAGGTAGAGATATGGTTTTCTATCGGTTGACCAAAAACCAAGACAAAATATTCTACCCCAAACCATATCATAATGTGTTAGTGCTACTTCATCTATCATCATTTCTTCACCTTCAGGAGATTACTTTGCAATCCATACATATCAATCAAGTCAAAATGAAACATTGTGTCATTTCGCCCCCATAATGTGAAGTTCGATAACACATTATTCTAAAAAAATTGAAATCAAAACCCACAACGCTGAAAGAAAACAAATTCACACATACATATGTCACCAAATCAGTATCTGTGGCCTCGTCCGTTGTGACTGATGAGAGGAAGTTGTATGTGCTCCATCCTCCAGTAAAAGACTTCTTAGTACAAAAAGTATTCAGAAACATATCCACATTCCTCTAGTTCAGGTTCCTCTTCTTTCGATGATTCTTCATCTGCTACTATATTGGGTTCATTGCAAATTTTTCCACTTAATACATCTCAAGCATAGAATTTGCAGTGAGTAGAGGTATGGACCTTTATTGCAGTAGAAGCATTCCAATTCACCTTCATTTTTAGTGAAGTTCCTATGTTTCCTTTTTATATACAAGCATTTTTCTTCTTCACATCTTCTTTGGTTCTTTTCTCTTCAGCTATGAGAGATGAAGTAATGTTTTCTAGAGTTTTAGAAGGAATCTAACCAAGAGTAAACAATACATTACTATATTTGGGAGGAAAACTATTGAGTAAAATGGATTTTTCATCCTCTTCATCAACAAGAGAATTAACTTCAGATAATTATATAGTGAGAGATATAAAGTCATTGATGTGACTAGACATGGTGACCCCTTCATCCATTTTCAATTTAAACAACTGAATTTTTAAAGAAAAATTAGCATTTACAACTTGTACACCAAATAGTTTACTTATATTGTCCCATATTTCCTTTCACAATTTCTCAAGATCAACATAATGTAATTTAGTTTCTGAAAGAGCTAAGATAATAATGGATTTGGCTTTATCATCCCTTGTTTCCCATTCTGCTTCTTTAGCTGGATTCGACGGTTTTTTTTCTTGCCCATTTACAATCCTCCACAAATTTTTGTTTATAAGTTGCATATGAGTTTTCACTTTCGATGTGTGAAAATTAACACCATTGAATTTATCAAGTGGTGTTATAGATGTTTCCATCATCAAAGAGGATAGAAAATATAAAAAAATTGTACAAAAAAACTCACTAAATTCTTACTACCTACGCTTGTTTTGGAAGCCACGTGATTTGTTGAATTACTATCAAAATTGTTGAGTGTTGCTTAATGGAAATAAAAACTTTGAGGTCCTCAAATGCTCAATCAACCTAAGAAAAGTGGATCACAAGCCGTGGGAGGTGACCATCTTCGCAGGAGTCTGCAAAGGCCCAAGACTATTTTCATAAAGCAATTTTGAATAATGTAAATAAAAAAATGATCTAACTGTAATGCAGTGTGATCATAGCCACACACAATAGAATACAACCAGTGATAGTGATGTATCTGATCAATGTATAAATTGATTTGATTAGGCTCCAAAACACAGTATCCACATGCATATTTATTATATAAGACCCTATATTACTAAATGTGCTCATCATGCATAATGAAATTGAAAAAAACCCGTCAAGAGTAACTGATATCTCGATATGATGATTACTAATGCATCTCCAATATTTCGAGTTAGCTCCTTGAAGCCAGCAACAAGCTATCACTCTAAACATATGAGATGTAATTTCTCCTCAAATCATGCAATAAGTACAATTGAAAATTCCAGCATGAAATACATGCTCTAGTCAGATCAAAATGACTTATGCGTGGGTGTAGAAAACATGTCGATTGACACAACTGGAAATGCACAGACCATAGGATGTAACCCAAGGACACAGGCCTTATGGATATTATTTAGACTTTCATTATAAATCATTCTGATACCATATATTGAAGCAACAATTGTACACATAAAAATAAGTAGTATTTCTTCCCTTAATCATATGGAATCATACAAAATAAATAAGAGAGTTAACTCCTATTATTATGGAGATATAATCTCTAAAGATATCTAAGTAGTTGTGATTGTTACTCACATAAAAATACACAAATCAAATAATAAGATTTTTTTAAAACAACTCTAAACTAATATTTTTATCAAGTTTTTTATTCAACAACTCTTAAAAAAACAATTACTTTTTACAATAATAATTTACTATACGTAAATTATTAATAACCAAGAGAGAACTAACCACTGAATTCCTAACTAGTACTTTCCGATTAGGAGATGAAAAATATTTTTACTGATAAGATCTAGGAGGAGGGATCCAAATTTGGTTTGGATTTGTCCAATGATGATGAGGCATGTTACCAAATTGAGAATTGTACTAGTAAGGATTACAAAAAGATAAAGGATCTTGAGACATACCTCTTTTCCTTGGTGGTTATGGCTTCCTTTGTGCTACATAAAACACTTTACAATCTTCTACTTCCAACATATTGAATTCTATAATTCCTTATTTTTCTTCTATAATGTTATATATCCTTTTACACTTACAATCACCCTTCTTTCTTAGACAAGTTGGGAAATATTTAGCTAATGTTGCTTCTACATATTATTTCTTTCTTCTTGCATGTATGATATATAGATGAGTGGCCATGTGATTATTGATATATTGTTGCATTTCCTTTAGTAAGTTGCTAATCTCCAATCTCTATATTCCTCCATTGGCTTTTGATATTCCTTCTATGGTTCTTTTACTATGAGTCTTCTTCATACTCCACCTTGAATAATTCCTTCAAATAGTATTTTTAAAAAATTTAACTTGGATATATATCCTTGTCTAATTAGGTCCAGACAATCATTGGTATAGTCATAAATTATACAAAGGAATTCAAATTAAAATAGAAATATATATGGATCTTCCATCATCAGTCTATGGAAATTTTACAAAAATGAGGGTGGAATATTCTTCATTGGTGCATCCTATTATTGATTAGAAATTGGAGACTCAAAAGTGGAAGGTTCAGATGGATTATTTCTGGATACTTCTTAGACCATGATTTTTTGGGTTATCACACACCCATAATTTCTTCTTGGCTCAGAAAGAAAGTGTTGTGCAATGGGTCCTTTGGATGAATATTCCAATGTTGTAGTATGTAGTTGATTTCCTGAACCAATGGTTTTACGTGTGATTCTTTTGTTTGGGATAAAATGTCCTAAATGATATCCTCTTTGTTACATGCAATTGTAATTTATCCTAGAGATGAATGTTTATTGCTTTCCTATATGGTTTTAGTGAATTTGAAATACTGATAAAGTATAGTTATTTATAGAATACCAAAATCGAATGATGATCTTGCAAATAATAAAATCTACATCAAAGTATAGAATTTACAATCTTGATATCATCACTAAAAACAATAGAAAAATGATTAGTCAAATCATTTATCAATTAATATATTAAATTTATGTTGTACTCAACCCGATGGATCAATGATCCATCTATCAAGTGACATCTTGACCATGATCATACTTCATTAAAATGTCAACCCAAGGATGTATCTCTTGGCACGATGTCTGTAATTTATGTACAACATATGTATTGCTAAGAAAATCAATTTCTTAACATAAACTAATAATGTAAAATTTCATATTGAAATAAAATTCTTCTTGGAAGGGAATTTATAATCTATAGAAAAAGAGAGATAGTGGAATGTATTGAAAATGAGGAAAACCTAAGGAAATAAAAAAGTGCAAAAATCTAAGTTGGATGGGAATTCAACATGCAATCTACCTAAAGTGAGCCCTTAATTTTGTGGAACTAAGCTTCCTTCCCCTTTTATGAATTTATAATAACTAGCTTGACACTTGCACTTTGAATTAAAAAAACTAATTACTAAAGAATAAAATTTGTTCTTTATTCTGTGTTTTCTTCTCCTTTAAATAAATCAAATGTAGAAATTTATACCATATAGTTATTATGAATAAATCCATTAAATTCTAATGTGTAGGAGGAGGAATAATTTATTTAGAAAATAAAAATAATGAAAGGAAACATTCTACAAAGAGTTGTGTATGGCGGGAAAAAATGTGTCTAGACAACATGCGCTCGTATCATCCATTCAACTAGGGTATCGAGGAAATGAGTAAGTGACACACAAAGACATGTACACAATAGATAGAATTAAAAGGGGTTACGTGGACCTCTAATATCGTATACCCAAAGGGAAGTAACCCTTACACTAGGTAAACCTAGGGTTTCCAAGGCTTAAGTTGAAAAAGAGAAAGGAACCCTATTAGAGTATCGACACTATGGAGGTGATTATTAACAAAATAAACATGCAAGTTCCATGTTAACCAAAGAAAATCATGCAACATAAGATAAATAATTAAATAATAATATGCTAACCTAACATGTGCATAAAATACAAGGCTAAAATGTACATAAGAAAAGAGATAGGAGACTACTCTATGAAAAATGAAAAGTCGAGTTAGAGAACTTACCTGTTGGGGGGTGGTCGCTGATGCATCTATTTCCCATAGGATAATACACCAAGAGAGAATAGATTTTGGGTGGAGAAGGGGAAACATGTGCAATGGTTTTGTGTTTTTTAGCTAAGTTAGATGAATGAGAACTAACACCTAAATAGTTCTATAACAAAGCTAATGAAAAAATCTAAACACCATCAAAGATGAGAGATAAACAAGATTAATACCTAGCATAATGCATTAACTTTGAATTAACAATGCTATAGTATTTAAATCTCTACTTCTCTAGATTACCAACAAACAAGTAAATGGACCTAAATAAGCTCCATGGCAATCAATATTTGGTTGTCCTTGATATCTCCAAGAACCTAGGAATGGGGGCTTATCAAAGTTGGGCTACAAGACCCTTTTGACACCTCCCATATGACCTAAGAACTTTAGGCTAGAATAGGAAGCTTAGCTCCTCAAGATGATGAACTCTCAAGAAAACAAGGTGCAAGCTCTTAGTCTATTTTGCTATATGCTTTGCATTTGCTTTCTCAAAGAGTTTAGGTGTAAGTAAAAAGGTAGGTGGAGGGATCTTTATATAGCCCAAAGGATAAAGGATTCAACACATCCTCATGAATGTGGGATAAAGGTAAAACATGATTAGGAATGGATAAGGTTGCTTTATTAAAGGTAACCTTACTTTAGAAGGGTTTAATTTATGCTTAGCAAGTCATGGGAGTTGGGGGTGCTTTAATTAATCAAATGTGATTAATTAATAGGTAGATGTGAGCTTATATAAGCCAATTAGAGGAATATTAGTATGATTTAGACTATTAGAAGGGGATTAAATCAATTAAACATTGATTTACTAGTTAAATGAAGGGGAAGACTAATTAATTAGTAATAATTAATTAATCTAGATAGAAGAGGTGATTTAATTAACGGAAGGCCGTTAATTAGGTTGTTAGCTGGATAGGTGACTTAATTAATTAATGATAACAAGAGGGAATATGATCGCTTTTGATGATATGTCATCAATTTGTGAGAAAGGGGATAATTAGCGCAATTTAAGTATTTAAATTGCTTGGGCGTAATTATAGGTGTCTACATTTTCCCCTCTTTGGGGTGGTGTAAGTGACATCACTTCAAAGATAGTAGACGGAAGAAATTTTTTAAAGGGATAGAGGAAAAATTAGTAGGAGGGAGAGATGCCCCCTCGAGTGCTAATGAGGTGATGAAAGAAGCTGATCGACGATAAAAAAAGATGAGATATAGATAGAAGAATGGGGAAGAGGCAGGATGCCTTGATGAGAGAGAAAATTAGGGGTGAAAAGGGAAGTGGTGTAGAAGAAATAAGGAAGAGGGGAGAGAAGAGCTTAGCCTCTAGCCGCTATTTATTTGGAACAAATTTGATGTCATCATATTGCCATAGGAACTACATCATCGGTCCTTATGAAAAATATAAGCATACGACAAAGGTAGAATGACATGAAAAGCCATACTACGAACAATTTTCCATTGCTAAAAGTACCAACTCCATGCAACATACAATAATGCAATGCAATATGAGAAGGAAACAAGCTCATATAATAGGGAAAACAAGTACGAACGCACATATCCAACCCAACAATGGTCAAGATAGTTGTACAAATGTTTTTTTATCAGTGCTGAAGAGATCCACAAGTTCGTGATTGACGAAAAGGGTTAAAAATGATGCCCCAAGTAAGGATACATGCAAGGGGAAATGAAAATGGACACGGGGTCCATGAAAAGTGTTTGTGCGCAATGAAACAACACCAGGCAATGAAAGTGCCCCAGAGTACAGATGAAGCAAGCAACTAGCTTTGTGAATGGTTGTGAATCTGGTGATCCACGAGTCATATTAATCAGGGAAGATGTGAGACAAACCAATAGGATATGGAGAAAATACCATGCGCAAGACACAAGTTTCAGCCATAATAAGCAAGTTACCATTTTTGTAGGGTTTTTTACTTTTTAGGATTTTTTCGAAAAAAATTTGCCCTTTTTTTGGGATTTTTGATATATATATTTTTTTATTATTTTTTTCTTTCCAAACCATGGTGAACAGTAGAAGAAAGTAGAAGAAGAAAGTGAAGGGCCTAGGGGTGATAGAAAGTGCCCTAGGAGGAAGAAAGGAGAAACAAAGGACAAATAATGTCCTTGTTAAGTGGAAAAATTAAGAAAAAATAATTATTTGAAAAATAATTATTTACGAGAGTGTGAAGAAGAAGAAAAATCACCAGGGAGCAATAAAATTGTCTGGGGGAGAAGAAAGGGGTATCAGACAAAAAATGCCCCAATACGGTGAAAAAGAAGAGAAAAATAATTATTTAATAAAAATAATTATTCCACAGCGAACAGAGGAGAAAACGGTGATCGAAATGGGTTTCCCGGCCTTCCGAATGGTGAAAAATAGGTTAATATACCCCCCAGGGGGGGTAAAAACATCGCAATCAGTTCATTTTAACCACTCAGTTTAGAAAACTTACCATGAGGCTCTGACACTCAGGAGAGATGGTGATCGCACGAGACCGTTTGAGGCATGCTGACGCAGTCTAGGGGTACCAGAGGCACGCAGACGAGGGCCCATTTGTGAGTATTTAAACCTTGCTTTAAAATTTTGTCATTAATGCATTAATTAGGGCATTTAGGCGTAGAAAATGCGTAGGCGCGCTTGCGTGCAGGCGCAGCATGGGATAGGGCACGTATGTGCCACTTTGGGGGTGCAGGCATCCATTTGAGGGTGCAAGCGCCAGGTCTATGCGCACACACATAGTCAAAAATCACACACACACATGCACATGCACACACACGAGCACATGTGCGCACATGCACACACACCGAGAAAGGGGTGCACACACTAAAAGCATGGTGCAGGCATGGATAGTCAAGCACACATAGGCAGAAGCACACATATGCATGCACAAGCAATAATTAGGTGGCGCACACACCAAAAAGGGTGTGCAGGCACCCGAAAGAGGGCGCACACGCCAGAAAACACATGCACGCAAGCGCAGGCCAGAACCATGGCACACATGCCAAAAAGGGTGCACAGGTGCACCTAGACAAGGCCAGAAAAAGATAGGAAAGTGTCCAAAAATGTGACACTTAGAAGAATTTTTAGGATTTTTCAGGTAACCCTAGAAAAGAAAAAGAGAGATTTTAGAGGAAATGTTAGAAACTAATGAGTGGCATGTTATTTTGTAGAGATGACTACCAGTATTGCAGATGCAGGAGCGTCACTCCCAGATTGCCGAGTTAGAGGGCAGTATGCGCCGACGTGACCACCAAGAGATGGCCATATTACTGGAGGCAGTGGGGCTGGGCCCCGTGACTCGGATGCCATCGATTGTATTGGATCACAGCCTCCTAACTGCGCTTGCCGAGTGATGGCACAACGAGAGTCAGTGCTTTAGACTTCCCACAGGTGAGATGATAGTGACCATAGAGGATGTGTGGTGGATTCTACGTGTGCCCATGATGGGTACATTGATCAGTATAGTTTGGATGCAGGTTGATTAGAGCAGCATGCAGTGCTTTATTTGGTGTTGATGACATCCCACATGATGGGATGACTGTGGCCCTACATGAGTGCATCTCTGACCCGACATTGCATCGGGGACCACTTTATATCATGGCACTTATCAGTGGGTTCCTACTCACTGATAAGATAGGGACTTCATTCCTGAGAGGATTGCTACCACTAGTTCATGGTATTTACAGTGGTGAGAGATACTGTTGGGGGCAGTGTATACTGGCCCATTTATATTGGGATTTGCATCTTATCACCTACTATGGTCAAAAGACCATGGGGCCAGCATCATTGTTACAGATATGGTCGTGGGATCATATACATTGGATTGTTGGCCCATTCCAGAGTTCGAGATCTCAGGAGCCATCATACATGGCTTGGATAGCAGTTGGCAGAGACATCTGTGGTCACCTTGGTAGCCTATTTAGATATAGGCGGGAGTTTAATGAGTTAGCAGCAATAGACATCATTTGGTGTCCATATAGACACTTCCAGTGGCCAGAGGATGCCATAGAGCTTAGCATGTGCTTGGTGGAGCACTTTCTTATTGGCAGCCATAGCTACATCATGGAGCTGTATCGTGTTGACAGGTGCCAGTGGTAGCTAGGCCGAGTACAGGGTGTCCCTTAGCTAGATATCTGGCATGCTCACAGGGACTCTGAGAGGCAGACTATGGGGCCTCAGATTGTAGCAGCCCGAGCCAGGGCCAACTTCTCTTACAGGTGGTCCCCCAGGCATGGGACCCATTACGACAGATTAGAGATCCAGGGACCACAGCTGATTATGTAGCGTGGTATGCTACAGTATTACCCCAGTGACTTACTATTCTAGAGGCAGCTTGGGTAGCAGGCATTCACCCACCTGTGGAGGTATGGCACGGGTCAGAGCATAGGGCTAGAGTAGTAGCATTAGGGCCAGACCCCGAGGATCCTTTTGATGGGATACCTCATGATGGACAGGGTGCCACACAGGCACAGGGACCGAGGCCACAGGGCCAAGTATAGGCAACCATGCCTCCACCCCGAGGCAGGGTTTTTGAGCAGGTTCAGTCTTCCAGAGTGCCATAGGGACCAGTCCCTGAGGCACATATAGCCCACAGCCAGTGACACAGATAGCCACAGCACAGGTACAGGTGCAGCAGCTCTTAGCCGAGAGAGACGCAACGAGAGTAAAGAGAGATGAGGCTCGAGGCTGGTGTGTGACAGCTATAACAGAGTGGGATGAGGCCCGAGCCCATATTGTTACGTTACTTTCAGGGTGGGATCAGGCTCAGGCCCAGGCTGGGCCAGGAGATGACAGAGCAGCATGGCAGAGCCAAATCTGAGAGATAGCTACACAGGGGGCACAGATACTGAGTCTCCTACATCAGTCCCAGTCACAGCTACGCATGGTCATGGCATAGAGAGACCACGTGTATACTCGTTATCAGGAAGTAGTAGTAAAGAGGGACCAGGCCCATTGTGTCCGAGCTATGCAGGTGATGACCATAGAGAGAGATCGAGAGGCTGCCACCTCTAGACAGGCCGAGGTAGACCTGGGCTAGGTTACAGGTGAGTGAGACATTGCCCTTCAGGTAGTGCTCACCTCAGGAGATGCAGATCTGATTCGTGATGCCACCAGGCTTGGTGGTGAGGCATTTTTTTATAGGACAACATATTATAGAGTGGTGCCACCAGAGTAGAGAGTGGCATTGCCACAGTTATCAGGATCAAGTGCATCCAGGCTCTCATTCACAGAGGTCTAGTCATTCCACCAGATCAGTCAGACAACCCCTTCCAGAGCAGCCGGCAAGACCAGTGCCCAACCCAGCCTTCAGAGTTCCGATGTCTAGAGGACAGGCCTGCGAGCCTCGGTGAGGGCGAGAGTTGTGGTTGATAGCCACCTTTGTATTATATATATTATTTTGTATGTATGCCTCTTATGAAGGCTGATTTTGATGTACAGTGATTGTAGACATGTATTTTTGATGATGCCTCATGATGAAGGCTTGATTCTTTCAGATACATGCCCCTTTTTTATGGCATTGTGTATCGCCGATGTATTTGTATTGAGCACTGATCAGGACATTGTATGTATGTATATAGACATTTTTGATGTATCCTTGTTGTACGCCTCAGCTGAAGGCATTTTTGATATAGAGCACATATTTGTATGTAGTCATTTTTGATACAAATGTATACTTGACAGATATGCATATATATGAGGAGTACTTTGTGTTGGCTCAGATTCACATGATTATGAGATGATGTATATCTGTGTTTTTGATACATGTATATAGATGGTTTTTGCATTTGTCTTTAAACTCATGGGGAACCAATTGATGATGGGACATGAATCGTGTTTAGTACTTGAGCGGGCTTGTTGCCTGCATTGGATTCGATGCATGTTATTTTTCTTGATTCAGCACTTATGGATGTTGTTATGATGTTATTTATGATGTCTTTGTATTGTTGTTGTACGGTGATGCATGTGACATGAGTGGGCATAATTCTATGATGTGAAATACCCCTTTTTAGAAATTACTATATGTTGATTCTCATTGCATGTTGCGTTTGTTGAATTTGGCACTTATGGATACGTTGTGACACGGGCGGGCATACATTGATTCTTATTGCATGCTGCATGTTTTAATTCAGCACTTATGGATGCATTGTCTGATTTTTTACTTTGTATGTATCTTATTTTGATGTGCCATGTATACATGTGCTGTGGATGTTTAGATGATAGATCTGTAGATGATATCAAATGTATTTCTCATGTGTTATTTTGATGTATATGGACTGGATGATATGATGATATTGTGTGGGGGGGATAGATTTTTGATTATGTGCAACCCCTCTAAGCATTGATGATACAATATGTGATGATTAGCTTATCATACATGCATGATGTAAAACTTAGCATTTTTGTTTATATATGATGTATAGATGATGCTAGATGTGATGATAGTGATGGTAATGTGATGTGAATGATAACAAAACAAGCACATGCAAGAAACATAGCCATAAATGCTAACAAAGAACACCAGGAATTAATGCAATACATCATGATTCAAGATGTCTTATTAACAAGTAACAAACACAACCAAATGCTGCTTTTGAAAGAACATAATGAATTAATACATTACATCATGATTTCCCAAGGTTTTACTAGCATGTCGAGACACACCACAATATGCACAAACAAGAATGAATCTAACCTAAGAAAGAAAATATGAACTATGAAAAAGTACATTTTCAACAAACAACTCAAAAGCAAGCACGCAAAAACACTATACAAGTGATTATCAAACCATTTTAGAATGCAAGCTAAATGTTTTTGTAAGATATGTTATCATGCACCATTTTTCTAATGTTTAGGTTGTGATTACTAACAATTTTGAATTTTTTTTGTGATTTTTGATACCATTTTCTGATTGTTTTCGTGATTTTCTAACATTTTTCGAAAGCTATGCACAGGTAATTTAAGAAAGCATGGATGCCCCCAACATAAGATGGAGAATATACAAAGGTAGGCGCCATGTGCTTACAAATAGGAAGGTGAAGTCGTAGAAGTTCCCCCAACGTTAGGTGGGGAATAATGCAAAGACCACGTACCTTCATAGATTAACAGAAGAAGGTAGAAGAACTCAGATCAAGGCTTGATAGGATAGGTGCGCACAGGGAATCTATGATACAGGCACAGAACTAGGTCATAGGCTAAAGTAAAAGTACCCTCCTAGATGCAAGATGCTTGTGAACAACGAATCCTCCCAAGGTGCCGGGAAACCAGATTTCACCAAGGGACCTATCCAACATGCCACAATTGCGTGGTTTTCACATATGGATGACATGTTTTTTTGTTTTTTTTTTATATTTTGATCATTTTTACTCTTTTTTGGTTTTCTTTTCTTATTTTTGCACCATGTTTAAGCATAGAACCACTTAAGGTGAATGACATTCATAGGTTTGCGGAGCTCATGACCATTGGGATGGGAAAGTTTGTATGCTCCCATACCATATTTTGCCACAATGACGTAAGGTCCTAACCAATGCAGTTCAAACTTGCCTTTCTTATCTCTTTCTGTTCTTATGTTGAACTGATTTTATTTCATGACAAAATCTCTGATGTCAAACTGATGAGGTATTATCATTTTGTTGTAAATTATGGAGACTCTTTTTTGATACACTTTTAGATGGTTAAGGGCGGAAATGCACTTTTCTTCCAGGAGTTCTAATTCAGCCAGTCTGGCCACTCTATAATCCTCATCCTTGTCTAGGTAATCCCTAAGAGATATTCTCAAGGAAGGAAGCTCGATTTCTTATGCGATGATAGATTTGGTTCCCGAACACTAAGGAATATGGTGTCCCACCTGTAGGGGTGTGAATGGATGTTCGGTAAGCCCAAAGGGCTAGGATGGATTTGTAGGTGCCAGTTTCGACCTATTTACTGACCATCTTCTCCATTATCCTGAACCAAAGTCTTGTTTGTTGCCTCAGCTTGTCCATTACCCTGTGGGTAATATGGTGTGGACCATTTCAATCTGATTTGGAATCATTGGCAAAGACCTTTCACAACTTTTTGTTCTTAAATGACTTCCCATTATCTGTAACAATGGCTGGTAGGAATACCATATCGGCAGATAATGTGATTCATGATGAATTTAGAAATTTGTCCTCCTATGACAGAGGTTAAAGGGACGGCCTCCACCCATTTTGTAAATATTTTGTGGTTGTGATGATATGTGTATGACCATCAGATGAGGTAGCAATAAGTTTCCTTATTAAATCGAGTCCCCACTTGGAGAATGGCCATGGGGTAGTGATTGGTTGCAATGGCTATGACAGAGCATGGATGAAATTTCCATAATTTTGGCAAAGCACACATTTTATAACATAATTGCAACAATCAGTTTCCATGGTAGAACAATAGTAACCTACTCTCAACATTTTTTTAGCTAGGGCCATGCCATTTGTATGTGACCTGCGTACCCCTTCATGCACTTCCTTGATTGCCTGGATTGACTCCGTCACATCCAGACAATGTAATAGATTCCCGTCATAGCCACGAAGATAAAGTGTACCTCCTAAAAGGGTGTAACGAGCTATATGGAAAATTAGGCTTTACTTTTTAGAGTGAGAGATATCGGAGGGAATGTGTTATCCTTAATATAGGTGAAAATGGGTTCATACCATGGATAATGGGGACCAAAAACCTCACAAGCCAGGCAAGATTTTGGCATGTCATTCACAGGCTGGTGTAGATTTTCTACAAAGAATGGCATGTCATTATTCCCTGGTGGAATACAAAGCATAGATCCCACCGTTTCCATGGCATCCACTGATCTGTTTTGTGCTCTTGGGATCTGCTCAAAGGTGATGTGCATGAAATACTCCTTTAGAGTTTCCACTAAATTTTTGTAAGGAATGAGCTTGTCATCCTTAACTTTATACTCATCATTAACCTATTTGATGATCATCTGTGAATCACCTATGACCTTAACATGATGAACATTCCACTTGATGGCCAGCTTCATCTCTACAATGAGTGCTTCATACTCTGTAATGTTGTTCATGCAAGGAAAGGCTAGGTGGAAAGCCTGTGGTATAAGATCACCCAAAGGAGTAATAAGAACCACTCCTGCACCTAAACCATGAAACTTAAAAGATCCATCAAAATGCATTTTGCCATATGACAAATTCTTTAATGTAGAGAAAAGATGCATCTGGGTAGATCACCAGACTCAAAGGTTCTAAGTGCTTATGCAAAAGGTGCTTCCGCTAGTTGGTCTTAGCAAGTACTTGTCCTTTAACTTAGATTTTTGATGGATCCAAATTCTATATCAAACTCACTGAGTAGAATGATCCAATTAGCCATTCTACCTGTGAGGGTGGGTTTGGACAACAAATACTTGAGTGATTTGGTGAACCTTGGATATGAGCTTGGTCTTAGTATTCAGCAGAGTAATGGTTTTTTTAAGTTTTTTCCATGAAAGTGTAAAAAGAACGGCCAAACAAGCCTTGTCAATTTGAGGATAATTATATTCATAGGCGATGAGAGTGTGAATTTTTTTTTAGATAGTACACCACTTTCTCCTTATGGTATAAGGTCACATTGGGATAAGCAAACACCAATAGCATATTGTGTAGACAAGAAATATAGAGGAAAAAGTGGTTCTCCTGGAGTAGGAGGCATAAGGATGGTGGATTTAGCCAGGTACTATTTAAGCAAAGAAAAGGCTTACTATTTCTCGGGGTCCCCAGATGGCAGTGACATCCTTCTTAAGAAAATGAGTGAATGAGTGACATTTATCTGCAAGTTGGGAGATAAAGCAGTGAATGGCTTGAATTTTCCCTTGCAAGCTACGCAGTTGCTTGATATTCTCAGGTGGATGCATTTTAGTGATGGCAGACACTTTAGCAGGGTCTACCTCAATACCACATCTTGACACAATGAAGCCCAATAGTTTCCCAGATAGCACCCCAAAGACACACTTATTTGGATTTAGCCTAACTTTATATTCATGTAGGCACTCAAAGATACGCTGAAAAATGATAGGATGATTGTCTTTTGTTTTGGACTTTACCAGGATGTCTTCTACATAGTCTTCCATGATGTCATGAATCATAAAACACATACGAAAGAGGCATTACTGAGTCAATGGCCCGCTGATAAGTTCGTCTCCCCCATTATTAAGGCCAAATGGCATCACCTGATAGAAGAAGGTGCCCTAGGGACTTGTGAAAGTTGTTTTGTGTCGGTCCTCCTCAGCGATTTTAATCTGATTATAACCCTAAAAGCCATCCATGAGTGATAGCATTTCATATCCTGTAGATAAGTGAAATTCAACAATCATATCAATGTTGGGTAGGGGAACCTAATTATTTTATTGAAATTCATCAAAACATTATTGAAACCAATGTGTAACTAAAATTTCTTATATGATAAATCAGAAGAAAAGCCACTGAAAGGTTTCTGGATAGATCATTTTGAACAATGTTTAATATCCATTCCCAATGATGTCAGTTGTTGGTTAGTTTGATGAAATTGGATAAAATGAGACCTACATCAGGGTAAGTGCACGAAGTTGGTGGAAAATTCCATGGACATAAAAACCTAAAATTCAGGAACCGTGATCACAGCTCCTGAATTTTAGGTTTAGCAATTACCGAACCTAAAACCGTGATCATGGTTTAGAATCACGTGCACGGTTATAAACCGCAATTGCGGAACTTTGAGACAAAAATTAGTAGTCCTGCGACTCCTTATTTTCGCCATTTTTCATTTCAAACCGCGATTTCTCCTAAACTTTTTTCACTTGAGCTTTGAATACCACCTCAAAATTGCTCATCGGACTTCTGGATCGCGATAGATTCAACCATGCCGCCAAGACGAGGAGGTAAGCCCCCGATTTTAATCATTTTTTTTTGCATTTTAGGTTTTTTTTTGCATTTTAGGTTATTTTTTGCATTTTCATGGGTTTTTTGAAATGTTTGTTTATGTATACAATTTTCTTGTTTTATCAGTTGGTCGGCAAGCTTGAAATCATGTAAACCGTCAAAACATTCCTAAGAACCCACCGAACATTCCTCAAAAACCTTCGAACATTCCTCAAAACCCTCCTCCAAACATAGATCCACCTCTTGTGGCTCCTTCTATCCCCACTGAGCCAATAGGAACACAAGATAATATCATTGGAATAATTTGAGAAAATAAAATTGTCATTGAGAACCTAATTCAAACTATAAGACAAAATCATGCCACAAATCCATCCCGCATGACTTTAGCCAATACATTGCAAACATTGATTGGTAAAGTCAAGTTCACAACCAACCAAATACATAGATGGAATACCTTTAAAGGTGACTGTAGGTGGTGGTATGCGGATAAACTATCCCATGCGGCCGTAAAAGACAAAAAAATTGGAAAAGACCTCATTTGTGCATTATTTACCGACCCTAGAACCAATGCCCCCCACAGTTACTTGCAAACGGTTCCCAATCCATTGGTGCCATGATGACCAAATCAAAAACAATTTTTGGGACCGATGGTGGATGGTTTTTGATTATCCACCATGCAACAACAATGAGGTTCCTCTTTATTTTTTGAAGAAATTATATTGCGAGTTCGTGCTCAATGAGGTCCCGAATTATTTTGACTTTTCTGACTTTTTTGGTCGAGGAGGTGGCTCTGCACAGAGTAGACCTGGTGCACGCATAGGTCAACCTAGGATCCCCCATGCCCCAAAACCCCCACTGCCTTCAGTTATCCCTCCTATAGTGAAGGAGGTTGTGGAGATTGATACACTGCATGCATTGAGGGAGCTCACTGACACTCTGACCCAACATAGTGACCAGATTGCATCTGGTGATGTTGGTGGAGGTGCCAGTTCTAGCACACCACACCACTATGGATCATGTGGTGCCGTATGCACTGTGGGTGAGACATCATTTGCTGGTTCACAGGATTTCTTTTCTATAGATGAGATGCTGGGGAATGTTTTTGGAACTGGTGCCACTGATATTGGTCTTTCACAAGTAAATTTCAAATAAATATAAATATATATATATATATATATATATATATATAGATATAATAGTTTAATTCACATGTTTGAGATTTTAATATATATGTATTTGATTGTACGTCATGTACATACATGTAAAAAACTAATTTTTTATTTTATTTTAAATAGCAAGAGCCGGTGAAGGAAACATCTGGCGTCGACATGCTAGCTACTGCAGCTGGGCGTGTTTCAAACGTAAGTTTCAAGTTGTACAAACTTACATTTTTAATTTCATTTGATTGCACTAGATTATTATTATAATGTTTCACGTGTATGTTGTACATATTAATATGTTTGTCTTTTATACACAGGAGCCTGGTGGGTCATCATCTGCTCTGGGAACTGAGGCTACTGGCACGCCTCACATGAGTTTTACGTAGGTTAGTAAATCTCTTTACACTTTGTTTCTAATTACTGAAAGTTCACGTGGATTGTACATGCTTTGGACCTCTGTTATGTGGTGCACAGTCATGTAGATTTTAATATTGATTTGTACATGTTTTTTGTATAGCTTATGACTGCTAGAGAGACTCCTCCATATATGTAGACTGTGGAGGCTGCTGTAGATACTGCCATAGCATCTGCAGATCCACTAACTGAGGTACAATTTTTCAAATTTGTTAAATTTTGGAGGTTCATTATTTCTTATTACTTAAATCTACAATATCAAATTTTGTATGTATGTGAAATATTTAATTTGAAAATTAATTATTTGTATGTAGCTTACCCCTCGTGAGTCTATTGTTGTCCCTGTGATGCGTCAACAACAAATTGATAGGGATCATGACATTGCGGTAAGATTTCACATGCATTTTAACTAAATTGTACAAGTTTCTAAATTTTGAATGTATTTTAAAATTTTGGGTGTTAAAAACTTGTTGTTTATGAATGTGCAGGTTAGGTTGCAGGCATGCTTAGAGACACCTAGGACCACACAGATGAAATCCATAGTGGCATCTCCCTCCACTACATCCCCAGGTCGTGGACGTGCTACTTCTAGCAGGGTGAAGAGAGGGAAGATGTTTCATGAGTAGATTCATAGTCCACCTGGATGTACATAGATATATATATGGGCCATCTGGTCCTAGTGAACATGTTTCTTCATATAGTCCATTGTATATATATAGCCTTTTGCGACCGCATGTGGTCCTATATACATTATAACACACTTAGTTCAAGATGTACACATACATTATGAACTTACATATATTTTCAGAGACGTGCATCTGGAGCACACTTTGTTTGATTCTTATATATCCATGTGTGTTGGTTTTCATAACGATAAATCTGAACTATATGTTTGATTTGATTTCATTGCATGTATGATATCCTTCTATGTATGTTTTCATAACCATTTAAATTAGTTCTAGATATGTATGTTTGATTTAAAATTAAAAAACCATGTCCCGGAGCACTACATGGTACAATTGTTAAGAAAACCTATTCCATTAAGCAAAACCATGCTAGGTGAACTACAAAAGGGCAAAATTTACGTACAATTACTTTTTTTTAAAGCTAACACTCAATCTGTTGCATATCAACTAATGCAAACATTGATAGAAATAAGCGAGGTCTAGAGTTCATCTTGAACTATATATGAATATTTAACGTTACTTATGGTGCAACATTGAAGATTTTACAATTTTCCCGATTTTCAAGTTTTACAATTTTCATATTTCTAGAATTGAAGATTACACAGAGGTTTCAATTTTTTTTCTTTGTTATCAAAACTTATTATTTTTAGTAAGGCTCATATGCCAATTTAATAATAAATATTTAATCATGTCTTCTTGTATTTGGATTGAGATGAAATTTTTTCATTAGATTAGGTATTTTCATATGGTTTCCTACTTCAAATTTCAAGTGTTTTCGATCTCCAGAATTGCAAGGATCTAAAAAGGAAAGTTTTTTCTCTGAAATTTTAAATGGGATGCTATAAAAAATTAGGGTACCAATGGAAAATATTTTTATATCATCTTCAAGGAGTTCATGAGTAGAAGTTACGGGTAAAATTGCAGGGGAAATGGAGCAAAAATGAAGGAGATATGAGCAAAAATGTGATTTTTGCAATAGGGTTTCTTGAAAATTTAGTAGCATAACTAAATACTAGCAGCAATGAAGGAAAATGAAATATTAAAAAGGGATTAAAAAAATGGCTAAGTGTATGTTTATACTCACCTCTTAACATTAACCTAGCTAACTCACCTTCTAACTCATCCTTGACCATTCTGGATTAACCCGGGTTACATGGCATGACAGGGTAGGGTTACAAGCCTTAAGTGACAAAGGGACTTAAAGGGGTGATAATGTGTGAAGGGGTTAAGTATTCATGAGAGGGGGAAACATAATCAAGTTGGGGTGCTGAGGAATTGAATACCTAGTGAGAATGTTACAAGCCTTAAGTGACGAAAGGGAGAGATTTCATGTGGTGGTGCATTCTGATGTCCCAAGTTGAAAAGGGTAAAAATTTGATAGTAAGCCCTTATTAGTATTCTTAGGTTCCACCCATCACATGAAGAATCCTCCTCTAATGAAGAATCAACTCATGTCTTCCATAGCGGAAGATCTTGAATGATGAGGCTTTTCCATAGACCATCTTGTTGAATCTGGAAACTACAAATGAAACTTTCTCATCTTCCAAGATGTTCACATGCTCCAATGTGTTGAGTCAATTCTCAGGAATGGCATTGATATTTCCACATTGACTAAAATATTTTTCATTTAACTCTTCATAGGATTCTAGAGATATAACCTATGATCTCTACAAGGGCTTATAAAGTATTGACTATTGAAGGAAAGGGTCACAAATATTTTCCTGAACCAATTCTTAAAATTTGAATCCTGAAGATTCTTCATGTGGAATTATTCTCCCTGAGAGGAGTACCAAGCTCATGCATTCTTGTGCCAAGATCTTCCAAATTTTTTGATACATTCTCCTCATGGGATTCAAAATCAGAAATGGCTTCTTTTAGAGCATCAAACCTCTAGGTGATGGTATGGGACAAAATGTCATACAAGTTCTCTGAGTCAGATGAAAACACACCTGAGCTCACCAAGGAATGAGAATCAAAATTATTCATCTCACTCGCAAATGGGAGATTATTTTCCAATGGAATTTCTCTTTCTTGATCTCAACTCTATTCCTATTGATTTTCAAAAATATGACCAAGAACAATCTAAACAAAGAGATAATCTCAAGAAATAGATCATGCTCCCTTTTTCAAGGATCATGCTCACCCAATGGTCACATGTCCTTCTTTGCAGTATGAATGCTTGATCTTGCTTGATGGACTGGGGGGTTGAAGTTTCAGATCTACATTGCTTCAATTTGAGGCAGAGATGATTAATCTCATGCAATCAATGATGGCACTTATGAATAAAAGGTCCTCACACATGTATTCCCTTAATTGTTTGATGATTTACTTATACTCCTAATTCTGTGTAGTGATCTGTGATGAAGAATCCTATTACAATGCAAAAATAATGAGCATGTAAGCACATAGCTGGGGAAGCAGAGGATGGAGAGAGATCACCACAAAAACATAGCTCAAGAGAGAAAATCAAGGACAGTGATGAAGCACCTAAGAGGATAGAGGCAAGTCCAAAGAGAACAAGAGAGATGGAAGGTAAACAAGTGACATTGAATGTTTTGAGTCCTAGGAAATGAACGGAGGTGAGGAGTGAGAAGTCATGCCTCAGGACGTCATGGCACCAAACTGACTACGTTGGCACGTCTGGGTGGCCAGGTGAACGCTAGAGGAGGTGGTGTTTTGGTGCACGACAAGGTCGTTGCTTCCGGGCTACTTCGTTCGGGCGTAGTCCCTTAAGAGCCCTGAGACCAAAATATCGTTCAACTTCGACGGGTGACTACTCAGACTCCGTGGCACCTAGAGATGCCTCGTTTGATCCAAAACCTCGGTGTAGGGACCCTCTACAATAGCCTCTCTCAGTTTTTTCCTTCTCATTTCGGTGCTCTCGCTGCCCTATTGTTTGCAAACGCGCAAAATAGTGCAGTTTGAGCTAGTGTAAGGTTGTCAAATGCTATATTTTGCAAACGGTGGGTCATGGCACCGAAAAAAATGTGCTGACACATCTGAGTGGCTAGGTGAATGCTAGAGGAGGTGGTGTTTTGGTGTGCGACAAGGTCGTTGCTTCTGGGCTACTTCGTTCGGGCGTAGTCCCTTAAGAGCCCTGAGACCAAAATATCGTTCAACTTCGACGAGTGACTACTCAGACTCCATGGCACCTAGACATGCCTTTTCTAATCCGACACCTTAGCGTAGGGACCCTATACAATATCCTCTCTCGGTTTTTTCCTTCTCATTTCGGTGCTCTCGCTGCCCTATTGTTTGCAAATGCACGAAATAGTGTAGTTTGAGCCAATGTAAGGTTGTCAAACGCTATATTTTACAAACGGTGGGTCGTGGCACCGAACCGACTATGCTGAAACATCTAGGTGGCTAGGTGAACACTAGAGGAGGTGGTTTTTTGGTGCGCGACAAGGTCGTTGCTTCCGGGCTACTTTGTTCAGGCATAGTCCCTTAAGAGCCCTGAGACCAAAATATCATTCAACTTCGACGGGTGACTACTCGGACTCCATGGCACCTAGAGATGCCTCATCTGATCTGAAACCTCAGCATAGGGACCCTCTACAATAGCCTCTCTCAGGATTTTCCTTCTCATATTGGTGCTCTCACTGCCCTATTGTTTGCAAACACACGAAATAGTGTAGTTTGAGCCAGTGTAAGGTTGTCAAATGCTATATTTTGCAAACGGTGGGTCGTGGCACCAAACCAACTACACCGAAACATCTCAAGTGGCTAGGTGAATGCTAGAGGAGGTGGTGTTTTGGTGCGCGACAAGGTCGTTGCTTCTGGGCTACTTCGTTCGGGCGTAGTCCCTTAAGAGCCCTGAGACCAAAATATCGTTCAACTTCGACAGGTGATTACTCGAGACTCCGTGGCACCTAGAGATGTCTCATTGGATCTCACACCTTGATGTAGGGACCCTATACAATAACATCTCTCGGTTTTTTCCTTCTCATTTCGGTGCTCTCGCTGCCCTATTGTTTGCAAACGCACGAAATAGTGCAGTTTGAGCCAGTGTAAGGTTGTCAAACGCTATATTTTGCAAACGGTGGGTCGTGGCACTGAACCGACTACGCCGACATGTTAGGGTGGCTAGGTGAACACTAGAGGAGGTGGTGTTTTGATGTACGACAAGGTCGTTTCTTCCAGGCTACTTCGTTCGGGCGTAGTCCCTTAAGAGCCCTGAGACCAAAATATCATTCAACTTCGACGGGTGACTACTCAGACTCTATGGCACCTAGAGATGCCTCGTCTAATCTGAAACCTCAGTGTAGGGACCCTCTACAATAGCCTCTCTCTATTTTTTCCTTCTCATTTCAGTGCTCTCGCTGCCCTATTGTTTGCAAACACGTGAAATAGTGCAGTTTGAGCCAGTGTAAGGTTGTCAAATGCTATATTTTGCAAACGGTGGGTCATGGCACTGAACCGATTGGGTCGACACATCTAGGTGGCTAGGTGAACACTAGAGGAGGTGGTTTTTTGGTGTGTGACAAGGTCGTTGCTTCCGGGCTACTTCGTTCAGGCGTAGTCCCTTAAGAGCCCTGAGACCAAAATATCATTCAACTTCGACGGGTGACTACTCAGACTCTGTGGCACCTAGAGATGCCTCGTCTGATCTGACACCTTGGTGTAGGGACCCTCTACAATATACTCTCTCAGTTTTTTCCTTCTTATTTTGGTGCTCTCGCTGCCCTATTGTTTACAAACATGTGAAATAGTGTAGTTTGAGCCAGTGTAAGGTTGTCAAACGCTATATTTTGCAAACGGTGGGTCATGGCACCGAACCGACTACGCCAACATGTCTAGGTGGCCAGGTGAATGCTAGAGGAGGTGGTGTTTTGGTGCATGACAAGGTCATTGCTTCTGGGCTACTTCGTTCGGGCGTAGTCCCTTAAGAGCCCTGAGACCAAAATATCATTCAACTTCGACGGGTGACTACTCAGACTCTGTGGCACCTAGAGACACCTCGTCTAATCTGACACCTCGGTGTAGGGACCCTCTACAAAATCCTCTCTCAGTTTTTTCCTTCTCATTTCGGTGCTCTCGCTTCCCTATTGTTTGTAAATGTGTGAAATAGTGCAGTTGGAGCCAGTGTAAGGTTTTCAAATGCTATATTTTGCAAACGGTGGGTCATGGCACCAAACCGACTGCACCAACATGTCTAGGTGGCCAGGTGAACACTAGAGGAGGCTATGTTTATGTGTGTGAAAATTTTGTTGCTTCTGGGCTATTTCATTCGGGTGTAGTCCCTTAAGAGCCCTAAGACCAAAATATCGTTCAACTTTGATGGGTGACTACTCAGACTCAGTGGCACCTAGAGACGTCTCGTCTAATCCGACACCTCGACATAGGGACCCTCTACAATATTCTCTCTCAGATTTTCCCTTCCCATAGTAGTGCACACACGTAGGTATGGTCTTGTAAACACTTGGGGAGGAGTCATTTTCAAAATTTACAACTTTTTCAAAATTTACAACATTTTCAAAATTTACAACATTTTCAAAATTTACAACTTTTTCAAAATTTACAACTTTGTCAAAATTTACAACTTTTTCAAAATTTACAACTTTTTCAAAATTTACAACTTTTTCAAACAATGAAAGCTTCTCTTAGCTTCGAGAATTTAAAATTCTCTACTAACAGTGCCAACCATGTGAAGGTGGAAGCTTTTCTGGCACCACTAACCTAAACATAAAAGTGTTAGTCAAAGAAATTTAAGTTTCAAATCAAAACCATATACTATCTATATATACAAAATACACAAATTTAAAATAAAATATATTCAAACTTAAATCTAGATCTTTAAACTAACAAATTTATATATATATCAAAGAAATTATATATACCAGACATGAGCATTGTAAATTCATTCCAATGAACCATCAGGATCGGATCTACTCTGAATAGCAGACAAGATTGCTTCATGATCTGACTCTCAAACCTTCCAAAGAATCTTGTTATTAGGCCTTCCTTGATATCTATATAGCTGAATATTTGTCGCTAGAACTAGATGCAAATATAAGAGTATTTTCCTGTGTGTCTCAAAGTCTTCAAACACCCAAACAGAGGAGTTTTTTAATGGATACCGTCGAAGCCAAGTTCCAGTAACTACCATTGACCCTGTAGGATACTCAATATCTTCGCCATCTATAATAGGAGAAGTCAACTTCTTTCTTTCCTCGATGTAACGACATAAGAAATAGTCTGTTCCTTCTTCATTGTCTTCTGTCGCAATTACTACAAACACATGTCCTACAAAAAAACAAAGGTTGAACAACTCAAATTTAAATTACATATTAAAATTTCAATGGACATAACTCAATACAAAAATTAAATAAATAACCATAAATACCTTGTCGCACCAAAATAAAAAATTCATCAAAGTCCTTGGATGTTGTAACTTCATCTACAGAAACAAGTTGTAATGCTTGTGGAGGTTGATAACTAGGAAGCGGAGTTAGAGGCCTACAAATCCATCCATCCACCCATTCTTGTGAATCACACTCAGCAGTGACAAATTTGATACAAGATGCACAAAAACATGTCAACTTTCTTGTCCATATGGCCCACGAAGTAGCGTCTGAGCTACAAAATGAGTGCATATCACTGGACCCAATGAGTGTCATATAATCCTCGTAGTTAGCAATTTTTTATTCCTCTATCAACCAAAAATATCTGTGAACTGTGGAATTTTCTTGAGAACCTCAAGCCATGTTGTCAGTACACCATTCCACTATGCTCTTTGCATCTTTTAATTTAGCACCATCTTTGTACTTCAACTCTTCTCTTGCAAGAGCTCTTTTCACACATGCCCCTACACCGTCATGCTCTCCTTTTCCATGTCCAACCTCAGTGAAACTCCAAATATGTTACACACCCATCTTGACGTGCATTCTACTCATCCAATAAAACATTCGTGCATTCTTAAACTGAGACGTGTAATTATATGACCATACTTAATATTGTTTGAAGTGGATGTCCCTATTAGACAAGTTTCCATAAAATAACTGGAAACACCCTTGCACAAATTCAGTAGAATGAGTACGATCATCACTGATATAAAAGTGGTACTCTCTTAAAAAAATTTGATCATTCTATATACTGTTAGGAGAATGTAGAAATGTTATATGCAAAAAAATGGCAACTTGTATTGAGTTGTAATATTGTGATTGAACCTTCATTTGTGGTTGCAATGTGTAATTCTCTGCAAAATCGACCACTGAAACAATAATACCAATAGGAAATGTGTCTTTGCATAGCTTGAACTGTTCATCCAACCATCGATCTCTATGTGTATGCCTAACATACTCATAAACAATTTCATCCTTAAATTTTCTCAAAAATTGGAAAATAGACATTTGTTCTGTAACTAGCTCACACCGTTTAGACTCTTTTCCATCTTTCAACTGGTATGCAACTGATTTATATTTATCAAACTCAACTAAATTATGTTCTATTGTACCTTCAATTTTCTCATGGATGTAACTTTCCAATTTAGGTAATCCGCTGCATGTACTACAACTTCCATCTAAACAATCCTGACTATAAAAAAATTGTCCAACTTCTTTTTCACAAAATATAGTAGGAATGAAATCCCTGGAAGATATTGGTGGAACTTGAACACCACATTCCGATAACATAGTTTCAGAATGAAAATTAGAATGAATACGTAAAAATTTAGCATAATGCATCGCAAATTCAACATGTTGCCTACAACAAGTGGTGCGAGCGTGGTTGATTTTCACATAGAATGGTTTCAACATTTCAAAAAAACTTTGACTAATTTTAATTTCTAGATTCTCTTGTTCAAACTTACGAAAAAATTGAGTTTGAGTCATATCTAAGAAATGCTTTGGATGTGGTTCACGATTAGTAGAACCAACTCTCCGTTTTATAACATCTCTTGTATTAGGTGAAACTCTAGTGTTATCATGCCAAAATTTAATAACAACTTCTCTTATAGCATCAGAATTATTTTTGTCCTTACACGGTGCTCTAGCAGAAAATGCCCAAAAATCGGCGTTATTGAGTGATTGAAGGATATTACGTCTTTCAATTGCTTTCATTAGAGTTTTTCGATTAACTTGCAACATTCGACTTGTTTGCATAATCAAACGTTGTTTTTTTATTGATTCACTTACAACACTAGTAGCAAGTACATGACACACAATATTACTATCCCTAGTGCATCTCTTGACAGCAACAGTGTGATATGCATCATGAAGGTTTTCAACAATTGTAGAGGTTTGACCAAATATATTAGATGTTGTCAATCCTAAGGTGTTTAATGTAGGTCTCATTTTAATCAATTTCATCAAACTAACCAATAAATGACATCTTTGGGAATCATTTAAAATTTCAAATTGATTATCCCAAATTTCAGTGGCTTTTCTTTTGATTTTTCATTCAGAAAGTTTGTCAGACATTGGTTTCAAAATGTTTTCATCAATTTCAATAAAAAAAATTAGGTTTCTTACATAAAATCCTAGGAGGTGTTTTTGTCAAATTTTGCCTGTCTACAGTTTCAACATGAATTTCCTTATTCACATTTTCATTGTCTCCTTCAATTTCAACATTTGCTACATCATGAGTATTTAATTCTTCTTCAACATTGATAGTAAAAACATCTTCATCACGAGTATTTAATTCAACTTCAACATTGACAGTAGAAAATATTACCTAGTTCTTCATTGCTTACAATAGTTGGGGTTGAAGATGAACCTCTTCTTGATTCACGAAGTTTCCGCATTCGCTCAACATTTTGAATTTTGTTGGCCTCTAATTCATTTGGTGTTTTTTTACTTAATGACTTCCTTTTTTTACTTCGTTTCTTGTCTCCCATGATGTTTTGCTTCCGGTGATAAGAAAAACGTGCAGAAAAAGATAGAATTTCACAGTAATTCATACGGTAAGGTTAGAGAGTAAAAATCACATGGTAATTTAGACATTGGGATGTGTGTAAATATGATTTATGAACCGTGAGTGAACTTTATAAACCATGATCACGGTTTGTTTTAAAAAACCATGATTGCAGATCTATCTGCCGAACCTAAGCCTCAGGAAATCTTTGTTTTTCCCCAACCAAAGCTATGGAAGGTCATTATGAAGTGTAAAAGGTCAAAAAACCTCAAATCTTCTCTTCCAAAGACTTGAACCATGCTAAAAAACTGAAAACATTTCACAAAAATGGTACCATCGCATAGGGGAGACTGTTAGCTTCGTAGAAATATTGATTTTAAAGTGAATAGAATAAGATAAATATCATTTTATAATTTTTTACTAACAATAGGTCTTTAAGACATTTTTTAACGTGAATGTTCATGTCTATGTTTAAGACTGTAACTTTTGTTTTTCTTATCAAAATGTGATAAAACTTATACCATCCCAAACATGGAAAAATTCTATACATGTTAAAAATATATATTTTTTGTTTCGATATTTTTTTATATAGTTATGGCAGGCAAATGGAAAGCGCTCCGTTTTCTAAATATTTTTAGACCACTTTCACAGAAAAAATCATTAAAAAAATATTGCTCAAAAAAATACAAAATAAAATCCATCCCAAGATAGACAACTACATCTAACGTTTCACCAAAGGAAAAAAAAAAAAAAAAAACAAGATTTGGTCATCCAAAATGCGGGCAAACGGACTACAATCTTATAAGTTTAAAAAAAAAAAAATAAGTCATATGATTTTAAGTGTTTAATATAGCTAAACTTGTCCGTTTTTTAAAAAAAATAGTATTTTAGAAACTAGATTCCGAATGTTACGATTCATATTTATATAAATTTTTCTAATTTTGAGTGTGCGTATAGCTAATAATCCCTACAAGTTGAGATTTTTTTGTTTTTTGCAATATGACATCCACGGATGACCCTATATTTATCCATCAACTTCCTGCACTTACCCACAAGCAGCCTTTCCAACTCTTCCTTAACCAACAAGGCCACTCTTGGATGCATCTTTTAGAGTTTTTGTTTGATAGGCTTGGCATCTGCGTGCATAACCAGGTTGTGCACGACCAAAGTTAGATCTAGGTTGGGCATGTCTTTGTAAGACCATGCAAACACATCAATGAACTCTCGCAACAACATAGTGAACGTCTTTTGTTCTCTAGCTAAGAGTGATGCCCCCAATTTTACTATCTTGGGATCTTCTTCGGTACCAATGTTGATATTAATGGTTTCTTTGACTAATAATATTGATAAATCCTCCATATGCGTAGGATCAAGAGGCAGGTTGAGATCTTCATCCAAGGATATGTCCACGAGATTTTCATTCTTGGCGTGGTCACTTTTTTTGTCATTTGATTTTCTTATTTGTTTTTCAGCCAGTGCCTCAAAGAGATTTTCACTGTGTGACTTGGACTTCGATTTTTGCCAAGGCTTTTCGTTAGAACTTTTGCCCTCACTTTTCTTTAAATTTTTCTGACCACGAAGTTCAACCTCCTCACCGAAGTAGGCGCAAGTGTCTAAGTCGATAAATAAACCTTTCTTGTGATCTCCAATGGGGATTGTATCCCTTATGCCCATGAACTCCGAAATAGCCTCATCATTCTCGAATAAATCTAGTGGCACATGATGTTGTTGGTCCCATTCAACAAGGGAAGGGTACACAAGGTCAAGGGTTGGTTTGGTGGGGGTTATGGTTAGGACAACATTGTTCATGAAAAGGTTCATGGAGGCCAGATCCTCATATTGGCTACAATGGAAATCCATATTGCTGTCTAGGTAATCATAGCTATCTTCATGCTCAAAACAAGTTGTATCTTAATCATTGGGGTGCGCTCCATAATGATGAATCCCAATGTCGTATCTTTCCATTTTGAAATGTGGAAGAGGGACTGGTTCTCTTTGTCCTTATTCATTCCTCCCACATCCTAGGCCTTTGTAGCCCATAGAGTACATAATTCTGCTATATTTTTCATATTCTGGGGTTTGATAACAAGACGGCTGAGTGTCCTCAGGGACCCAAGTTGTAGGTGGATTAAGAAATTTCTCCTTAACTAATAAGCCTCCTGGTAGGAACGACCCAATAGTGTGTTCCTCTCTAGGTCTCATGAATCGGTTGTTGGGTTGACCTCTAGTTTTGGGTGACAGTGAGAGGTCAGAGACCAAGAGTGCTTGTTGTACATTATACTCCCCGCAACCATATTCCAGGATTTTCATCTCCCATGAAGCAAATAGGAGATGTTGAAGTAGATGCCCCAACAGCATAAGAACTAAGAGAATCAGAATCCACTTCGGGATTCCATGGCCTCAGATTAAAGAGGGACAACTATTTCTGCTGAAGGGACATGCATATGTACCCTTTCGTGTAAAGCTATTGAGAGCTCTACAATGAGCAAAGGGGTCTAAATCTCCTGGTATTGTTATCAGTATATCCCTCATGCTTCAACTTGATGCATTGATGAAATGTTGATGGCACAACCTGCATGGCATGAATCCATGGTCGACCTAGAAGCATATTATATGGAAGTTCCAAGTCTAAGACGTGAAACTTCATCTAGATGAAAAGTGGGGCCAAACTTCCATGGGTAGCGTGATGGTATCTGTTGAATCTCTTTCCGTGTTGTCGTATGCGGTGATAGTGATAATATGGTACTCAAGATCTTTTGTCCGTATGTCCCAATTGTTTGACCAACTTAAGCGTGTAGATGTTCAATCTTGATCGATTGTGCGCAAGAACCCATTTGATTTTCCTGTAGGTGACAACTATTTCAATGTATAAGGGAAGATTATGTGTAGGATTCTCGGTAGGGATCTCCCTATGGTTAAAAGTGAGATGCTCACTTGGTGTAATATTTGCCACCGCAGCTTGAAGGTGTGTAGGGTTGACTTCTAAAGGCACTCTTGACCCCTAAAGAGTTTGATACAGAATGTCCTTATGCACATTGGATATCTTGAGAAGATCTAAGATTGAAATCTTAGAAAATGTCTTCTCAAGTTGTTCTAAAATTTTATATTTACCAGTTTTGGGGGTCAACGGAGAGGGTTCCAGAATCATGAGGTGGGCACACCTTGTTACCGTAGCATAGTCCTTTCCCTTGATCTAGATGGTATTGACACGGTCAGTAGGGGAGCGAATACATCCAATAAGTGAATCGTAATGATTGTTATCTCTCTTGGTATACAAGTAATTCGTAGCTTTATAAGTTTGGGATGACTCTTCCCGATCCGGCTTTGTCTTTTCTGACTTATCATGTTTGGGGAATGGTTCCTTATAAATCCCCATTTTCTCATTAGGTGTTTGCATTTTTCCAAGGTTATCAACCTCTATCTCCCCATTGTCAATGAGGTCCTAAATATAGTGGCGAATTCACAGACATTACTCTTTTTTTATGACCTTTAACGTGATGCATTTCACAATATTCATGCTCCTTATACCATGAAGGTTTAGGATCATTTTCATCAAATGGTTGTGTTGTAGGATAGGTCATCATGTGGGCCGCATCCAACTATTTTAGTATGACTGACAATGGTTTATTGAGAGAGGTGAACGTTTGTCACTTTGGTGGTGGTTGTATGGGGCCCTTGGTCAGTTTAAAAGGTTGACCAGTTTGGACCATTTGAACGCGTTTGGAATCAATGATTTTGTCTCCCACCACGTTTTTGTTTTTGTTAAAGATCTTCAGCTTTTCCGTAGGTGTGACACTTTGGTTGACTTTAGATTGGTTTTTAAGGTTTCCTTTGGCAATGAGAGCCTTTTCTATCTGAATCCCTTTCTCAATACCCTCCTCAAATGTATGGACACAATACATTTGGAGGTGGAAGGAAACATCTGTGTTGAGATTTGGAACAAAAATACTAACCAACTACTTTTCAGGGAAAGTGCAAGGGAAGCGACTAGCTATCCATCTCCATTGTTGGAGAAAGCTGGAAAATGTCTCATTTGGGCATTGTTTGGCACCGCACAAGTCTGCCATGGTGATGTTACTCTCTATGTTATAAAAGAAGTGACGCACGAATATTTCTGCCAATTTTGGCTAGGAGAAAATTGATTCTCGTCGTAAGTGTGCAAACCATTCCAATGCTTGATCTATGAGACTCTTGGGAAAACTTTTGATGAGGTAATTATCATTATAAGACACCTCTGACATGCCATGTAAAAATATTTAACATGATCCATTGTGTCTCCCTTTCCTTTGTATTTGTCAAACTTTTGCATATCAAATTTCTTTGGAAAGGGTTGAAGGATCATTGTCTTGTCAAAAGCATAGGGGCATAGTTCTTCATATTGATATTTCCTTCTGCTCCCTATATTACTTTCTTGTAAGCTTAAAAACATTACTTTCATAGATTGTACTTCCTATGTGAGCAATTTTTTTTTAGTGGGAGAAGTGGGGATATATACGTGATGATTCCCTATGTATTCTTCTCCTTGTTTTTCTCGATGGATTTCGTTAATCTTAACCTTAGGCCTAAAATTTTGAACATTCTTGTTTACATCCTTCCATACATGGGAAGTAAGCATAGCTAGTTGCTGGCTTAGGTTACTCATTTGTTGTTGAATTGTGGCTTGGTTTATAGCCTCTTCTTCTAAAGGTTCCTCCTCTTCGTACTATGGAGGTTCTTCCACTGTCTCAAGTTCTACCTTGTTTCTTTGTGGCACTTTGATGAGGGGTATTCTATGCCCTACCACTTTATCATTTTTTGCATAAGAAGTGGAAGCATGCCCGCCTGTTAAAATATATTCCATATTGATAAGGGGGCATTCTTCCTTAGTAGTGTCATTTGTTTGTAGCATCGGTTCATTCTCGATGGGAAATTTGGCCCCTAATTCAATAACCCAGGCCAATACTCTATCTTTGTTTTTAAGAAGAAACTTGTCTAGTAGAATAGGGTCAAAATCAAAGTCCACGCATGGTGACTCTAATTAGTTTCTGTTGTGGTTGACCATTTCTTCTGTTTCCTTTTTTGTAGAAAATAGTGGTCCTAGGTCATGTACAATGAATGGGTTTAACCCTTGTTTATTAGAGGTTTCCCAAGCTTATGCTTTTTGTTCCTCATATGTCTATTGATTTAGCCCTAGACATGTTTTGGGAGCCATGTTTTTGTGATAATTTCACTAGGGTAAGTTGTAAATGTGTCTAAAGCCTAAAGACTACCCTCTTAAATGAAATGCAAGATGCACTGAGTTAAAAGTATAAATAAATCAATAGTGTGAAAATACCAACGTGATAAAGTGATAAATCACCAATGGTACAAGCATTTGGTATTGGAGCCCGTTCAAATGAAGTATCTCCTAGACTACGTTTCAAAGTAATTTGCATCGCAAGATGATCAACAAGATGTCTTCACTTACACTAAGATCAAGGGAATGAACAAAACATAAGTAACTACAAGAAGTCAATACATTCTCCCAATCAAGATATATGATGAGAAAGCTCAAACCTGATTAAGGCCTATATCTCAAAAAGTGCCAATTACAATTTGTGAATGACAAAAAAATATCACCAAGATATGTGTTGTATATATCTCCCCCCGGGTAGATATTGACAAACAAAAGAATATGGAAATCAAAGAAGCTCAGACCCCGACATTTATTACGTCACCCGTAGGTAAAACAGTGCACATCAAGAGGTTTTGACATGCAAAAATTCACGCCCTTATCACAGGTAAAATGTGCACAGCAAGAGGTGTCGACATGCAAAAATTCACGCCCTAGGCGCAGGTTAGAGGAGCACAACAAGAGGTGTCGACATGTAAAAAGTCGTGCCCTTGGCGCAGGTAAACGGCGCACAACACAGAGTGTCGACATGACAGAAGTCATGCACAAGGCACAGGTAGAAGGCACACATCAAAGAGTGTCGACATGAAAAAGTATGTGCCCATGGCGCAGGTAAGAATATGTCGACACGAAAATGGATGTGCCCATGGCGCAGGTAAGAAGATGTCGACACGAAAATGGATGTGCCCATAGCGCAGGTAAGAAGATGTCCACACGAAAATGGATGCACCCATGGTGCAGGTAAGAATATGTCAACATGAAAATAGATGCACCCATGGTGCATGTAAGAGTATGACGACACACACATGGATGTGCCAAGGTGCACCTTCAAGAGGTGTAACATTTTGAGCACTGACAAGAAGCAGACCCTGACCCAGATATTCAGATGGCCATAAATTTTCACAAGGAGCTCGGATTAATGCAAGGTTGGAATTTTTGGAAAGCTTATGAGGTCCTCTATCCAACTACAACTAGATATCTTTAATTGGGTAGGAAAAATTTCTTAGAAAAGTAAAATATAGTTCGCCACTTTTTGGGCTTGCTAGGGCCCTCACCTGCTGCCATAATGAGATAGATTAAATGCAGTCTAGAGGTGGTCGGGGTAGATTTGGATTTCCTCTCTCTTCCCTCTCTCATTCTTCCTATAAATTTTAATGAGGGGCTTCTTTCTAAATGTTGGAAATTCTTGTTTTGCCCCTCCCTTATTCTCTTTGGTAGGTGAATTTGTGAAGTTCAAACCTCCCATCTAAAAACTGTAATGTAACTTTTCCTCTTGGAACTTTGTGGTGTATTGTGTCAATATTTGGAAAAAATAATGCATGTCTGTGGATGATTCTCAACCCTCTTTGTGTTCATTTGGATCCTCTTGATCTTTCACTACAAATCTAGTTATCTGTGCATGATCTTGCATTGCATTTTAATGGTTTGTGTTTATTGGCAAGGAAGGTGTTCTTCATTCCTTAGTGCATCACCTTTGTTAGTTTAGGTTTATTTTTATACATCTTCTTACCCTATCTCCTTGGAAAGTTAGATTAGGTTTTTGATTAAACCCTCTGCATTTTATGTGTGCATCTGAACAGAGGAATAGGAACTGGCCTTCATCCAGAGAGCTTTTCTGATTTTGCAAGGTCCCACACTTGGGAAAAGCTCCATGTTATGCAATCACACTGAGAGTCTCAACCCATCGAGTTGTAGACATTTATGGGTGCTATGATTCACCATCAACAATATGTTAACCCACTTTGCGAGAAAGTGAAGTATTGATATCAAGGTGTTATTTATATAACACACACAAATGGTAACACCTATCACTCTTTGAAATCGAGGTAATTAATAGAATTGAACCAAAAAGCTCAAAGTATAGCCAAGAATAGTCAAAAGAGTGTATGCAATGTAACCGTACAATATAGGTATTTATGTCGAGTTTATATTAAAAAACAAGACTTAAATATAGAAATTGTAGTGATATGATACAAACAAGCTAACTCTTCCAAGGAAATCCGTGGTGAAGAACCACGCCTAACTATGATGATGATCTTGATGTGGGTATCAAGATCAAAATGGCTACCACTGATGTGAAAATTCCTCTACTCACTTTAGACATTTAACTAACCTAACCACAACATGGATGGGCGAAAATGAACATAAAAGTGAGAGAAACAGTCGAATGGTAACACAAAGGTAATCACACCTCTTCTGATTAACAAAGTGTCAAAATATTGTGAAGGAAATAGATCAAATAAAGGATGAAAAATGCTAGCTTCATTTCGGTAGAGTTTCACCTTGCCCTAAGGTAAGTAGAAACTAGGTGAAAGTAACACGTCACACGTTTCTCAATGAAAATATGGTTCACAACTCAACATTGTTTTAGAGCGGTCGAAGTGGGCTCCTGGCCAAAGTATATCCTCCTAGGTGGTTCCCTCATCGTAGGTGCTACAAATATTATCCATGAGCGGGATGATTTACCCAAAAATTTGTAATGACTAGTTTGAGAGTATCTCAACTTTGCCCCCTTCAAGCACATTGGGAAATAAATGTGTCCAAATGTGCACTTAAAAGGGTCATATAGGGACAACTTGTAACTCTATCTCACAAAGGATTTACTAGTCAGATAGGTAATGCAAAGCCCTTCTCATTTCATCCACAAGGTTCCAACTTGCATGGACTACTTTGGGGTTCCTAGAATCACCCCTGTTGTTGTAGCTTAAGGCATTATGCCAAAGGGGTTATGTTCCAGTTGAGTGGAGAGGGACGTACCCTTTTTTGAAACCTACAATAAGGTGTTTTGAACATTTTGTTCTTTTTATCTTGTTTTATTAGGTGTGGTTTTCTCAAAAAACCTTTTAGCAACCTGTAGAACAACTATATTAGTAGTTTTCACTTCGTTTTTAACACCTTTCTTTGACCAACTTAAGGTTATGTAGATAAAAAGTTGGTTAGCAGTTTTCTAGTTCATCAATTGAGGTAAAAGAGAACTCACACTTGGTTTTGATTACTAAGATCACCTAAAGGCGCAAAGGAAGAGCATACAAAAAGTGGAAATCCTACTAAAAGCAAATAAAAATGTTACTTTATCCGTAAAAAGCAAGTGATTTTAACATAAAAAATAGAATTTGTGCAAGTGCTTTTGATCTCCAAGATCACTTTGGAAAGTGCAAGGAGAGAGCATACGCACATTTCACAAATCCAATTTAAGCTAAGGAATGAAAAAAATCTTAATCATGTTAACTGAAATTTTAAGGAGATAACCCTATTTTTAAACCTATTAAATGTTTAGAAACCTGCATCAAAAATGTCAGAGAAACAATTAAAACAGACTATAAAAAATAAATTAATTTTGACAGTAACACCTGCGCATCTAAACTAACATGTACACACCCTAACCAATGGGTACGTGCCTACACCAACACCTACGTGGGTCTATTAAGATCAAAATAGTCACCAAAACCTATGTGCCCTAATCCAATAGGTACACTAGGGTTTCAATGAGGGCGCGTTTCTACCGATAGATACGCCTGCAACACAGAAACAAAGAACTCAAAATATGGAAAACAAGGACGTGACCCAAAACATGAGAATGACCACAACCCAAAATGGACATGTGAATCACAATGGAGACGTGGCCCAAGTAAAAAGAAGTCTACAATATTTTTACACAGTGATATTAATTACACAGACGTATCCAGAGAGACAAAGACACAGAAAGATCAACGAAGATGCAGACACATCCCTGCAGAGAAAATTCCTATTAACACAGAGGACACCTCAATAGGTACGTGACCTTTCTGATGGATACACATGTATATCAACATGTACGCATCACTGTAAAACACCTATGCGTGCCCTGTGTAAAACCTAAAAAAAACATGGATTTTCAAAATTTTAAGAGCAAACAGGTTACTAGTTAGTCAAAGCTTCCTATTTCTATTTTAAACCCACAAATGTATGTAAATAGAGTTCATTAATCCAAAGTTTAAAATATAAATGAAGAAATAACAAGTGGTTTAAACTAAAAATCTTGAAAACTAACTTTGAAAAACCTAAATGACCTCCATTAATGGAGGATGGACATAAGAGTCCCACCGGGCGTGCCAAAATGTGTGCAAGTGTTTTGTGCTTTTTAGCTAAGTTAGATGGATGAGAATTAACACCTAAATAGTTCTATAACAAAGCCAATGAAAAAAATATAAACACCATCAAAGATGAGAGCTAAACAAGATTAATATCTAGCATTAATGCATTAACTTTGAATTAACAATGTTGTAGTATATGAACCTCTACTTCTCTAGACTACCAACAAACAAGTAAATGGACCTAAATAAGCTTCATGGAAATCAATATTTGGTTTTCCTTGATATCTCTAAGAACCTAGGAATGGGGGGCTTATCAAAATTGGGCTACAATACCCTTTTGACACCTCCCATATGACCTAAGCACTTTAGGCTAGAAATAGGAAGCTTAGCTCCTCAAGATGACGCACTCTCAAGAGAACACAAAAGCAAGCTCTTAGTCTATTTTTCTATATGTTTTGCATTTGCTTTCTCAAAGAGTTTAGGTGTAAGTAAAAAGGTAGGTGGAGGGATCTTTATATAGCCCAAAGGATAAAGGATTCAACACATTCTCATGAATGTGGGATAAAGGTAAAACATGATTAGGAATGGATAAGGTTGCTTTATTAAAGGTAACCTTACTTTAGAAGGGTTTAATTTATTCTTAGCAAGTCATGGGAGTTGGGGGTGCTTTAATTAATCAAATGTGATTAACTAATAGGTAGATGTGAGCTTATAGAAGCCAATTAGAGGAATATTAGTATGATTTAGGCTATTAGAAAGGGATTAAATCAATTAAATATTGATTTACTAATTAAATGAAGGGGAAGACTAATTAATTAATAATAATTAATCTATATAGATAGAGGAAGTGATTAATTAACGAAAGGTTGTTAATTAGGTTGTTAGCTGGATAGGTGACTTAATCAATTAACGTATTATAATTTATTAACGACAACAAGAGGGAATATGAGTGCTTTTGTTGATATGTTATCGATTTGCGAGAAAGGGGATAATTAGCGCAATTTAAGTATTTAAATTGCTTGGGTGTAATTATAGGTTTCTACATCGCCCCAACCCTTTTTGCACTTTCTCGTCACTTTTTGGGCCTCTTCTAGCCATTTTTCATCTTTATATTTCTTATGGTCAGTATTTTCAGGGTTAATTATGAAATTAGAGAAAGAGAACTGTATAAATATAAATTTATGAGACCATAATGAGGTACCTAACATCATATACTACTATCATTCATCTAGATTTACATCCATATATTACATTGACATCCAAATAGCTCCATCATCAAGGCACAGGATAGGAAATTTGTATCACACTTTATAGGGGAGGGATTTTATTCTATTCCATGCACACATTCTATTATAATTTCTACATTTAGTTATTGCTCACTACTTCACAAAGTGTGAATGACACAAGAGAACCTAGGGCATGACATGCACACACTCACCAAAACTACATCTAGGTTTGAAATGTAGTATAAAAATCAGTTAGTAAGCCCACTATTGTGGCAGCTGAGGTCAGTTTGACCCATTTATTTGCATTTTTCTTGGGACCTTTCACCACTACCATGGATCTTTGTATCCTTCCTTTGGGCTCTTATGGATTCATCTTGGGTATGGATTGGTTATCTCTATACAGGGCCAGAGTGGATTGTTACCACAAGGTTATATCTTGTGCAGATGATTTGGAAGTTGAGTCAGTGATTTCAGGGGTTAGGAGAGCCATTTCTATTCACACCATCTCTGCTATGTAGATTAAGCGATGTGTATGACAGGGTTTCCAGATGTATGTCGTTACATTTAGTTACCGATCAGAGGATGGGTCTAGTGGACCATTGCTAGATGATCACCCCATTTTGAGAAAGTTTTCAAATGTCTTTCCAGGGGACCTACCGGGGTTACCACCCCCACATGAGATTGATTTTTACATAGATCTGGTTCCTAGAGCAGAGCCTATCTCACAAGAACCTTATCAGATGACTACACCATAGCTCTATGAACTCAAGTTGTAACTTGAGGGCCTTTTGAAGAAAGGCCTTATCCATCCTAGTGTATCCCCTTGGGGTGCACCTATGATTTTTGTGAATAAAAAGGATGGATCCTTGCGGTTGTGTATTGATTACCACCAGCTAAACAAAGTAACGATCAAGAATCGTTATCCCCTTTCATGCATTGATGATTTTTTTGATCAGATGAAGGGAGCCACAGTTTTCTCTAAGATTGATCTTAAGTCAGGTTATCATCAGCTAAGTATTTTGGAGGTAGGCATTCATAAGACCACTTTCTGTACGAGATATGGCCACTATGAGTTCATAGTGGTGCCTTTTGGTTTGACTAATGCCCCCACAATATTTATGAGTTTGATGAATGGGGTATTTAGGACCTTCTTAGATCACTTCGTGCTCATCTTCCTTGATGATGTTTTGATTTACTCACGTATGTGTGAGGAGCACAAGGGGCACCTTCGATAGGTTCTTTAGTGTCTTCAGAGTAGCAGACTTTACGGGAACTTAGAGAAGTGTGCATTTTTAGATGGAGGTGCAGTATTTGGGTCACATCATTTCTGGGGAAGGTATCATCATTGATCCTTCCAAGATTAGAACCATTATGGATTGGCCAACACCCACTACTATGACTGAGGTGTGTAGCTTCATGGGATTAGTAGGTTACTACCAGAGATTTGTTCAGGACTTCTCTCAGATTGCACACCCCATCACTTCCCTTCAGAGGAAAGGGAAGAAGTTTTTTTGGTCATATAGGTGCAAGCAGGCCTTCAGTACACTGAAGAAATGTCTCACTACAGCCCCTATTCTTGTAGTGTTGGGTCCTTAGGGTGAGTTCTTTGTTTACATGGATGCTTCTTTAGCAGGGCTTGGAGGTGTGTTGATGTAGGAGGGAAGAGTAGTGGCTTTTGAGTCTCGCAAACTCAAAGATTACGAGCTTAATTATCTGACTCATGATCTTGAGCTTGTATCAGTTGTGCATGCTTTGGTTTGATGGAGGCACTTTTTGCTTGGTCGGAGATTCACACTTAGGAAAAATCACCTGAGTCTTCGCCACCTCTTCACACAACCCAATCTCAATGCTCGTCAGTGGCGTTGGATGGAGTTGCTTTGTGAGTATGATATGGAGATAGAGCATGTGAAAGGGAAGGAGAATGTGGTGGCATACACTCTCAGTAGATGGAGACATGTGGCTATGGCCACCTCAGTGAGCACATATTTGTGGAGCAGGATTCTTCAGTAGCTTCCTCTTGACAGCTTCTACATTGCAGTTCGAGCAAAGATCGAGTCTTAGAGACCCCTCGAGGGGAATTTGATGGTTTTTCCTTAGAGGCAGATGGTCTTCTCAGGCACAGAGGCCAGATTTATGTTCCCAGAGATGGAGGCTTGAGGCAGGACATCTTGGTAGAGGCACATCGTGCACCCTATTCATCCCATCCCAGGGTGAAGAAGATGCACGCCACCTTGAGATAGTTATATCATTGGAGAGGACTTCATAGAGACGTGGCCCAGTTTGTGTCATGATGTTTAGAGTGCCAGAAAGTGAAGGATGAGCATCAACATCTAGTTGGCCTTATTTTCCCTCATGCTATACTAGAGTAGAAATGGGACACCATTTCCATGGACTTCATTCTTGGGCTACCGATGTCGAGATATCACCACAACACCATCATGGTCATGGTTGATAAATTGAAAAAAGTGGCTCACTTTTCTCTGGTGAAAACCACTTATACAACTAGTGCAGTGGCATGGGTATACTTGGATGAGATTGTCAAGTTTCACAGGATTATGTGGAAGATCATTAGTGACCACGATCCTTTGTATACTTCCCATTTTTGGACTACCATGCAGCATGCCCTCGGGACGAAGATCAATTTCAGCACAACATATCACCCTGAGACAGATGGATAGATTGAGCAGGTGAATCATATTTTAGAGGACATGCTCAGGATGTATGTGATGGATCAACAGTCTAGATGGGAGGAGTACCTATACTTGGTGGAGTTTTCCTACAATAATAGTTTTCAGAGTTCTATAGGCATGGCTCCTTTTCAGGATTTGTATGGTAGAGAGTGCATGACACCTCTTAGCTAGGACAGGCTAGAGGATAGGGTTTCTCTTAGATCAGATTTGTTGCAGGACATGGAGCAGTAGGTGGTTTTGATCAGACAGAGACTACAGGAGGCACATGATAGACATAAGAAGTATGCAGATTAGCATAGGACTAACTGTAGTTTTGATGTGGGCATGAAGGTGTTCCTTCATCTTAGGCCACACAAGATCCCTATCCATTATGGAAAATGTTCTAAGTTAGCTCCTACATTCGTGGGTCCTTTTGAGATCTTAGAGCATATCATACCTTTGGCCTACCATCTAGCATTGCCACCTAGCTTGTCTCACATACATGATGTGTTTCATGTTTTAATTCTTAGGAGATATGTTGCAGATCCTTCTCATGTGTTAGATTGGATATCTTTTTAGATGCAGGATCAGGGGCAGGTGATGGTGGAGCCCGTTTGTATCCTAGATTGCAAGACCCTAGGCCTTTGAGGTAGAGAGGTTGATTAAGTTCGGGTGTAGTGGGACAAATATGATGAGACTGCAACTACATAGGAGGATGCTACTTCGTTACGAGTTTAGTTTCCACATTTTTTCCAGTGAATTCTAAGAGGAATTTGAGTCTAAGGGGAGAGGGATGTAGTGCCCACTTCCTTTTTACACCTATTTGATACTAATCATGATATTTATAATTAGATTATGATTATGGACATTATTATAGTTTTGATTTAGTATGATGTTAGATATTTGATCATGGATTATTGTTGACTTTGATTCTTATATGATGCATGATGATTATTAGAGACATTTTATATGTTGATGATGATATATTGTTGGACATGGTTATATGATGGATGTTGTTCGGACTTGTGATATTTGGATATTGTGAGTAGACCTAGAAATGGAAAATTATTGGATGATGATATAGTTGTTGATAAAACTATAAATGATATTGTTAGATTGCTTTGATGTTGTTGTGATTCATATATCTAGATGATTTTAGGATTTTAATTATATTTATATTATTTTGGACGTTTTGATATGGTGAAGAGGCCGAAGGAGTTATTTGTGTTTTGCAGGTTAAAACTATCACAACAAACATCAGGGGATTGGAGACCAACCACATTCGAATTCTAGATGAATTCAATAAGGTCACCATGGCAACTAATATTTGTTTGTGTGTGTTATTTGTGTTAGGGATTCCCATGGGGTGGGGGGTCACCTTTAAATGTGACCAAGGGATTTTATGTGTTTCTTTTATTTGGTCCCTTTTTTTATGTTTGCATGTGTTTATTTTGTGGTGCACTTACCCCTTTCATTATTTATTTAATGGTGTGTAAATATTGTGAGTAATCATATCGTTTAGTTAATTAATTGAAATATGTCACAAGAATGTAATTCATAGATTTGTTGGCCATGTTTTAGAGTGTTGCAAGAATGTGTAAGTAATGTGTAATTGACTTTGTAATTGATGTGTAATTTAACTTTTGAGTGTGAAACACTCCACTTTCTTGGAAATTAAAATTTTTCCTTGGAGGTTTATTTTGGAGGCTTTGTGGGACAAGTTAAACTTGTTCCATGCCTCTTAAATTTACATACCAACCCATTGCCTATGGTTGGAGGGTTAAATTTAGACCTTTTTATGCATTTTTTACAAGTCAACTTGAATGTTGTAATTGCACTTTTCTTACATAATTTAATTTCAGTCCTTTAGGGTGTGGGTTGGATTTGAGTGTATAAGTAAACTGTCATATTATTCACCCACCTATTTATTATGCATTGGAGAATGAAGTTGAATTTTGTGTTGGAGTTGAGGATGTGTGAAGTGGCATCCTACATGGATCCACCTCACCCTCTTCTCTTCCCTCTTCTATAAAATTCAAATTCCTTGTCTTGTTTTGGGTTGCTTCACTTTTATCACTTCATTTTGGGAGACTTCCTTTTGGTTTTGGAGAGCTCTTGCTTTTGGAGAAGTTGGGAAGTTTGTTGGATACTTGTGTTGGGTTGATTTTTGGATTGCTTGCATTGGAAGGAGCTTGTTGTTTTGAAATTGAAACAAACTCCATCATGGAGAGGTAAGAGCTTAGCTCTTGGAAATGCTCTTCTTTTCCCTTTTATGAATATGTAAATGCTGGTATGTTTGTTATTGTTGTGGGATATTGGGTAGATGGATTAGGAATGGTGTAGGAGAAGACTATGGGGCACTCTTGAGGGAGGCATAAGTGTTTTGGGGAGGTATAAGTGTGGATGGAGTTGGGTTTTGGGTTCCACCTTGTAAAAAAGAAATAACTTGCATTTATTTACTCGTTATGGGGTACCATAAGAGGTTGGGGAGGCATAAGGAAATGTGAGGAATAAGGGGTACTTGGGGAGGCATAAGGAATGTCAGGGTTTTGATATACTATTTTTGGTGGTTTGTAACTCAGGTGGTGATACCCATTTCCCTGTTTGGGAGGCATAAGAAGCATCCCCCATAGTTCTTTCTCCTTTGGCTTGCTTGATGAAGCCTTAGTATTGTTTGTCATGTTTTAATGTAGTTGTAAAACTACATTCTATTTTGGACTGTGTTTTATTTTGAAAATGTTGCTTGTATGTTTGTGGAAGCCTGTTGTTGCCATGAGTTGGATCACATCTTTTATTACATTGTGGTTGGGGCTCAGGGGCCAATGAAGAAGGATGGATTCTCTTCTTCATTGGATGTCTTGGTTGGGTGGAGAGCATTGTCTTTCTCCTACTCCTGTTGTGATCAAATTGGAAGAATGAGGAGTATGCATCTTGTTGTTTGGAGATGAGAAAAGATAGTTTGACAATCCCTTGTGAAATGAAATCTCATTGTAACCTTCCCACTTGAAGTGGATGATCTTGTAAATGTTTGTAATGGAAAGATGTTGTATTTTGCAAGTGAAATTTGAATTGTAAAAGAGTTATACTCTGTATTCTGTTTAGAAATAATGTGAAAGAATGATACATGTTTGGTATACTGTATTTTGTAATCAAATGGAAAGGAAGTTGTAAGAGTTCATTTGAATTAATGAAAATGGTTTTGTCTTGTCCATATGATGTTATTCCATTGGAAATCTGTGTTTATCATACTCTATGAAAATCTTGAAAAGTAAAGTGGAACACGTGAAAAGGAAATGTATTGTCTGTCCTGTATACAATAAATGATTTTGGAAGAAATGAAAGAAGGAAGTTGTAAGTTGTATTTTGGAATCAAATAAATGAATGTAATGATTTTCTCAAATTGAATTGTTGTATTGAATCTGATCATGTCAATGTATTGAAATCTCTGTTTGAAAGGAAGAAATGCATGTGAGAAAAATAACAGTATTTTGTCTCTTTGAAATGTGAAAAATTTGAAATCAAAAATTGCATTTTGGTCTTGAATAGTTTGATTTGAATCAACTAAAATGTGTTAGATTGGAATTGGAACATATTCTAAATACTTGGAAGAAGAAATGGCAAATAGACCCATCAAAATTTGATCCCTATTATTTGTAATTTCAAACTAGCAATTATCTAAACCAAAAATGCACAGTTTGAACCTGCACAATTAATAAAATAATGAATTAAATGATTGAATTGAAGTAGTAGGCCCTAAAAGATTTCAAATAGACAAAAAAACTTAAAGGAAATGTGTCAAAACTTAGCAAAATTGGGCTCAAACCGTTTATAGTTGTTTTTCTGTCAAGAAACAGAAATACTCAAATTGCAAATCAATCAGACAAATTGTATCTTGAATCCTTCTTAAATCCATTTAGGAACAATCCTCCATGTCTATTTGACATGTTGAGAGAGGAAGAAGATCAAATTGAATGGATCTAACAAGTTAAAAATTACCAGCTCGCACTTTAAAAGTCTGCAAGATGTTTTCTAAAAATTGACGCCTTAAAATTTTTCAAGACCTAAAATTAATAATCTCTGGGAAAATAGGACATTGATATCTTTCCATAAAGTCCTTGTTTTCTAAAAACTGATCTCTCTATCAAAACTTATGGCCTTCTGAATTTTTCTTCACTTGGCGTTAAATTTTTGGGAAAAATTTCCTTGGTGGGTGCGTGGCCCGAATTTTTCCCTTAAGCACTTACGAAAATTTTTGGGAAAATTTTCTAAATTTTCCCTGCCACCATGCAAGCCCAAAACCAATCATAGGCTGCCATGTGGCACCATGAGGTGTTAGCGGAGGGGCAGATCCCTTTTTTAACTTAGCACTTTCGTAAAATTTTGGGAAATTTTCCTAATTTTTCCCGCCCACCCACAACCAATCAGGTGATGCCACGTGGCATCATGAGGCATCGACGGAGGAATGGGTCCATTATTGTCCTTTGCATCTTGGAATTTTTTTTGAAAATTTTCCAAGTTTTCCCCGGTGTTCTGCCAGCCTGTAGCCAATCAAGGGCTACCACGTGGCATCGCGAGGTGCCGACAGAGGTGCGAGTCTATGTACCCTCTTAGGGCCCTTCGGGGTTAAGTCAATTTTCTCCCTGCCGACCCCACCTTCCCTTTTTTATCTTAGGAGATGCCACATGTCCTTTATGGAATTGTGAGAGTGTGGGCACAAAGCCAACTTTTCACCCCGCAGGAGAATTTGCAAATTGTCCCCCTCCACCCCGCTTTTCCCATTTTTTCCCCAAGCTTCCTTAGGGAGTGCCACCTGTCCCTTGTGGACTTGCATACCCACGAAAGAAAGAGCAAAAATGTGATTTTTTCCCCCACGTGGAAAATTTTCCAAAATTCTCCCCGTGGCCCGCCAACCCACCCTTTGGACAAATTTTCTCCCCTTGGTTCGCAGGCCTGACCTTAAGGAAAATTTTCACCCCAAGGCCCACCGGCCCATAACTTGAAACATATAATGAGTTAGGAGGAATTATTTATATCATTGGAAAGGTGAAAAAATTTCCTATCCAATGTGAGTAATTTAGGAAAAAATTTAATGTGTTAAGGGTGATAAAAATCATTTTGAAACTTTAAGCCTGTTAAGGAGTGGGTATGGTGAGGAATTACCCTCTGAACCTAACTGAAACTTATAACCCTAAATTTTGGACCTTATGACCTCTAAAAGTTATTAATAAAAGAAAATTATATTCTAGTAGATTAGAATTGTTCCATAACCTATTAGTGACAACTGTTGTCTTGTAACATGGTTGTAGATTCTTAAAAAAAAAACTATTCCATAATTTTCCTAACTAATCCTAGGTTGTTCTTAGGTCTCAAGTGGGTTTTTTTTAACGGGCGTTACACAAGGGCCTAATGAACACTTATTTGATTATGTCTTGTATCACAAAAAAAACTTAGCAAAGATGTCTAATGTCCTTACAGATCCTGAGCTTCAGGATTTATTCATCCAGAGTCTATTACCACCCCTATAGGAGAGTATTCTCTTTGCAAATTCTCCTTTATTTGATCAACTTTTTCATACTCTCAAGCTTCGTGAGACTAAATTATTATCCATATGCAAGCTTAAATATCAAGAATGAGCATCATCATACACATGCTTTCAAATTAAACCACCATCCAAACCCTCTTCAACTAAACCAATGGACAGAAAAACCAATGTAAATGAAGTCTCTACTCCTAGGGAGCTTCGACCACAACTATACAGACGTAATTTTACTAAGATTAGTACACCACTGATCATTTTTCTACCACAACTCATCGATAGTAATAGTATTATCTTACCATCACCACTACAACTTGACCCCTCTCGACCCAAAGGGTGTAATTTAGATGGAAATTCTTATTGTGATTATCATCAATGCATTGGACATTCCACTGATCTTTGTTTTTGGTTACAACATATCATTCAATATATTCTTGACATTGGTCAAATTGATCTTCTGTAATCTACAACATCCACACCTACTAATGAAAATAAAAAAATTAATATTTTTAACAACCCCTTGCCAAAACATGATATGAAAACAACTGATTCCTCTGCTAATTATGTCTATCAAACAATATCTTCTTCCCCAAGAGCTCTAGATTTCTTAGTTTCTAACATTGAAGCTTCTCCACCTATCATTTCCATTTCCAGCATTGATTTTCACACTAAGTTTACATATAACCATTTGGAAATATGCACATCTATTGGATCAACCTCCATCAACAAAACTAAGGTTGATCCATCATGGCCCGTTAATGAGTGTTTTATGTCACTCCTTAAGGCTATCGGGTATCCTCTATCTCAAGTTGAATACCCTTTCGATAAATCCTTTGGAATTGTTTAACTATATGTCACGGTTGGTCCTCTTGCAATGTTTGTACCTTTCCTTGTTGGAAATACAGCTGATGGATGTGACATGATCCTTGGTATTAACTAGATTCATCACTCTCAATATATCATTTCCATGAATTATTTGTGCCTCAAGTTAATTCATAACAATCATATCATTTATATTGATGGTGTCCCTCTATCTACTCCATGGTCACAATCTACTCGCACATTATCTAGCACATTCCCTACTCCATCTAGTGCATCACATTCTATGTTTCTCAAATCCCAATCTACTCCTAGTTCACCTACTCATGTATCATATGCACAATCGCATCACTCCACTAGCCCTGCACATAAGTATAGTCCTATTCCTTGCATAGTTATTACATCTCAACATAGATCACCACCTTGTTTTGTTCCATGTAGATATTCTTCACCTTCAAATTTTGTATCATATAGAACTCCATCACCAATGCATTTGTGATGCCACAACCTTCTTCATACATTCATCCCTCACATGTGCATAGGATTCATTCACCACTACAACATTTTTCTACTATACCTTCATTATTAGAGCATGGTCATATGCTTTCACCTCCTGCATCAGATGAAGGACCTCCATCCTTCACCATCATTAGATAGTACATTCATTCAAACATACTTGGCAGGAATGACACCCCACCTTCCCCCCTACATAGTTTTAGCATAGTCAAAATCATTATCTTTTACATTCCTATACATTCATATATTCACATAAGACATACTCATCATACATTCTAGTTTCATTACATGATGACACACTCATGTGCTTCAGTTCACACTTGAATGTTGAAGGATACATACTACACATCAACCCAACACACTAAACCATAGGCACTACATACTACATCTACTCACACATAACACGTCTTACATGATACATTCTATAGTTAGTCTACTTCATTGCACATCTACATGTTATACATATTACATCATACATCCTACATTTAGGCTACATCATGTCGACCGTTACATATTTACATATCATACATACTTTACATATCATATTAGTGTTCATCATACATATGTCACACCCCTATTTTCCATGAGTCTAACATTACATCCTACTCATTATACATACTACTCATCACACCTACTACTTTTAGTCTACATACACACCTTGCATTGCATCTTATACATCATACATTACACATTCCACACATCACATGGTCATCTCTTAGCATCACACATACTATTCTACGTGTTGCACTCACCACCCTTTGATGCAATTTAGTTCCTCAGTCCATACTTGACTACCGAGAGTTTACAAATCAAATGGACCTTACACATTTATTACTCAACCTTTCACAATGCGACATTCCTAGGTTAGTGACATATGTTTTAGGCTAAATCATCACCTATTCTATCATTTTGTAGTGGTATACACCTTAGGTTACATCACCACTCTCTCTTATTCATCTTATAGTGACATATGCTTTAGGGAAAATTTTCACCTATTATATCATTTTCTAGTGGGCTACACCTTAGGCTACATAACCACACCCTCCTTTCATTTTGTAGTGGTATACGTTTAGGGATAAATCATCACTCATCCCTTCATCTTATAGTGATATATGCTTAGGATAAATCATCACTTATATGTTCATTTTTTTGTGATATACGCTTCATCTATAGGGTTCACACATGCACCATCACTAGGTTACATATCATCAATATACACATACACATTCATCACAATGCATTAGACACAACACACACTATTCGACCATTTCCCGATGACACAATCTCGTTTACGGTTCATTATTGACTGCTGAGGGATCAAACAAAATAAACCTCACTGCATACATTTACATTTACTCGGGGGGCATGTGGCTCCTATCATTCCATCTTGCATTCCATTCCACCCATCCACAACATGCTACATATTATGGTTGCTTATACTCTTGATTACTATGGCTTGTTCATGGTCACTTTATTACACATGCTAGTTAGCTTACTTGTATATCATACACATATGAATTTTCACACATTTTCTAGTTGTGATCGTAAATACAAGTATCTTACATGTAGCACAAATTATCTCCTTCTACCCTTCCTACGTTGGTCACGGGGGGCATCCACATTGATCTCTTCCAGGTGATATTGTTTCATTTTGTACGTAGCACTTTACATTGATTTCTTATACACGCTTTTGACATACTAGTTAAGTTTCTAACAAGCTAACATGTGCTTCATGTGTAGTAGTTTTTATGTAGGGATATTTATTTTCATACTTGTTTGATTACATTGTCTAGCATTATCTTCTATTGTTTGAGGGCCTTGCCCTATATTTGGTGTGCACACTTGTTTATTATTTACGGCCATGATGGCCTTGCATTTTTTACAACATTGTGAGTGATGTCCTATGTTTACAACCCACTTTTTGTGGTTTACTTGTCTTCTTGTGTGTTTAAATTACTTTTTTTGGTATCTTACACATTATTTTTGTAGCTTATACATGGTTTTCTACATTCATGTGTGTTTACACTTATTTTTGGCTAGCCTTCTTGTTTGTACGTTCCTTGTTTTGTACCAAGCACTTTTTAGCGTTACAACATACATGCGGTTGGCCCTCTTTTGGGGCTACATGTCTCTTATTAGAGAAATCACATGCACCCACCCCCAAAGAAGGGGGGCATCATTTGGGTGTTTACATACTAAAACAATGTATTTACACCGGTTCAGTTTAGTGCACTTTCCACCCTTGAAATTGTGGGTTACATAAAGTGAGTGGGTTCAGACAAGTCTACAAATTCCATACACAGTGGATTTATAATACATGGTGTCCTTAGCATTTTTGGGAAGCAGTTACAGGATTAGAGGTTACAATGGGTGTGCCTCTCTACTCTACTTCGGCTAGTGACATCGGATCATCCAAAAAACTAGGACAGTACATATATCTCTATACACAGTTCATGGAAGTAGTTAGAGATTGGAGGACACAAAGAATTTCCTCCCTACACTTCTTTGGCCTATGGCGTGAGATCACCCCAAAAACTCGTAGTACAAGATATCCTTCTACACTTTCCCTCTTGACATGGATTAGGTGCACATGTTCCATTTACCTTTACATTTAAATTTTTCATTTACATTAGCATATTTTACATACACATGTGTCTTTTACATAGAGTTTTAACATTTACATACATACATATTTTACTACATGATCATTTTCTCCTTGTAGGTTCAGTTGTATGAGAAATAAGTAGTCAAATGGGGGCAACAATAACAACAAAAATGACAACAACAAAAATGTTCCATGGAAGCACACATGTTTTACAAACCATGCAAGTACACTACACACTCTGACATCTAGACACACACGTTCTACCCTAGGTTCACTCTCATTACTTTTTTCTTGTGTATTTTTCATCTATAGTTTCCACGCTCCATATTTTTGTTATTCCATGCTTTTTTCTAGTCCTTCGGTGCATTTCTACTAAACTCTTCATTGACATCAGGTACACATCTCTGTCTACTTTATGTTACCGAGCTTTCCACTCACTAACATAAAGTGGGGGAAAAATGTAGTCACAAAATCATGCACTTTAGACATTTATTTATCCCAGTCTCATACTACTATTTAGAAGGTTCTTGAATGAAGAAATTACTAATTAACCCCTATTATTTGGCCATATTGTTTGTTTTATTTTATAATTTATGACCTATTGCACCCATATTCCAAACCATTTTCTAACATTCCGTGTTATTTTATCCTCAGGTGGGGTGCCAATATTTGTACTGGGGCGTTGTACGAATGAAAATCGACACGTAACCTTTGATTGCACTTGAACTCCCAAGGTTGTGTCAGGATGACTGATGTGGAATGTATGGATGGCTATGGGTAGCGAAAATGTGATATGTAGATGAAAATATATGGAAATGGGAAAAACAAGATATTAAGGGAAAATGATGTCCTCAATGCGCAATATCAGGATCTTCTCGTCAAGATCGAGGAAATCCCTTCTAACCTGAATGGGTCTAATGGATGGGTCAAAAATAATAGCCACACGAAGACTCTAATCAATGTCAAGCTCCACAAAAATACTTTCCAATGGTTTTGGTATATGTGGAAAACTAATGGGTGCCTCGTAACGATTTCTAAACAAGGTCATTGAATATATGAGAGAGAGGCATAGTTCCACTAGTTCTATGGGTGATTAGATGGTTCAATATAGAACATGAAATTTCTATAAGCATCTCAGTTCAATATGTTTAGTTGTCTGATAATGTCTGGTATGTGTGGGGATTATATAAACACTTGTGCATGTAATCTGATATCTAAGTCTATCTGGTCCTTGGGTTCGTTTAGTTGTGGAACCCTGGGATCAAAACCATAAAATCTTTCCGGTTGTGTTCTAGTGATGGTCATGTGTGCATTGGTGTGTTTTTAATCTAGTCGAAGCAAATAACAGTCTAATCTAAATAAGAAAAGGAGTGCACTATGTTTTTGTATTTTGTAATATAAATGAAGTGAAAAAATACAAAGCAACTAATCTAATTAAAATAAATATTTTTGTGTTTTTATGTAATTTTATGAATTAAATGAAGAAATGAAGAAATGAAAGATTCTAATCTAACTAACAAATCTTAACACAAACAAACAACTGGATGTAGTTGTTTATCTATGCAGACAAAATATAACATATCCTAAAAAACTAAAGCTTCTCTAAAATATGGATGTGAATTAAATCCTCTACTTTGCCTCAGAGGCACGAGAAGAAATTGGAGCTTCACAGAATCTTTAATTCCCCTACAACTTCCTCGATAAAAGTAAAGAAATATTTTATGGAGGATGTTCTAAATGAAATTATACTTCGGTTGAATTCTAAATTAACACAAAATCTTTCTTCCAGAATTGTCTCTTTATAAATCTATAGAGATAGGAAAAGGAAATGATCTACTGTAACTATTTAATGATTGTAACAATGAAAATGAAAATGCCTTTTCTATTGTGGTAAATAATGTGCATACAAATTTCTCAAAAATAAAAAAGAATTAAAGAAATGATGAAACCCAAATACAAACCCAACTTGGTAATTACAGTGTTGTGGAAATCCAATTGTGGTATGCTTTTGTGTCCTCTCTGTATTCTTTTCCAACCTTCAGTGTTCACGTGTGTCCAAGGACATAGGAATGCATAGTAAGCTAGAAGAAGGTGTTAGAGCAAGTAATGGCTTACCAGGCAATCTGGTAGCAATGCAACCAGAGGAAGAACAATGCAAGTGAACAAAGCTTAATTGTGTAATCTCTAATAGGATTGTAGCAACATAACATAACATAACAATACACGACAAAATTCTTTGGCCCTTTACTTCAGAAGAAGTGATGGTTTTATAGAAGGTTGGCTGGGCTGTTCACTATCACACTTGGTAGTCATGGGGTGCCACATCAACACATGAAGGGGCAATTAAATATTCAATTACAAATCACAAGTGAAAGAGGGGTTTGATATGAATCATTCAAGCCTGAAACTAGCTAAATTGATTCACAAACATGTGCTAGAATTGAACTGGAGTGAATTAACACACGTCTAATTCATGCATGAAGAGTTATGGAAAATTCACACAAAACCACTGCCCTATGTGGGGAGAAAGTTACATAACCGATGCCCAAGTAGGGCAGCGGTTACATAACCACCACCCAGGTAGGGTGATAGTTCCGTAACTAGAGGCCAAAAACTAAGGGAAAATGTTGTAGGAAGATGCAAAAAAGTAGGAAATGGCTAAGTAAGGTAAAATAGGCTACAAATATAAGTTTCAAAGAGGTTAAGGAGCTCAAAATCCTTTGGAAAAGACATGAATCATCATTGAGGAATTTTTGAATGATTTTCTGACAATATACCCCATGAAAATTTGGGTGTGTACATATTACCCCCTTGGAGAAGCATTTTAGCCATGAATAACTGTAAAACATAGAGTCTGAGTATGACGTTCCTGAAATGGGGAGTTAAAAGTTATACTTGTCATGCCTGTGTGCCGAAATGTCACCATCCAAGCTCCTGCTACCTACAAGACAAAATAAAGACTCAAGTGCAGATAGATATGATATCGAAAAATAAACACTAAAACAAATGATAAGAGGACTTACCATCTACGTGGGGATAGAAGTATACATGTGCCAAAAATCTAGCCCTCTAAAGCATATACACTCAAAATGAAGTTAAAACAAATCATATTTATATAACCAAAAAAATCATTTTCAAATTCATTTGCACATATCCTCATTGTGATTTTGGAGCTTTGGACCAATGGTCACCGTTGTGAGCAAGAGTATAGTACAAAATATGAGCGTGATGAAGTAATCATGGCCCCACGAATGAGAGATACAACAGTGAAGACAAAGGTTAGTATTTCAAATTTGTTTATTTGAAACCTAAAATGTGAAATTTTGAGAAATATACACCTAGGGGGGGTTATTTTTGAAATTTCTTGAGTCAAAATGTTCCCTAGAGGGCCGCCTAAGCGGGTCTCACTTTTGTTTTATTTAAAATGGTCATTTTTTTGTCATTTTTTTCATTTTTGGGTCGAAGGGGATGACTCGTCCATTCTATACGTGCTCACCACCCTACACAGGGTGGCGATTATGAAACCATCACCCTGCATAGGGGGAAGTCACCTAACCACTACAGTAATTATGTGACCTTGCACAGGGTGGTGGTTTCGTAATTGTCGGGGAAAAACCTTATTTTGACTAACTTGGATGATTTGTTTTTTCTTTTCAGTTGTTTTATATTATTTTTGATGAGATTATGCCTTGAAACATGCTACTAAATGTTATCACCAAATCACTGCACCCCCCGAATGGTATGAGTGCAAATGGAACATTCAGTTTAATTGGGTAACATGGGATCACCTCTCAAACTATGGGAATTACGGGTTTGAGGTGAACCTCAAGAGAACACTGACTTCCTCTTCCTAAAATAAGCACTACACTACTCCTAATGCTTTAAAAACAACTACATAGACCTATATTAACATTTCTAGGGGATTTGGGAGAGATATTTGTAAGAAATAAAACCTAAATTAGAAGTGGTGATGCACCAAGAAAGGGGTTTGCTAGACAAAATCCTGGCTTTCCAATGAAGAGAGATGATAATGAGGAGGACAAAGATACATCACATACTTAATTTACATACAATACTTCATTCCTTGATAAGCACAATGACCTCCAAAACTTGCAAAAGGCACCAATATTGCACAATACCCCTGTAGACACAAAGAAAGGAAAATGGAAGAAGAAAAAAATAATGCAAGGACAAATAATTAGCCACAAAACATAATTTTATTATTCCAAGAACTTGCACATTACACTATTATAGTAGGGAGGGAAAGAAGCTATCAGAACAATTTTCAGAAGAAAGTCTTGAGAGCCTACAAATTCATAACAACTCAGCTTGTGAAGTGAGGGAAAGCTTGGAAAAATGTCTAATTTCTTTGAATAATGCATTCCCTTTACATTTTATAGGAAGTGTGAGCTGGTGAGAGAAAGAAGGAAGAAATCATAAAAATTATGCCAGAATGTAGCAGATGAGTAACTATATTGTTGGTCATGCTTGCTTGGTGGTCTCATTAATTGTGCCTAGAAAAACTCCCCACTCCATGATGCTTCATAAATTTAAAACCTTCTCCATTTAATTAAAATAATAATTTAAAAATCCTCAGAGATCATTTTAGGTCCACTTGTGGGACCCCGTGGGTCTAAATTTACATTTAAAGGGTTTTAGTGTGTTAGATCAATACATGACTCACTTTGTGGATTCCTACACTTGTCCTTATTGTCTCCGGATCGACCGGATTTGGTTTGGTGAAATTTCATGTATTGTCTTCGTATCGAATCATTACGACGAGCTTTAGGAATAGCCTAAATTCTGCCTTAAAATTTCCTCGCACAACACGTTACCAATTTAGTTTCTTTATTGGCCTTCTATTCAATACACTCACCAAATCAAATGATTCGACTTATTGGACTCCTTTTTCACAAGCTCCGATACTACCTTCACACTACACGTTTTACATTAAAATCACCCCACATAAATTTACTTGCATTAAATATCCCTTGCTTTGTTTTTCATCAGTCGGGCCACATGGTATTTCTTTTCCTTGGTCGATGAACACTTCTTCTCAACCACCCCCGAGCAAGGGTTAAATTTGATTGCCATTTTTACATTTTTCATGATTTTATCGTAAAATACCTACAAATATTTCAAATAACCGTCACATGTAACTTGCATGTTTTAAGTTTCACCATCATTTTTTATATAGATTTATATGTAAAATATACCTGTATATATTAAAAATAGTTAAATATATATAAAACTATATATTATATATTTTATTAATAGTATAAAAATAACACTATTTTCCATATTTGAAAGGTAGTATTTAGAAATTATCGTCACCTAAATTTTTTTTGAGAGGCATAGGTGGCCGTTAAATTTAACCCCTGGCCTCGAGTTCTTTACTCACCACATTTCATTTCTACGACCGAGTCTTTGATTGATACATATTGCATTGGCTAGTGACTCAAGCATTTTACAAGTGGCTTCAAGGTTTAAATGCCCTAAGTGAGGCATTCACTTCACATTTGTTGACTCGGTATGCATTTTAATGCCCTCCCAAATTGGCTCATTTGGGCCTTTGCATTTTAATTGAGCACCTGACTTGGTCCACTCCCCCTATGTTGACATGGCAAGCCATTCCATTACTCCCAGCCTCAACAATCCGCCACGAATATTTTTCGACCCACTTTGGAATCTCCTTCATGCTGACTCGGTCCACTTCAGGCATTGAATCTTGAAATAACTCAGATCGACATCTTAATGAACCCCAAAGACATGGATTCCTAAAATCTGAAAATCATACTCTCTGAACTCTGAATTTTGGAATTTGGGCTTCGGAAGAATGGCCTCAATCTATTCACCAACCTACCCGATAACATATTATCTACATCAAACATGACCTCTTGAATTCCACAAGTGTACGCCATCTTCAGAAAATAATCCACATGTTGAAGTTTGTAACTCCTCGCAACTACAAAATCCCTCATTATAGATATCAACCATGTCCAAGAGGTTCTTTGTATTGAATCATGGGATGATATTCTTGGATGCTTGATTGTAATAATTAGGTCTAACCCCCCCTTGAGATAAATTCATATCTCAGGTCTTGATCTGGGTTCGTAATTCTTCCACTAGGGACGTTCCACATAATATCTAAAAGGAGGTCGAGCGTTTAATGCTATTTATTTACGTATGTGCAATAGTCTTCTATTGATATCCTGAGGCTAATGAATACCCATAGTCCATATGACACATTTATCGATGGAATTTACTTCTGAAGTGACCACTAAAAATCTCCATCATGTGACCTCTTCAATTGCTATGGTTGATTGATATGATTTAAGATCGACCATATTAATTATACCGTTCGATGATGCTTTATTGCCTTTGCTAAAGGATGACCCAAGCTATGATAACAAAGTGGGTGACAAATTAAAGGAATGGTCATTTATCTAGACTGTGATAAGACTCATAAGGAGAGTTTACATTTGGTGAGATAGTCCAATATTCAATGTGCTACCATAGCATTAGCATGGATTTTTTACTAATATCCATGCTCGATGACCAAGATGGCTCATTTTGATGTCCAAGGATGATCCAAGCGTTAAAAAACTATAGACATCTTGGCTCCTAAGAACTTTGATTTTTCTGTTTCAAACAGGGACGAGGCCGATCTGAGGGATGCCATAACAGTTCTGAGCTCACCTATTAGAAGATCTTGTCTAATGGATTGAATGATATAATTATTGAACACACTGGGGATTAAAGTCAACGAAATATTCTATATTTGATCATGAATTATTTCTATTTTATATTGGCCTAAATAGCTCAACTTTAACTTGAGCTCAACCTTTCAGTTGTGAATCTCCATGTGAGACATTCTATAGCATTGTGGGGACCTAGGAGAATGCACGGTATTTATATCCACCTGATTAAAATCCATTCCAATATGTTGTGTAATGTATGTTCTAGTAACACTCTCGAAGTTAACCCACTTGAGACCTAAGATAACTGACCTAGGAGTAGTTAGGAAAATGTATGGAATAGGGTCGTATGATGAAGAATATGGCTCCTACCAGGTCACTTCTTGGCAACTTAACTACCATCTAGTGAGTGCTCATTGAAAAAACCCACTTAAGACCAAGAAAATAACCTTATGATTAGTTAGGAAAATTATGGAATATTTTTTTTTGTTTAAAAGAGTCTACTACCAGGTCACACGGCAACAACTATCACTAGTAAGTTCTAGAACAATTCTAATTTACCTGAACATAATTTTCTTTTATTAACAATTATCAAAGGTCACAAGGTCCAAAATTAAGGGCTAGAAGGTTCAATAAGGTTCAAAGGGTAATTTCTCACCATACCCACTCTCTAACACACTTAAAGATTCAAATTTATTTTTTTCACACTTAATGTATTCAAAATTTCCCTAAATCATTCCCATTGGATAGGAAATTTTCTCACCTTTCCATTGATATAAAGAAGTCCTCCTAACTCCTCATAAAACTCAAGTTATGGGCCAGTGGAAACTTGGGGTGAAAATTTTCCCAAGAGCAGGCCTGTCGGGCCTAGGGGAAGAAAATTTTTCCCCCAAGTGCGGGCTTGGGTAGGCGTGAGCGGGGAAGGCATTTAGCGAATTTTTCCTTGCATGGGTGCAAAAGTGTCAATTTGTGCCTCCGTGCACCTCCAATGTGCCGCCAAAGAGTACATGTTTTGGGCTTTGAGCCATGGTGCGGGGGGAAAAGAGGGAAGGGCACGGTGGTGGAAACATAGAAATTTGGGGACTTTTCACTTCAAAGGAGGAAAGCGGTTAAAGGTTTGACGTGCTGCGCACCTTCACACCGATCAGCAGGGAATAATGCCACAGGTGATGATTTCATTGACCACAGGTCAATGCACTGTTGGAGTTTTTAGGATTTAAAGTCTTTAAGTTTCCAAAAGCCTCACAAGTATTGCGAAATTTGTGTGCCTCCCTTCGCCAACGTCCCATGCTACCAAGTGCCAACCTTTCATTGGTTGCGGCCTAGCAGGTCGGCGGAGGAGATTTAACGATAAAATTTTCCCAAAATTTTTAAAAAGATGCCAAGGGAGAAAATGATTTTGTGCCTCCGCTGTTTTCTCCCATGAGGACATGTGGCAGCCTTTGATTGGCTACGGGCCTAGAGAGGAAATGGTAAAGAAAATTTCCCAAAGAAATTTTCCCAAATTTTTTTCTAAGGATTTTAATAGGAATTTTTCTGGCCGCAGGTCCACTAGGGAAAATTTTCTGAAAATTTTCCCACCAAGGTAGGAAAACTTCAGAGGTGCCATAATTTTTTTCTAGAGACATCTTAGTTTTAAGGAAAATGAAGACTTTCTGGAAATATCTTAACGCCCTCTTTGTAAAAGAATCATTAAGTTTTACATTTTGATAAAGTTTTAAGGGGTCAATTTTACAAAAACGGCCTGCAGGATTTATAAATAGTAAACTGGTAATTTTTAACTTATAAATTTTGATTCAATTTTATCTCCTCCTTCACTCAACATGCCAAACAGACATTAATAATTATTCTAGGAAGGATTTACGATGCATTTAGGAAGTTAATTTTACTTGTTTCATTTCAAATTTGACATTTTTTTCAACTAATTGACAACTAAACATATTGTGAAAGGGATTGGGCTCGATTTTGCAAATGTTTAAATTGTTTTCTGAAGTGCTCTTTAGTCAATTTGGAGTTCATTAATGATCACCTTAAGCATGCTAAATTATATCATTTCCAAGTTGATTATTATAGCTTGCAGGGTCCGAATCTGATTACATATTTAATTAAAGTTATTTGCCAGTTTTAAAATGGAATACAAGATGGAGTTTATACAATTCAAAACAAGGATTAGTCTATGCCTTTTGTCTATACTATAACAACATTGAATTCATTCCATGCTCATTTAAAGTATTTATTGTTTCCTTCAATCAAAATGTAGAAAAAAAATGCCGATTCTATTCTTTTCCAATCATGCATTTCAACAAGACAGGAAAATGCATTTTCTTCATACATACATCCTTCTTCCAGTTTTCCAACCAGGGATATCAAATAAATAATTTTAAATATAACAATTCCATTCTGAACAAGGTAAGACAAATTCCATATGAGACAATGAATCTGTTACAATTATTTTCATATATATTTTCAAAATATAGCATACAAAATACATGTCTTTCTTTTCTAATAACGGAACTGAATATAGAACAAAACTCTTTTACATTTCAAATTTAAACTTTTTGTTATTCCTTCACAAAATTCATCATACAAATTACATTTCCTTCACATTCTTTCAAAGAAAAAATAGATTCTATCTCTTTTTCATTTCACTTTACAAATTTCATAATCCATACATCCTCTTTCCATTTCAAAACATTTACAATACATCCACTTCAAAGTGGGAAAGGTTACAATGGGATTTCATTTCACATGGACTGGTCAAACTATGTTTCTCCTCTGCTCCAGAACAACAACATGAATTTCCTCCTTTTTGGATCACAACAAAGGTGGGGGAAAGGCAACGCTCTCCACCCAACCAAGACATCCAATGAAAAGGAGAAGCCATCCTTCTTCATTGGCCCCCGAGCCCCAACCACAATGCAATAAGAAATGTATTTCAACCCATGGCAACAACAGGCTTCCACATCACAAAGCAATCTTTCAACATGCACATTTCAAATTAAAAACATAGTCCAAACAAAATAGCAGTTTACAACTGCATTGAAACATTAAAACAAAACTAAGGCTTCATCATGCAAGCCAAAGGAGCAAGAACTATGGGGGAAGCTACTTATGCCTCCCAATGGGAATTGGGTATCCACCTGTAACAAACTGCCAATATAAATCATCACACATATCCTTATTCCCCTGACCGTCCTTATGCCCCCAAAAATTTCCTTATGCCCCCCATAAAGTAAGAAATGTAAGCTATTTCTTTTCCATGGTGGATCCCAATCCCAAAATCCCTCAACAAGAATTCCAATGCCACTGAAATTCCCTTATGCCCCCCATATAGATTCCCCATAGCCTTCTCCTACACCATTCCTAGGCATTCTACCCAACCAACCAACAAACACACAAAACATTCACCATTCACACAAACATAAAAATAATAAAAGCATATATGAAGAGCTAAGCTCCTACCTCTCCATGGTAGATTTTGAGTTCCAAAGCCACAAGCTTTCAATGCCAAAATATAGTCCCAAAATCAACAATTCCCAAGCATGAAATTTCTCCAATCTCCTTCCAAATCAGCAAGAGCTCCAAACAGCTAAGGAAAATTCACCCCAAAGGAAGTATGCCAAAATGTTCAACAACCCAAAACAAAGCAAAGAGTTTCAATTTTATAGAAGAGGGAAGAGAAGAGGATGAGGTGGATCCATGTAGGATGCCACATCACACATCCTCAACTCCAACACAAAAGTCAAATTCATTCTCCAAAGCACAATAAAGAGGTGGGTGAATAATATGACAGTAAAATTACACACTCCAAAAATCTCACACCCCAAAGGACTACAAATTAATAAAATGTAAGAAGAGTGCAATTAAAACTTACAATTTGTCTTCCCAAAATGCATTATAAAAGGTCTAAAATCAACTCTCCAACCATAGGTATGGTTGGTAAATAAATTTAAAGAGGTATGGGACAAGTTTTACTTGTCCCACAAAGCCTCCAAAAATAGCCTCCAAGGACAAATTCGAATTTCCAAGGAGGTGGAGTGTTTCATACTCCAAAATCTGACTTACACAACTCTTACACATACTTACACATCACTTACCATATTTAATACAAGAGCCAACAACTTCTATAATTACTTTCATATATCCCAAATTTGATTTATTTATTTATTTTACAATAAGATTATTCACATTAATTTATCCACAATTAAAAGAATAATGAAAGGGGTAAATGCATCACAAAATAAACACATGCAAACAATAATAAAAAGGAAACCACATTAATAAAATACACAAAACCCCTTGGTCACATTCAAAGGTAAACCCCCCATGGGAATCCGTAACAAAAAGAACACACACACAAAACATGTTACCATGGTGACCTTGTTGAATTCATCTAGAATTCTAATGTGGTTGGTCTCCAATCCCTCAATGTTTGTTGTGATATTTTAACCTGCAAAACACAAATACCTCCTTCAGCCTCGTGGCCATATCAGAACATCCAACATGATATAAATATAATCAAAAAATCATCTATACATATGAATCACAACAACATCAAGGAAATCAACAATATCACTTACAATTTATATCAACAACTATATCATCATCATATAATGTCCATTTTCTAGGTCTACTCACAATATCTAAAAATCACATGTCCGAACAACATTCATAATATATCCATGTCAAATAGTATATCATCATCCACATATGAAGTGTCTCTAATAATCATCATGCATCATAACTAAATCAAGATCAACAATAATCCATGATCCAACATCTAACATCATACTAAATCAAAAATATAATAATGTCCATAATGTAATCAACAATATCAAGATCAGTATCAAAAGGTGTCAAAGGGAAGTGGGCACTACATCCCCCTCCCCTTAGACTTGACTTTCTCCTGGAAGTCACTGGAAAAAATGTGGAAATTGTCCTCGTAATAAGGTAGCATCCTCCCATATAGTTGCAGTCTCATCATATTTGGTCCCACTACACCCAAACCTAATCAACCTCTCTGCCTTGAAGGCCTAGGGTCCTATGATTTAGGATGCAAATGGGCTCCACCATCACAAGGTTGCCATCTAGTATCCTGCACCTACAATGAGGTCCAATCCAACATATACAAAGGATCTTCAACATATCTCCTAAGAACTGAAACATGAAACACATCATGTATGCGAGACAAGCTAGGTGGTAATGTTAGACGGTAGGAAAAAGGGCCATGATACGCTCCAAGATCTTAAAAGGACCAACGAATCTAGGAGCTAACATAGAACCTTTTCCATAATGGATAGATATCTTGTGTGGCCTAACATGAAGGAACACCTTCATGCCCACATCAAAACTACGATTTTGATCCTATGCTGATCTGCATACTTCTTCTATCTATTATGCCTCCTGTAGTCTTTATCCTAGATCAATACCACCTGCTACTCCATGTCTTAGCAAGAAAATATGGTCCAAGAGAAACCATATCCTCTAGCCTGTCCCAGCTAAGAGGTGTCCTACACTCTCTACCATACAAAATCCTAAAAAGGAGCCATGCCTATAGAACTCTGAAGATTATTATTGTAGGTAAACTCCACTAAGTATAGGTAATCCTCTCATTTGGATTACTGATCCATCACATACATCCTAAGCATGTCCTCTAAAATGGACTGATTCACCCTCTCAGTCTGTCCATCTGTCTCAGGGTGATATGTTGTGTTGAAAGTTGATATTCATCTCGAGGGCATGATGCATGGTAGTCTAGAAATGTGAAGTATACAAAGGATCACAGTCAAAAGTGATCTTCCACGGAATCCCGTGTAACCTGACGATCTCATCAAAATATACCCGTGCCACTACTCTAGCTGTATAAGTGGTCTTCAACAGAGAAAAGTGAGCCACTTTTGTCAATTTATCAACCGTGACCATGATGGCATTGTGGTGATAACCCGACATCAGTAGCCCAACAATTAAATCCATGGAAATGGTGTCCCACTTCCATTCCTGGTATAGCATGAGGATAAGAGAAGGCCAGCTGGATGCTACTTATGCTTTTGCCTTAACTCTCTGGCACTCTAAAAATCATGACACAAATTGGGCCACATCTCTTGAAGTCCTCTCCAATGATACAACTGTCTCAAGGTGGCATGCATCTTCTTCACCCCGAAGATGGGCTAAATAGGGTGCACTCTGTGCCTCTACCAAGTGGATGAGAGTCCTGCCTCAGAACCTCCATAGCGCTGGGAACATAAATCGGTGCTTCTGTGCTATGAGAAGACCATATGCCTCTAAGGAAAAACCATCAAACTTCCCCTCAAGGGGTCTCTGGGACTCAGATCTATGTGCTCCAACTGCAATGTAGAAGCTGTCAAGAGGAAGCTGCTGAAGAATCCTGCTCCATTGAATCTGTGCTCACTGAGGTGGCCATAGCCAAATGTCTCCATCTTGGATGAGAGCGTCTGCTACCACATTCTTCTTCCCCTTCAAATTCTCTATCTCCATATCATACTCATAGAGGGGAAATCCATCTAATGCCACTGACGATTAGTGTTAAGATTGGGCTACGTGAAGAAACGTGACAAAAGACTCAAGTGATATCCTCCTGAGTGTGAATCTCCAAGTCCAAGAAGAAAGTGCCTCCATGTAAACCAAAGACATGCATAACTGTCTGTAAGATCAAGATCATGTGATCTTGGATAATTAAGCTTCATGATCTTTGAGTTTTGCAAGACTCAAAAGCTTACTTTGGAACTCTCGCCCTCCTACATCAACACACCTCCAAGCCCTTGCTAAGGAAGCATCTGTGCAAACAAAGAACTCACCCTATGGATCTTAGCACTACAAGAATAGGTGTTGTAGTGAGAACTCCTTTAGTGTTCCTAAAGGCATAGCTCACATCTATTCGCACCAAACATGGTATTTAAATTCCCTTTCCTTTGAAGGGAAGTGATGGGGTGTGCAATCTGAGAGAAGTCCTGAACAAATATCTAGTTATAACCTGCTAATCCCATGAAGCTGCATACCTCCATCACAGTAGTGGGTGTTGGCCAGGTCCATAATGAATCTGGGATCTTGGAGGGATTAATGGCGTTGGGTTCCCCACCTTGGAAAATAAAATGACTTGCATTTACTACACTTAGTTCTTATGAGGGAGACATAAGCAGACTTATCCAGGTTCACGCATAAGAGTTATTGCTCCTGAGGTATAAATGAAGATCTTGAGGGAAGGAATCCCTCGAGCTCCTCACATATACGTGAGTTTTTCAGAATGTCATCATTGGATGTGTTATCCAAAATGGGCCCCTTATCTCATTTTGTGGCTAACTCCTTTCATTCTTCCCTCTCTTGTGCCTCCAGTCATAATTTTTTGCATTTTCAGGCACTTGTATACCTTCTAGAAATGGCACCATTGGATAGAGTTTTTTGTTATCTTTCCAGAAAGGTAAATGTTTTCCTCCCAACTCCATGTATTTTTGAAGTTATGGCCCGGCGGAGATTTTGTGGGAAATTTTCCCCTGAAAGGCCCGCATCCAATAATATGGTGCCATTGTGGTCCTGGGAAGTTGCGGGGGTGGAGGAAAACTTGCTTTTTTTTTTACCAAGTGATTGGCATTAAGTTTTCAAAAGGAATATTTTCGCCCTGCAGGCCCACCAGACGAATGTTGATGCGTGCCATAAAGTCCAAGGGGAAATGGAAATTGGAAAATTTTCTAAGGGTTGATCCAAGAAAAATTTTGATGCTAAGGCCCACATTGAATCATATTGTGCCATGTGTCTTGAGAGGAAAAGAATGGCAGATGGGTGGAGTTAAAATGGAAAATTTGACTAAGTGTTGGCGCGTTCAAAAATCTCCAATAAGGGCCCGTATGAATGAAATGATGCCACGTATCCCAAGACCGGCGGAGTCGTGGGGGAAGATTTAAAAATTTGGCAAAGTCCATTTTGGTAAAATTGCAAGGAGAAGGTTTTGGTACCGCCAAGATCCCGACAACCAGTCAGAGCTAGCCACGTGTCCCTGGGGGTCGGATTGAAAAGGAGCGCGGGGCAGATTTGGGAATTTTTCCCAAAGGTTTGTAGCATGTAAAGGAAATATTTTCCCCAAGGCCCGCGCCAAATGGAATCGTGCCACATGGCACTAGAGCTTCTAGAATGTGGGGAAAAATTGGAAATTTTCCCAAAGGAAAAATGAAGGAAATTTCAGAAGGAAAAAAATGCCCCCCAGACGCGAGCCAATGGAATCTCGCCACGTGTCTGGTGGCGGCAAAAAATAAAGGACAGGCCCGCATGAAAAAAATCTTGTACAAGAAAAACCCAGCAATGCAATGGGGTTTTGCCACATTTAGTAAGTCAGAAAAATGGAATGAAAAATGATGAAGAAAAGTTAAGGGGTAGAGGCCCGTAGTGAATCAAATCACGCCACGTGTCCTCAGATCATCGACCCGGCGGAGATTTTTGGAAAAATTTTCCAATGGTCAAAACGATGGAAAATGAAGCGCAGAGGGCCCGCATCCAATCAGAACATGCCACGTGGCACCCAAAATGGTAGAGCGTGGGGATTTTTTGGGAAATTTTCCCAAATGCAAAAAGTGGAAAATTTCAAAAATTTTGCCCTGCCAATCCGTTTTGGCCCTGTTTTGCCCTAAAATTTCAAATGGACATATCTTTCGATCCAGAGCTCAGTTTTTTGCATTATTTATATCATTGGAAAGCTGGAAAAATTATCTACAATATTCTCAGGGTCAATTTTGTATTTTGATGGAGTTTGGAGAGAGGAAATTGAAAAATGCCTCTGGCACGTGGTCATGAACATAAATGATGTTTCAACCACCATTTTTAATGAAGAATGGCTCGCATTCTCTCCCAACATGGTGAAAAATGTTAGGGGATGGACCTGTAAGGATGCCCATGCTATTTTATTTCATTTTTGGTTGGTGGTTGAAGCTCTCCCATGTTTTCCCATGTTTCTCTCTCCTGGGGTCTTTTCTGGCACTGTAAAAGCCAGATTTGGCTCATTTTTAAAAAGGTTGAACATTTTTTCATGTATTACAGGCTCCCTCTTTCACCTTGAAAGTGATTTTTGTGGAAAATTCAGACCTCTTCCAGGACTACAACAAGTTTTCTACCTCCCAGATGCTATAATGTGTGTATTTTGATATTGGAAATAACAATGCAAGCTTTGTGAATGAGTTTCAATCCTCTGCTTATGTTGTTTTCTTTCTTTTTGATCTTTCATTACATGTCATCAATTTGTATGCATGAATTTTTGTTACATTTCCATGATCTGTGTCAATCTACAGAAGTAAAAAATGCTCACCACTCCTTTGGTGCATCACCTTATTAGCATTAGTTTCAGTTTTTTGCATTCTCTATCTCTGTCCCCTTTGGAATTTAGAGTAGGATCTTGAATTCAAACCCTCTGTAACTTGCAACCAATATTCCTAATCATAGGAGTTGAGGAACCAGCCTCTAATATGGATATTCTTTTCCCATTTTTACAAGTCCCACACTTGGGGAAAAGATTCAATGTTGTGCAATCACACTAGATGTCCAAAATGTCAAAATAGAATCCTGATCAACATCCAGGGGTGATCTGGCTGTCATCGGGTGGTTCTAGAGCTGTTTTTTGATGGAGCTCTGTATTCTATTTCTCTTTTGGTTTCTTTTTGAACTTGTCTTTTGCTCTGGATCTCTGTATGTTTAGATCCACTCTTCACCTTTATTGTAATATCTGGCTGCTGAGCCTTTCTTAGTTGGTTGTTTTGCCCTTCTCTGGGCTGCTTTTCTCATGTTTATTTTCTAGCTTTTAAGCCCTTTTTTACACAGGGTATAGTCCCTTCAAAACTATTTTCAAAAAAAAAAACATTGATGTGCATTTGTTTCATCAAGTTTCTTTCTTAAAAGAGCCCTAAATTGCACATCTGGCGACTCCAAGGAAGAAGAATCAGCTGGTTTTAGCAGTGCAGACCTGAAAACTCATGAGAAGAATCACCACAAGGTCAAGAGTTGGAGAAGAAGAGGTGTTATTTGAGTATCTACAGTTATCTCCAAGAAGAAGGTAAAGAGGGAGGAGAATTCAAAGGTCTCCATCTCCACCAAACAGAACTCTCTCATCTCCTCCACCTAGTAGGCCTTTCATTCAATCAACAAGGATTCTAAGGCCAATCAAGAATGGCACAAAACAACCCCTATGTCAATTTCAATAGTAGCAGCCCACTTGCTCTCAATGCACAAAATCCAATCCCAGTTGCAGCATTGAAGAACATTCCATACTTTACTGGAGAGAATCAGACCACTCCTGGTGATCATGTCAAGGATATTGCTAATATTTGTGCAATCCATGAGATTAATGAGATGCAAGTTGCTATCAAATTGCTGGCATCTTCATTCAAAGGGAAAGCTTTGCAATGGTTCAGGAGTCTTGCCTCAGGTTCTATCCAAAATTGGAACCAGCTATGTATAGCCCTCCATGAGCAGTTTGGAGAAAAGGGAGATAACTTGTCCCTTTTGGAACATTTGACAACCATCAAGAGAGCTCCCAATGAGTAGCTGACTGACTTCAACTTCAGGTTTCAAATGACTTGGGAGAGAATTCCAGTGGTAGTAAGGCCATCAGTAGAAGGTGCTTTTCTATATTACCTTAAAGCTTTAAATTCTGATATTTCTATGTTGATTCAATCCATGGGAGGCACAACTATCCCTGTTGCTTATAGCATTACCATTAGAGCTGAAAATTGTTTGATTCAAGCTGGAAAGCTAGCTCCTAGGCCTCCAATGCCATTGTTTCCAAGTTTAGAGAGCCCAAGTACTAGTCAAGTGCCTATTTTGGCTCCTATTCCCACTCCTAGAAATCAGAATTCAAGTGAAGCTTCTACTTCATCTTCTAGTGCCTCAAATGAACTTTAAGAAGTCATGAAGCAATTGCAAAATTTAGGTAATGAGATGGTTACACTCAAGAGGCAGAAAGCCCAAAGTTTTAGACCTTCTTTCCAGCCTCAAGATCAACCTAACAGGCAGCCATACTAGCCTCAAAGACCACCCAATCTAGTTGCAAATCAAAATCAAACAAGACCTCCTACCAACAGACCATTTCAGCCCTATAATCCCAATGCTATATCTGCCTCTAAGGCATTAGTGCTAGTGCAAAACAACATAGCTCAAGAGTATGATTGGTGTTTCCCATGCAATGAACCTCACAACTAGTCTATGTGCTTCAACGGTGCCTTAAATCAAGCATTAATGGTGACTACAACTGGTGTGGAGGGTGAAGGGAGTCAAGGAAATAACCAACAACCAGAAACATTCCAACAGTAATCAGCTCCAAATGATGCCACACTTGTAAACTGGCAAGCATAAGATTTTTGTGGCATGAATCAAATGATTCCCCAAATTGTTTCAGCCAACACAAGGTCAAAAAAGAGAAATTTGGGTGAAGAACAACCATTGGCTCCAATTAATCCACAACCTTCTATCACTTCACAAATTATTGGCAAACAAAATGCAGTTCCAAACACGCAGGCCAACTCAAATGCCAGTTTTTTCTGCCCATATGCAAGGAATGAATGTGCAGGCCAAGGGACGGCAAATATATGCTTCATCTCCATTCAACATCATTGATCAGATGAAGAAGACAAATGTAAACATATCAATGTGGGAATCACTATCTATCCCAGGCCAAAGAGATTTGCTACAAGCTGCCATGAAGGACTGGTCAACTTCAAATCAGCAAGTCCAAATGTAAGAGAAGGTGCTCACAAATGCTGCCCATCCTGAAGGGAATCATGGAGGAAAACAAGGTAAAATGTTGAAGCCCCCTCCATTCTATGTTTCATTGATCATTGGAAACCATTTAGTACACAACTGCATGATTGATTCCAGAGCAAGTAGTTCAGTAATGCCCAAGCAAATAGTTGATCAGTTAGGGATTCAATATGAAGTCATATCCAAAGGGGTAGTGCAATTGGATGGGACAGCAGTAACAACAGTTAGAGTGATAAAAAACTTGAGTCTTACTTTGCATGCATGCCCCAACATTGTTGTTTTGCAAGATGTCTCAGTAATAGATCTTCCACCACTCTTTTCCCTATGTTTGTCAAGGGATTTCACAGCCAAGATTAGAGGTTACTTATCTATTGATTGGTCACACATGTTGTTCAGAACAAGATATGGAACCAAGGCCACAATCAGATCCGAGCCTATTGCAAACTTTCACATTGAGCCTTACACTCCAAGCCAAATCAATAGCAATTGTTTAGCGTTTGATCAAGAGGATTATCCAAGCACTGATGAAGCTGACACCAAGGTTGGAAGTATCCCAAGATCTGAACTCTTGATGAATGGGCAAACAAGGTGCATGCTTTTGATCCTTATCAAGAAATAGAAGAATTTGAGCTAGGAGTCTATTGCATGCATGAAGAAAATTAGTGTATTCCTAGCATCACCAAGCCAGACCACAAGCATGAAAATGAGGTATGGCAGGTGTTTTTTGATGGGTCAAGGAGTAGACAAGGGGCAGGAGGGGGAGCTATGCTTGTTTCACCTCAAGGAGTTAAGTATTACTCAGCTTTTAGATTTCAGTTTGCATGCTCTAATAACACTGCTGAATATGAAGCTTTGATACAAGGATTGCATTGGTCAATCAAGAGAGGAATAAAGAACTTGCAAGTCTTTGGTGACAGTGAGTTGATTGTCAACCAAGTTAAGGGGCAACATGCTGTCAAGAATGATCTGCTCAAGTGTTACAAAAAACAGGGTGTGGGACCTCATTGAAGATTTTGAGGGCTTTGGCATCAAATCCATTCCTAGAAAAGAGAACCAAGCTGCTGACAGGCTTGCAGTAGTTGGAGCAGCCTTTGATGTTGTTGAAAGCATCCAAAAAGACAAGGTACAACCAAACATCCATGTGATTGTAAGGCCTTTAGTGCCAGACAACAATGTAAGTTGGCAAGTGTTTGAAAGTGATAAATAAATCATCCATTTCTTGCAAGAAGAGGCTGAGTTCTCAGCTAAAAATCAAGAAAAGTTGGAGCATCAGTATGGTGACCAAGTGGTACAGCTGAGAACCAACAAACTACCAAAGGGACTTATTACTTTGGAGTCCATTTTCAATCCTAATGATCAGTTTAGGAAGGAGAAAGCAAACATCTAAGTCAAGGGAGAAGATTCAGTGTCCATCTTGGTGGAAGAAGGAAAATCACTCCAAATTGGTAAGATGACAACTGAACAAGAAAGGTATGAGTTCATACAGCTTTGTCAAGAATTACCTGATGTGTTTTCTTGGAGCTATGAATATTTGAAAGGTTTTAATCCTGAGTTAGCTTAACACACCATTGAATTGGATCCAAGTACTAAACCCATCAGGAAAAAATAAAGGCCAGTCAATCCACACATGGAGCCTCTCATGAGAAAAGAATTGAATAAGTTGATAGAGTCAAGAATCATATTCCCTATCAAGCATTCTAGTTGGGTGGCCAATTTGGTTCCAGTTAGAAAGAAGAGTGGGGAAATCAGATTGTGTGTTGACTTCAGAGATTTGAATAGAGCATCTCTCAAGGATCATTATCCACTTCCTTCTATGGAGCAGATTTTACAAGTTGTTTCCGGCTTTGAGAGGTTTTCATTACTTGATGGCTATTCAGGGTACAATCAGATTATGGTGAAAGAAGAGGATCAGTTCAAGACAACCTTTACAACCAAATGGGGAACTTATGCATACAGGAAGATGCCATTTGGGTTGTCCAACGCTAGAGCTACTTTCCAAAGAGCAATGGACATGGCATTCAAGGATTTGATTAACAACATGGTGCTAATATATCTTGATGATATCGCTATTTTTTCAAAAAATGCAGCAGACCATCTCTTTCATTTAAGGCAAGTGTTCCAAAGGTGTAGAAGATTTGGAGTTTCCTTGAATCCTAAAAAGTGTATTTTCCTAGCCCATGAAGGAAAACTCCTTGGCCACATTGTCTCTAAAGAAGGATTCGTAATTGATCCAGAAAGAGTTGAAGCCATAAGAGCACTACCATTGCCAAGCCACAAGAAGGCCCTTCAAAGTTTCTTGGGGAGAATAAATTTTGTTTGGAGGTTTGTCCCAAATTTTGCAGCCCTAGTCAAGCCTATCACCAAGATGTTAAAGAAAAGCATAGCTTTCAAATGGAAAACAAAAGGCAAAGAAAGTTTTGAAGCAATCAAAGAAGCCATCTCTCAAGCCCCAACTCTCATTAACCCAGATTTCTCCAAGGATTTCATCCTCTATGCATTTGGGGGTGATGATACTATTTCTGTAATTTTGGTACAGCAAAACAAAGACAATGATGAGCAGCCAATTGCTTTCTTCAGCCAAAGCCTGGAGGACTATGAGGTGAGATATTCCTTCATTGAGAAGCATGTTCTTGCAGTAATCAGGAGCTTGAAGAAATTCAAGCATCTAGTTTCAAACAACAAGGTTCAATTGCTGGTTTCTCATGCGGGAGTTAAAGACTTCCTCCTCAACAAAGACTTGAATGAAAAGAGAGCAGGTTAGATTACTCGTGTCATGGAGTATGACATAGAGATAAAAGTCACCAAGTTAGTCAGAGGAAAATGTTTGTGTGAGCAGCTGGTCTTGAATAAACACAAGGAAGCATGTAATGAGAAGGAGGCTGTTTTGGCATTGCAAGACAGCCATAAGAAAGGAAGCACTCAAAAGGAAAATGATGGTGTCCTCACTCCTTATTAGATCCAAGACATAATGCACTTCCTAAACACAGGTCTATGCCCTCTAGAGATGAACAATACCAAAAGAAGACATTTCAGATTGCAAGTTGTCCCATATGCCCTTTTTGATGGTGTTTTGTTCAAAAAGGATGTGAATGGAGTGCTGTTGAGATGCATTGGTACAAATCAGATTCATAGGGTGTTGGAAGAGTTCCATGGTGGATCAGCTGGTGGTCATTTTGCACCAAGAGTGATAGCTCTAAAGATCATGAGGGCTGGCTATTATTGGCCCAAGATTTTCAGTGATTGTTATGCATGGATCAAGAGGTGCAAGAATTGTGCATTCTTCACAGGTAAGGAGAGGCTAGCTTCCCTTCCATTGCATCCAATTTCAGTTGACCAGCCATTCATGCAATGGGGTTTGGAATTCATTGGAGTCATTAATCCCAATTCAAGCCAAGGGCACAAATGGATTTTAACAGCAACAGATTACTTCACCAAGTGGACTGAAGCAGTAGCACTCAAGGAAGTAAATGAATCTAGCATCTTGGACTTCTATGAGGGAATAGCAACCAGATTTGGCATACCTGCTACAATAATATCAGATAATGCATTGGCATTCATTGGGTCCAAGGTAACTGAATGGGCTATCAAGAATGGGATCTACCTAAGTACTTCATCAAACTATTACCCTCAGGGTAATGGCCAGGCTGAATCTACAAACAAGAACTTGTTAAGGATCATTAGGAGGACTCTTGATGAAAATCAGAGATCTTGGCATACTAAGTTAAAATCAGCCTTATGGGCTGATAGGATAACTCCTAAAAGATCTACAGGTAACTCCCCATTCAAGCTTGTTTATGGAAGAGAGGCAATTTTTCCCATGTCACTTGAGTTGCCAACATTGGAACTCATGAAACAGTTGGAGTTGTTGGAGGGCCCATGGAGGTTAGATATGCAGAATTGATGGAGCTCCAAGAAATCAGAAATCAGGCATCCCAAGCAATGGAGAAGGATCAAGCTTTGATAAAGAAGACCTTTGATAGGAAGGCCAAGGATAGATATTTCCAAGTTGGAGATCTAGTGTTAAAATGGGATGCAGAAAGAGCAAAACCGGGAAGGCATTCAAAATTTGATGCCATCTGGAGTGGCCCATACATGGTCACAAAGTGTAAGGACAACAATGCTTTCCAATTGTCTTCATTGGATGGAGAAGAACTATAGATTCTAGTCAATGGAATCCATCTAAAGCATTGCTACTAAAGGGAATTCTCCACCTTGTACATATTAGCTTAGGTTTTCATTCCTCCAAGTGCTTGTGCACATTTTTTTGTTGTAGATTAGTCCTTGCTTTCCCTAAGTGCTTTGGCACAAGCTTGCTATTCCAGGAAATGTGTTTACAGGCCTTGCTCCAATCAGGTCATGTGTCACCCTCCATCTTCCTCCTTGCAGTTTTCTAATCAGTTGGGGTACCAAGCAGAGAATTTGATGACTCCATGCCAAATGGATTGCTTCAGGCAACTGGTAACTTTTTCCAGTAGGCAGATGACCCCTCTGAGTCACCAAAATTGTTATCCAAAATGAGCCCCTTGCTCATTTTGTGGCTAACTCCCTTCATTCTTCCCTCTCTTGTGCCTCAGTCATATTTTTTTCTTTTCAGGCACTCAAGACCTTATGGAAATGGCACCATTGGATAGAGTTTTTTTTTAGCTTTCTAGAAAGGTAAAGTTTTCCTCCTAACTCCATGTATTTTTGAAGTTATGGCTCGGCAGAGATTTTATGGAAAATTTTCCCCTGAAAGGCCCGTAGCCAGTAATATGGTGCCACGTGTCCTTGGGACTAGCAAAGGGTAGAGGTAAACTTGGAATTTTTACCAAGTTATTTGGCAAGTTTTCAAAAGGAACATTTCACCCCGAAGGCCTGCCGATGAATGAGATGTTGCCACGTGTCCAAGGAAAGGAAATTGGAAATTTTTCTAAGGGTTGATCCAAGAAAAAATTTTGATGCTAGGCCCACATCGAATCATATTGTATCACATGTATTGAGAGGAAAAGAGTGGTGGAGGGTGTAGTTAAATGGAAAATTTGACTAAGTGTTGGCACCGTAACAAATCTCAAGAAGGGCCTGGGCGAATGAAATGATGCTACGTGTCCTAGGACTGGCAGACCACGTGGGAAGATTTAAAAATTTGGCAAAGTGTTTTGGTAAAAGGAAAGGAGAAGTTTTTGGCCCGCCACCCCGCTGACCAGTCAGAGCTTGCCATGCGTCCCCGGGTCGGATCGGTGGAGCGCGGGGGGAGATTGGGAATTTTTCCCAAAGGTAAGCGTAAAAGGAGATGTTTACCCCCAGGCACCCCACCCAATGGAATCATGCCACATGGCACCAGATCTTCGGAACGTGGGGGAAAAATTGGAAATTTTCCCAAAGAAAAACAAAGGAAATTTCAAAAGGAAAAGTCTTCCCCCTAAACGTGAGCCAATGGAATCTTGCCACGTGTTCGGTGGCGGCAAAAAAGATAGGAAAGGCCCACAGGGAAAAGGAAAGGAAAATCCCATAACCAATAGGGTTTCGCTACGTGTCTGAGCTAGAAAAATGGTCAAAAAGTGACAAAAAAATTTGAGAGGAAAAGGCCCGCAGCGAATCACTTCTCGCCACATGTCCTCAGATCATCAGCCCAACGGAGATTTTTGAAATTTTTTTACAATGGTCAAAACGATGGAAAATGAAGCACAGAGGGCCCACGTCCAATCAGAACATGCAACATGGCACCTATAATGGTGGAGTGTGGGGATTTTTTGGAAAAGTTTCCCAAATGCAAAAAGTGGAAAATTTCAAAATTTTCACCCGCCAATCTGTTTTGGCCCTGTTTTTCCCTAAAATTTCAAATGGCCATAACTTTCGATCCAGAGCTCATTTTTTCACATTCTTTATATCAACGGAAATATGGTGAAATTATCCACAAGATTCTGGGGTCAATTTTGTAATTTGATAGAGTTTGGAGGGATAAAATTGGAAAACTCCTCTGGCATGTGGTCATGAATAGAAATGACGTTTCAACCACCATTTTTAATGAAGAATGGCTTGCATTCTCTCCCAGCATGGTGAAAAATGTCAAGGGATGGACCTGTAAGGATGCCCATGCTATTTTATTATATTTTTGGTCACTGGTTGAAGCTCTTCGATGTTTTTCTGTGTTTCTCTCTCCTGGGGTCGTTTCTGGCATTGTAAAAGCCAGATTTCACTCATTTTTAGGAGGTTGAACATTTTTCATGTATTGTAGGCTCCCTCTTTCACCTTGAAAGTGATTTTTTGGAAATATCAAACCTCTTCCAGGACTTTAACATGTTTTCTACCTCCCAGATGCTGTAATGCATGTATTTTGATATTGGAAATGAAAATACAAGCTCTGTGAATGAGTTTCAATCCTTTGCTTATGTTGTTTTCTTCCTTTCTGATCTTCCATTACATGTTATCAGTTTGTGCATGATGTTTTGTTACATTTCTATGATCAGTTTTAATCTACAGAAGTAAAAAATGCTCACCAGTCCTTTGGTACATCACCTTATTAGCTCTAGTTTCAGGTTTTACATTCACTATCTCTGTCCCCTTTGGAATTTAGAGTAGGATATTGAATTCAAACCCTCTGTAGCTTGCAAGTAATACACCTTATCAGAGGAGTTGAGGAATCAGCCTCTAATTTGGAGATTATTTTCCCATTTTTACAAGTCCCACACTTGGGGAAAAGATTCAATGTTGTGCAATCACACTAGATGTCCAAAATGTCAAACTAGAATCAACATCCACGGGTGCTACTGATTTACACCAATAGGAATATAAGCACGAAGCGATCTAAAAAGGTCTTGAATACCCCATTCATAAAACTCATAAACACTATAGGGGCATTAGTCAAACCCAAAAGGTACCACTATGAACTCATAGTGGCCCTATCTCATACGAAAGGTGGTCTTATGAATATCCACCTTTGAAATCCTCAACTAATGATATCCTGACTTAAGATCAATATTAGAGAAATTTATGGCTCCCTTCATATGATCAAACAAGTCATCAATGCGAGGAAGGGGATAACGATTCTTAGTCGTTACCTTATTCAGCTGGTGGTAATCAATACACAACTGCAAGGACCCATCCTTTTTCTTCACAAAGATCACCAGTGCACCCCAAGGGGATACACTAGGATGGATAAGGCCTTTCTCCAAAAGGCCCTCAAGCTACAACTTGAGCTCACAGAGCTCTGGGGTGGTCATCCGATGAGGTGCTCGTGAGATAGGCTCTACTCCCGGAACTAGATCTATATAAAAATAAATATCATGTGGGGGTGGTAACCCCAGTAGTTCCCCTAGAAAGACATCTGTAAACTCTCTCAAAATGGGGTGATCATCTAGCGATGGTCCACTAGACCCATCCTCTTATCTTTCATTAACTGTAACAACATGCATCCGACAACCCCATCGCACACACCGCTTAAGCTACATAACGGAGATGGTGTAAATAGAAACGTGTCTCCTGACCCCTGAAATCACTGACTCAGCTCCCAAATCATCTACACAAGATATAGTCTTGTGGTAACAATCCATCTTGGCCCTGTGTGTAGATAACCAATCCATACCTAAAATGACTCTATATGAGCCCAAAGGAAGGATACAGAGATCTGAGGTAGTGGTGAAAGGTCCTAAATCCACTACACACTCCTCAACTAAGGATTCTATAGAGATATTGGCTCTAGAAGTCATCTCAAGATCCCAATTATGACCCTACCTAACTGCCACCAGCTTGCATCTCTCTACTAAAGATGGTGCAATGAAAGAATCAGAAGAACCAAAATCAAATAAGATGGAGGTAGGAATACCACCAATGCTACCTATAGTCTCAATGACTGTACTCTGATGCTCAGCCTGGTGGTTCTCAATCGCTACATAAATCCTGTGGCTACGTCCCATGTCACCAATAGTTGGCTCTAAGATTTGTGTCTTACCCTTATTATTAGGGTTCTATGGGCAGTCTATCTAAAATGTCTAGTAACACCACAACCAAAACAACCACCTGATCCTCCCTAATGAGTAGAACATCTAGTAGTTGCTTTAGAAGTCTATGGTGTGGATCCTGATGATCCAACTGTGGTTTTTTGAGGTCTCTACTAGCGAGCTCCCACTGACTAAGCTCTAGGTCCACCCTGTGTTATGATGGGACCCCTAGGAGGAGTCCCCATACTCCGACCTCTCTATGCATAAACTCTCTATGGAGGTCTAGAAGGTGGGCAGGACTGTTGTTTCTACTACTGCTATGGTCTAAAGGATGAATGTACTGAACCCTATCCATCACGAGGAAGAGGTACTGACCCCCTCGATCTACTATCCTGCATCTGATGTATGCAGCTCCAGACTCAGTCTCTATCCTGTTGGGTCTTTCCCTAAGTCTCCTCTATTATATAGGCCTTCTCGATGACCTCAACTAATGTCTGTAGACAATGGATCTGCACTACACCTCCAATGTCTAGATTCATGCCCCAGATGAACCTGTGGATCCACACATGCTCATCCTACATGTACTCAACATACTGGAGTAGATACAAAAACATACTCTCATACTCTGCTACTAAAAGAAATGCCTATCGGAGGTCATGAAACTCATCTATTTGCTATTGTATGAACCTCCGTGACAAATATCTACTCCTAAATCTCTCCTCAAATAGCTCCCAGGTCATTGTCTCAGAATCAACATGGAGCTTCTGCTCCTCTGTCCTCCACCATACTCCTGCTCCATCCCTTAGTAGATGGATCACAACACAAGATTTCATGTTTCTAGAATAAGGACAAAGCTTGAAGCAACCAATCAATCTCACTAGCCAGGCCTCTACCTGAAATCCACGTGTGTCACCAGAATAATGTGAGGGTCGAAGCTTCAGGATCTCCCTGATATGATCTGTAGCTGTGGTCTGACAACCTCTAGGTCTCTCTACATGCTCATCCCTAAGCCTAGGGCTACGAGACCTCTCTCTATGCTCTGAAACTCATTCCCCTCTATGGTGACTCTACCCTGGCTGACTCTGCATGGGAGTTCTCTCCTCTATGCTCCTAGCTAGGTCGAGGAGATACCTGACCCTCAATGGAAATGTCCCTATCATGTCTGGTTGCACATCCTCCTACTGATCCTCCATGTAGAGTGACATTAACATCTTGAAGAATTTGTAAAATATGGGGTAGGATGGCTACTACAGCTTGATCTGGTGGTGGTAAGTCTGGGTCTATGTGAAAAGCCCCTCGTCCCATCTATGCCTCCTACACAAACCAAGGTGAGAGTTATTCCATCTTTCTAATTTTTATTCAATTTCCATGTTTACTAAAATATGAAAATTCCAAAATAAACTATTTTCTAGATTTAAAAGTGTGCTAGGTTTAAGTTTCATGTCTCAAGTTTTCTAGTGTTCCCAATGGTCCAAGATTTTGAACCACCACTCTGATACCAAGTGTAATGCCTACTAAAATAACCCACTTGAGACCTAAGAAACTACCTAGGAGTAGTTAGGAAAATTATGGAATAATTTTGTTTTGTTTAAAAGAGTCTACTACTAGGTTACAAGGAAACAACTGTCATTAGAAAGTTCTAGAACAATTTTAATTTACTAGAACATACTTTTCTTTTATTAACAATTATCATAGGTCACAAGGTCCAAAATTAAGGGCTAGAAGGTTCAATAAGTTTTAGAGGGTAATTCCTCACCATACCCACTCTCTAACAGGCTTAAATATTCAACTTGATTTTTCTCACACTTAACACATTAAAAATTTCCCTTAATCATTCCCATTAGATAGGAAATTTCCTCACCTTTCCATTGATATAAATAAGTCCTCATAACTCCTCATAAAACTCAAGTTATGGGCCGGCGGGCCTTGGGGTGAAAATTTCGCCCCAAGAGCGGGCCTATGGGCCTAGGGGTGAAAATTTTCCCTAAAGGATGGGTTGGCGGGCCGCAGGGAGATTTTTTGAAATTTTCCCACGCGGGGAAAAAAAACCAATTTTCACCCATACCCCCATAGGTCTGCCAAGGACACGTGGCACCCTCCAAGCCAAAGCGGGAAAAAAACGAGGGAAGGCAGGGCGACGGAGATGTTTAGGAAAATTTGCCAAAGGGGATAAAAAGGGGTAAATTACATGCGTGGACCTGCGTGTCCGTGGAAATGATTTTTTTCAAGGCAAGGGAAGGAGTGCGGGGCCATGGAGATAACTACAAAAATTTTCCAAAAACAAATTTTCTCAAAAAGGATAATGTTTCAAGAGTTTCACCCCTCCACTGTGCCATGTGGCAGTACCCGATTGGATGCAGGATTATGGGCCGACAGAGGAAACTAAGAAAAATTTCCAATTTTTTTTTTTAAAGTGCCAAGGAAGAAAATGGTGCCGTGCCTCCACCGTTGCCTCATGAGGCCATGTGGTAGCTTCTGATTAGCTGTGGGGTGTTAGAGAAACTTTTGAAAATTTTCCCAAAATTTTTCCTAAGTCCCCAGGGAAAAATTCGGGCCGTGGGCCCGCCAAGAAAAAATTTCCCAAGATTTTAATGCCAAGTGAAGAAAACTTCAAAAGGCCATAACTTTTGATAGAGAGCTTAGTTTTGGGAAAACAAGGACTTTTTAGAAATATCTCAATGCCCTCTTTACACAAGAATCATTAATTTTAGATTTTGATATAGTTTAAAAGGTAAATTTTAGAAAACGGCTTGCAAGAGTTTTAAAAGCAAACTGGTAAATTTTAACTTATAAATTTTGTTCAATTTGATCTTCTCCTTCACTCAACATGCCAAACAAACATGGAGAATTATTCTAAGAAGGATTTAGGATGAATTTGGAGGGTAATTTTTCTTTATTGATTTCCAATTTGAATTTTTACAACTTCTGACAGCTAAAAGACTGTGAAAAGGTTTGGGCCCGATTTTGCAATGTTTTAAAATATTTCCTTAAGTGTTTTAGTCTACTTAGAATCATTTTGATCACCTTAAGATCAATTTAATATTTCATTTGTATTTTATAGCTTATAGGGTCGTTCTAATTAATATTTAATAAATTTTTTTTACAAATATACAGTGGAACAAAAGATGGAGTTTATACAATTCAAAAAAAGGATTAGTCTTTTCCTTTTGCTATACTATAACAACATTGAATTCATTCCATGATATTTTAAATTAGTTATCTTTCCTTCAATCAAAATGTGGAAACAAAAATATATATTCTATTCTTTTCCAATCATGCATTTCAACAAGATAGGACAATGCCTTTTCTTCATACATACATCCTTCTTCTAGTTTTCCAACCAGGGATTTCAAATACAGAATTTTAAATATAACAATGCCATTCTGAACAAGGTAAGACAACTTCCATAAGTTCAATGAATCTTTTACAATTCTTTTCATATATATTTTCAAAATACAACATACAGAATACATGTCTTTCTTTTCTAGTAATAGAATTGAATACATAACACAACTCTTTTACATTTCAAATTTCAACTTTTTTTTATTCCTTCCCAAAATTCATCATACAAATTACATTTCCTTCACATTCTTTCAAATAAAAAACAAAGTCTATCTCTTTTTCATTTCACTTTACAAATTTCATAATCCATACATTCTCTTTCCATTTCAAAACATTTACAATACATCCACTTCAAAGTGGGAAAGGTTACAATGGGATTTCATTTCACATGGACTATCAAACTGTCTTTCTCCTCTGCTCCAGAACAACAACATGAATTTATTCTTTTGGATCACAACAAAGGAAGGGGAAAGGCAACGCTCTCCACCCAACCAATACATCCAATGAAGATGAGAAACCATCCTTCTTCATTGGCCCCCGAGGCCTAACCACAATGCAATAAGAAATGTATTTCAACTCATGGCAACAACATCCACATCACAAAGCAATCTTTCAACATGCACATTTCAAATTAAAAGCACATTCCAAACATAATAGCAGTTTAGAACTACATTGAAACATTAAGACATAACTCAGGCTTCATCATGCAAGCCAAAGGAGCAAGAACTATGGGGGAAGATGTTTATACCTCACAATGGGAATTAGGTATCCACCTATAAAAAACCACCAATATAAATCATCACACATATCCTTATGCCCCCCACAATCCCTCCTTATGCCCCCCACAAATTTCCTTATGCCCCCCACAAAGTAGAAATGCAAGCTATTTCTTTTTCATGGTGGATCCAAATCCCAAACTCCCTCCACAAGAATTCTGATGCCACTGGCATTCCCTTATGCCTTCCACATGGATTCCCCATAGCCTTCTCCTACACTATTCCTAGGAAATCTACCCAACCAGCCAACAAACACACAAAACATTCACCATTCACACAAACATATAAAGAAATAAAAGCATATATGAAGAGCTAAGTTGCTACCTCTCCATGGTAGATTTTGTTCCAAAACCATAAGCTTTCAATGCCAAAATAAAGTCCCAAAATCAGCAATACCCAAGTATGAAATGCTCTCCAATCTCATCCAAAATAAACAAGAGCTCCAAACATCCAAGGAAAATTCACCCACAAGGAAGCATTCCAAAAGTTCATTGACCCAAAACAAGCAAGAAGTTTCAATTTTATAGAAGAGGGAAGAGAAGATGATGAGGTGGATCCATGTAGGATGCCACATCACACATCCTCAACTCCAACACAAAAGTCAAATTAATTTTCCAAAGCATAATAAGGAGGTGGGTGAATAATATGACAAATAAACTTAAACACTCTAAAAGCCCACACCCCAAAGGACTGAATTTAATAAAATGTAAGAAGAGTGTAATTAAAAATTACAATTTGTCTTCCCAAAATGTATTAAAAAGGTCTAAAATCAACCCTCCAACCATAGGTATGGTTGGTAAATAAAATTAAGAGGTATGGGGCAAGTTTTACTTTTCCCACAAGCCTCCAAAAATATCCTCCAAGGACAAATTCGAATTTCCAAGGAGGTGGAGTGTTTCATACTCCAAAATCTGAATTACACAACTCTTACACAAACTTACACATCACTTACCACATTTAATATAAGAGCCAACAACTTCTATAATTACTTTCTTATATCCCAAATTTGATTTATTGATTTATTTTAGCAATATGATTATTCGCATTAATTTTCCACAATAAAAAGAATAATAAAAGGGGTAAATGCATCACAAAATAAACACATGCAAACAATAATAAAAGGAACCACATTAATAAAATACACAAATCCTCTTGGTCACATTCAAAGGAAATCCCCCCCATGGGAATCCATAACAAAAATAACACACACACACACACACAAAACATGTTGCCATGGTGACCTTGTTGAATTCATCTAGAATTCCAATGTGGTTGGTCTCCAATCCCCTGATTGTTTGTTGTGATATTTTAACCTGTAAACACAAATACCTCCTTCGGCCTCGTGGCCATATCAAAACATCCAACATGATATAAATAAAATCACAAAATCATCTATACATATAAATCACAACAACATCAAGGTAATCAACAATATCACTTACAATTTATATCAACAACTATATCATCATCATATAATGTCCATTTTCCAGATCTACTCACAATATCCAAAAATCACATGTCTGAACAACATTCATAATATATCCATGTCAAATAGTATATCATCATCCACATATGAAGTGTCTCTAATAATCATCATGTATCATAACTATATTAGAGACAGAGACTAAGGGCGAGATTGGCGAGGAGGGAGGAGAAGAGGAACATGATGAGGAGGATGATAGTGATAGAGAGTGGAGGGTTACGAAGGATATTTTTATGGCATAGAGAGAGTAGGTAGAGGAGGAGAAGGAGACTCTAGTTTTTGAGGAGCCACCTCATCGTGAGGGAGGCAACAATGAGCAGTTCGTGATGAGCCAACGTGTCACCTCAAGAGAGGGGGAGGGTCTCCACGTTCCTGCAGGAGCTCAACCACCACTTGCACTAGCTGATCTCACCTGTATGCCTGAAGATCCAAGTATATTGATACTCTTTTCTTGACCTTGTTAGCTAGAATTTTTAGTAAACTACGCATTGTGTTTCTTTTTAGTTTTTGAATGTTTTCTAACTCTCCATTGTTTTCTTTGTTCACAGCCACTACTAATGGCTGGTGAGATCTTATTCATAGGATATATGTTGATACTTTGTTGATACCTATGGGGAAGACTCGTGTGGAGCTACTGGAGGATTTGGGGCAGCCATTACAAGCTAGACGACATATTGATGTGTTTGCGTCGCTTTGGAAGGTCAGGAAGATCTTGAATTCTCATAGCAAACATATTGTTGCTTATGAGATGGTGGAGAGGATGGCAAGGCAGAGACACTCACATAGTGAGGCCATGACTAGTGGTCAATATCACGGACACTCTCACCACTCGACGCATTCACGACATCAGAGCCATAGCAGGAGTCCCAGTCATATCCGTGCACCTTCCCAAGGTTCTTGTAGAGAGGGATAGGTCATGGGTCTTTATTACTTAGATGTCATTTTGTGAGGCATATATATGATGTTTTTCGATTTTCATGTTCATTGCGAGCATTTTGATCACACCTAGTGTGTGATGGAATTGTATAAAAACTTGAATTATTATGGGATATACAAATATCTCTTTTTATTATTCGGTTATCCTTTGCACTAGAGTTGACTTCATTTATGGTTTACTGCACATGTGTAGTCTTAGATGTTTAGAATTTCCAATTTTATATGCTTTTCAGAATGTATGCAGTGGATGATAAATGATAATAGAATAATCTTATTTTTGTTGTTTTTTTATATGATGCTAATGCAAACAGAATGTAATGTTGAAACTTTAATTTTTCAAGCAATATTTAGTGCTTCTATTTTTGTTTGGAAAAATGTGATGAAAATAATATGATAAGAAAATGAACCCACTCCACTTCTAACCCCACGCAACTAGTGAGATGTGTAGACACCAAATTTGTGTCTTACGACACCCTGTGCCCCGCATCTTATTTCGCAACCTAACCTCATCACCTAAACCTTACACAATTATTTATTAATTACCTCATAATTAATAAATCCACATCGCCATACCTGCCACCTCATGTCGCCACCTCATCATGACCTAGTCTTAACCCTAAACTAACCTAATTAAGACCTATAACTTGGTCCAAATCCACACCTATGACTAATTACTCCTTACCCGCACCAAAAACCAACTTCATAATGACTTGACCAAGCCCGCAACCAATCCCTCAGAAGAAAAGGAGGGAAAGCTGGCTATTTTACCAAAAATAGCCCGCTTTGACCTGACCGATACCGGTTCCTACTCGACCGCCGTCGGTTGTGTAACCACCATCGGTTCCTCGTAAATGACCACTTCCAACCAAAAACAAAGGATCGGATTTTCATTTGATCGGGAGAAAGAGAAATCATCGAGAGGATCCAGATTTTCTTGGCCGAGCAGAGACAAGTGAAGAAACAGGGAGAGCTTGCAGAGAAGGACATCAAGCCCAAGACTGCAACTGAATAACCAGAGCCCAGTAACACTCATCCCAGCATCAGAAGAGGAGATAACTCATCTTGGATTGTTAGATCATCCAACTTGGGTCCTGTCTCCATCATCACAGTCCTGAAACCTGCATCTGCATCAGGGACGAGTAAGTAGTGTTTTATATATGTTTCTAAGCACCATTTTCTTGAGCCTGTTGATTAATAGTAATCATAAGTTTATTCCTAGATCTACTACCAGCAACTACTGCACTTAACCTTCACCCATACATCCTGATATTTCCCAAAAGGCCATTTTACCACACTCTGAGTCTTCCCTATCCTCCCATCATTCCCCTCAGCCATCCACCAATCTTAATAACCCCACAATCACCTTGTAACCAATCTCTATCCAGAAGCACTTAGATTGCTGACCCTATTGGTATCGTTTATCCCCTATCGGCAGCGGTTCTCTAACCGTGGTCGGTTATCCAGTGATCGACGTTGGTCACTGTGACTTATACCCCAAAAACTTATTCTCGCCTATTTGCCACCTAACAACCTCAGATCCAGTCTGGTTTATCCCTCTAACTCAACCTGAATGTATCAATGACCAGTAACCAAACAAACAAAGTGACGCTTTATTATTGATAGTTTAGCTTCTATTGCTTTGTAACGAGATACCTAAATCATGATTCTGCAATAGCTTTCTTTATTATCATTTGTGTTAAAGCATATTAAAAGTGGAACTGACCACCTTCGAAAGGAAGTTTTATATTTCCTGGGCCTAAGGCAGATCCCTCATTTATTCTCTAATTAAAATCTGGTGGTTTTGTATTCTTACTTGCAGGTAGTCCTTCCAAGACAAAAAGGAGTTCTTTGCAGTCGATCTGATCTTTCTCTACGGTACACGCACACCATTTCAACATTCAACAGGTATTCCTCCTAGCCCTAACCCTTATCTGTTTCTCAAAGGAATGATAGGATAGAAGCAACTATATTCTATAGAGCCGAAACATTCCGTGCGAAACATTTTGGTACATCCGATGGGACCCATTTCAGGTTTCTGTTTCTCTTGCTTGTTTTCATTTTAGGAAGCATACTTGCTGTTGCTGTTTCCGTTATATTTAAGTAAAGAATTTGTCTTGCTTTCCTAGTTTCACATTAGTGAAAGTCATCTCATTTGCTTCATCGAATATCATTTTCGATTTGGGTTTAAAACACATGCATTACATTCTTGCTTGCTGTTTTCAATTCTAGTGAACATAGATTAAGTAACAGGTCGTACACGTGGGGGTGATTTCCATGGTATTGACAGGAAATTAATCTTACTTTCACTGCACAACACATACCGAATCACTTCATAATTAACCCAACAGCTCAAAACATCCCCCCCTTTCTGTGGTATTCCTTTACCCAATTGAGGTAACCTTATAAGCCAAAACAAACTTGACATTTCCCTTAAGTCTTTTGTTTAGGATTGACATCATTTCGTGTCTAAAGGCATAAGCCCACAATAATTAAAATTAACCCTAGGGTTAGTCTTTGGATTTGCGTGTGCATCTTGCTTGTTTTCAGTTTTGTTTTCTCTGTTATACACTGTCTTCTGTGATCATTTTAGAACAATTTGATAAATGTACTGAGCGTTGTTAACAATCAAATCAGCAGCTTCTTATATTTTCTTATACCAGTCTTCTTACACCAACATCGGTTAGCTGACCGACATCGGCTATAGTCTAACCGACATCGGTTATCAGACCGATATCGGTTACGATCTTTTACAGTTCCTGACAAACCAACAACCTACCAATTTCACCATTCTGAGTTTGTTTCTGTTCCTGATAGATTGAAACCCTACTGTGTACTCCTGTCCATGGTTGTTATCACTCGAAAGCAAGCCACCGCCATGTTTTCACATGCTTGCTCTGTGCCTTTTCCTGAATCACCCCCTTCACATTCTGTGGGGAATCCTACGGACACCAGCGAGGTTCCTAAAATTCCTGTGGGAGATAAAGAATTTGCCAAATTTCTAGATGCTAATCCTAACGCTGTACAATACTATTTGTCTCATGCCCTTGACCATACACCTGACGGTCAACTACTTGTTGGCATGCCTATCAGTATAGCTGCTCATTTAGCCCCTTCTCCGCCTGATAACTGTGCTTTTCCTTCCGCATCCTTAGTTCCGTCGCCTACCTCAGCAGCTTCAGGGGTTCATACGGCATAGATTGGCTTTCCTTTGGTTAATCTTGGGCCCAACATGTCATTACTGCCAACTGCTCCTACCTCGTCTCTCTTGCAAACTATTCCATTCATGACTTGCTCTCTGCCACCTATCCACATGAGCTTTCCTTCTCAAGCTCTGCCCACCTTTTCATTTCCACACACATATCCGGTAACCTCAATAGCTTATATAGGACATCCCTATTCGGTTGCCTCAACACATTCGTCCTCCATACCTTATCAAAATTTAACCCCACCATTGTCTAGTGGTGGCCCTTGGCCCAATTTGCCTCCGTTTACCACAACCACACCATCATCTCATCCAAATTCTGATTTAATTAAACAAATGATGGACAAAATGCAAAATCTAGAGGCTTCTATTTCAGGAAGTTGTAGCGCCTTGACATATGAGCAAGTTTGTCGGGATCCTATCCACCCTTCATCCCCCCTTCATTCATATCCTCCTCAATGGGAATTACCAAAGTTTACCCGTTTTAACAGTAAGGAGGACCCTCAACAACACTTGCGATCATTTAGACATGCCTGCTATCTGATTGCTCACGAAGACGCTTTACTACTCCGTACCTTTCCCATGTCCTTATCAGGACCCACCTTGGAGTGGTACAGTGCTTTAACCCAACACTTAATCTACTCTTTTAACCAGCTAGCTCAATCTTTCTTGGATCATTTCTCCATTAACATTGCCAAGAAAGTATCTATCACCGACCTCTATGCCATCTGACAATTTGAAGACGAATCTATCACATATTTCGTTGGACGATGGCGGGGCCTTATCAACCAACTTACGTATGCCTTGCCTCAAACCAAACTTATCGAACTGTTTACGCGAGCCTATGCTAAGCACATCTCTCCTACCCTCCAAATTCAAAATTTCCGTACATTTGACGAGGCCTTTACTATGGCTTGAAAACTAGAGATTCGAGCCTTAGAGGAAGAGAAATTACGGTTGTGCAACAAAAAACCCACTTTCCGAACCCAAGATTCCACCAACAAACCTAACACCACCAATCCTCACCCATCAACTACTTCAAAATCAAAAGGGGCTGTGCACTTGGTGATGGTCAAATCCCAACCACCGTCTAATACCCCGCCAAAAACCACCTATAAGTATAAAGCAAAGCCCATCAACTACACTCCCTTGGGAGAAACATATGGTGTGATATTGGAAAAATTGCTCAAAGCAGGATCCATTACTTTACCTCCTGTTAAACCTCATTCCAGGTTCGATTCCACTCGCGCCATACCTTCTTGGTACAAAGAAAATGACTTCTGTAACTTCCACCACGTGAAGGGACACAGTCATGAGAACTGTAAGATGTTGAAAAACATAGTGTAGGAAATGGTTGATGCGGGGGATATAGCCCTCGATAATCCTAATGCCCCTGCTAACCAAAATTTGAAAATATTCAACAAACCATTCACGAATCATTCTTCTAACAGTAAACTAAACCAAGATATCTTAGCCGAGGAGAGTGTTCATGAGATCCATGCAGTCTTCGATTCCTAACTAAAGACCTCTATCGAACAAATTCTAAATCAAACCTCTTCACTAACGCAGGAAACTGAACCCCCTTCCTCGCCATCAAGACAAAATAAAAATCCTTGCCGTTCCTTTATCCACCAAGGAATTAACTACCCAGAGTTCCCTTCTCACAAATGAGCCTTCTTACACCACATCCTTGCAAGACTGTGAGCGGATGTTATCTAATTTATCTATTTCCCAAACGTCTCCTTCTACCATTCTTGTTGTACAAGAGGAAGGCTCGCCACTTCTTTTGTCATCCTTAGACGAGAAACCTCTTGAACCGACATCACCACATTCTTTAAACATGACAGATCCTCTCAAACACACCCTCCTACCTATTATTCCTTCATCACCTAAATATTTTCAGCAACCGGTTGACCTCTTAATGCCCATTGATACAGTGCCTCATATACCCCTTGTATCACACCCACAGTGGACCAGAATCACAACCCACCTTTTTTCCATACAAAAGTTCCTATTCACACGTGAGGACTGTCATTCCCCAGAAGATAGACAGGTCCTATGGGAACGTTTGAGTACGCCATATTATACTCAAATGCAAATGACCGATCCTGATGCCTCTACCATATACCCGAAGTGTTTACAAAAGCTTAAAATGCCTATGTCATCATCTTCACCCCCCTCATCTCTACCAGATACCTCATCCACTTCTATTAACCTAACCAAATCTTCCCCTACACTTGGGACCTCACCCATACCTAGTCTAACACCCACCTAAGCGGCTTGATTTATCTAAAAATAAAGCCATCCATCCCATTAGGAGATAGACTCAATCTCCTCAATCTATACCGCTAACACAACTAAAACCCTCATCGTCACACTTACCTTCCATATTGGGACCTCATCCCTCTACCTTACATCAATATATCATACCTCCTGCGTTTTCTTTAAAGCGACCTACGCCTTCTGCACCTATACAGAAATCCAAGGGTATAGCAACACCGTCACCCCGCATTTCCTGTCCACCTATTAACCATAAACAAATTCCATCATCAAAAGATTTGTTTTCTATCACTCCTATTTCTCTGTGGTTGTTTTCTGATACCACATCATCTGTGGCCTCATCATCCAACCAGCTAAACATAGCTTCTACGTCAAAGAAACCACGGTTAGTTAAAACCCATTATCAAAACTCCTTGGCTAAACCACCCCCCATACAAACCAACCACACCACGTCATCACCATAATCGACCCAGTCAATAGCCTCATTTTCCTCTGACTTTGACCCACTCAAAGGGTCTTACGCCAAAATCCTTGCTATGTTGGTAGAGAATGCGACCATTTCCCTACCCCCACTTAGACCTTATGATCCATCTAAACCTTGACCAATAGGTTACGATGATTCTAAAATCTGCGCTTACCACCGCACACCAGGACATGATGTAGAGGGATGCAAAGCGTTGAAAGCCATACTTCGTCCGTCACCTCTCTCAGATAAAAAAGTTAAGAAAGACAACTTACGAAGAGAGAGACCTTTAGCTTCAATTCCCTCTCCCATACCACTTGTCCCCGCCTCACAAAGATCTATCATTATTACAGCCCCACCTCTCGAAAACCATGACCTATCCCTACCATCTTCCTCCTCTCATATTTACGAGATCAATATGATTAGTGTTACTACTCGAGGGTAGAAAAACAATGGGAAAGCGAAATAAAACACACCTGTGGCATCTCTTTCTCCGTCAAACATCCCGATTGCACCACCACCTAAAGTGGTTATTCGCGGACCCGCCTATCCCATCTCTAATGGCATTGCCCACTGAACTATGATCAAACAACTTCACCAATCACCTGTAAAAATGACACTGTATGATCTCATTCAGACTTCTGAATCTCATCGACAAGCTCTCGTTGAAATCCTTCAAGGGATAGAGGTTTTACCTAATGAAACCTTGCCTGTTACCTCTATTCTAACACCCAATCACGTTGCTTCGCTCACCAAACAATCTATCTCCCCAACCACTTCTGTCTTTGTACAGTAAGCCACTACTGTTAGTTTCTCCAAAGATGAAATTATCGACTTTGGTGTCGAAGATCCTGACCCTACTCTTTTCATCTCAGTGTACGTTTGGGATATTCGAGTACGTCGTGTTATGATTGACGGGGGCACTAGCCTAAACATCATCTCTTCAAAAGCCTTCCAACAAATGAATATCCCTTCTAGTTGCATGTGTGCCAACCCCATCATGTTGCGATCATTCAATGATGCTATTACTTCTACTTTAGGCACTGTGATCCTTAACATTGGTGTAGGACCACGTACTTTACCCGAACTCTTCTATGTCCTTGAGGGAGAGTTCCAATACAATATGTTGCTAGGCCGCCCTTGGATCCGGGCTATGGGATGCGTTCCCTCCACCTTACATAGATGCATAAAATTTGAGTACGAGGGGAAGTCCTACACCGTAAAAGCTGATCCTCCCCCCTTCAAAACTTGCAATATGTTGTATCACCCTAATGATGTGCTTGTACCAGTCAAGACACCCATTCATCCAACCCAACCATCTACTTCCGGCGCACCTACACCTTCAACCAATGAAACCGCTGTTACAAATATTACTTCCTTTCCCGCAGATAACATCCCAACCTCCGACCCCTTAGTAGATGTTTTTCAACGCCTTATGCTGGGGGAGTACCACCTATATAACGTTAGCTCTTTCCATACCCCGCAGGAGTACAGACAATTACATGCACATCCCACCTATGACCGTCACGTGGGGGAGGTAATATCTTACAGACCACCCCATTGCCACACCAACCTAACGTATGGGGGTGTTGACGCATCCTCCGTTACCCCTGAACCTCCTTTTGGTGTGGTTCCCTTCCAATCCAATTTTCAATACTTGACAAATCGTCGTTTCACCCTCACCTTCTTGACTCGCTGTGCTTGGAAAGGCTTTGGTTTTGGTCTTTATGAACAAGGCCGACATACACTCATTCCCGTGACTACACGCAATCACAATGATCGCAGTGGTCTCGGTTTTCCTAGAACACTTACACCGGAGAAACCTCATGTCAGTTGTATCCTGGAGGATGACAACGTCACCCCTACCAAGCCATCATCACCCACTTTGCCATCATCACCCACAGAGTCGATAGACCCTGAATCTATCCCTCCTAACTTTTTTTTTTCATAAATGCTATCTTCATAGGTCCTCTCACTTATCAACGCGATAATGAGGACCCATCTTCTCTTCCCCTTCTTTATCCAGACATGATCGAAGAGGATTCGCCTTCGATTAATGTTGTTGAGTGCCAGGATGACGACTCCATCCTCACTTACCTTGGGGCGGACGACTCCTATATTCAATGCGCCTTACCATCTGAAAGTCAAACCATGTTGAATGAGTCGACTATAGAAATCAACATCCACATAGAGGAGGATCCTCACGTTGTGAAGATTGGACAATCCCTTAACACATCAGATTAAGCCACCTTTACTACCTTTCTCCGTACTCGTAACCAAGCTTTCGCTTGGTCCTAAGCTGACATGCCAGGAATTGATCCTACCATTGCCGTCCATAACATCACCCTAAACCCCGATTCCAAACCAGTCAAACAAAAACTGAGGAAAATGCATCCACGCATTGCCCTCTTGGTCAAAGAGGAGCTTCAACGACTTCTTTCTGTTTCCTTCATCTTGCCTATTGACTATCCTCAATGGATTTCTAACATCGTACCTGTCACTAAAGCGATGGGGGGACTTTGGATATGCACGGATTTCTGAGACCTTAACCTCGCTTGCCCCAAGAATGACTTCCCCCTCCCAAGTATTGATCAACTTATTGATCTCACTGCGGGCCATGAAATGCTTTCTCTCATGGATGGCTTTTCGGGATACAATTAAATTTTGGTAGCCCCGGCCGATCAACATAAAACTGCCTTCATAACTCCTTGGGGAACCTTCTGTTATCGTGTCATGCCATTTGGCCTTAAGAATGTTGGTGCTACCTATCAGCGGGCTATGACTTACATTTTTCATGACATTATGCACACTATCCTTGAGGATTATGTTGATGATCTTCTTGGAAAATCTAAACATCGCAGTGAACATCTCGATGTTTTAACCATTATTTTCGATCACCTATTGCAATATTCAGTCTGACTTCAACCAAAGAAATGTGTCTTTGGTGTTCTTTCGGGAAAACTTCTTGGCTTTATCGTCTCTTTGCATGGCATTGAGGTCGATCCATCTAAAGTCAAAGCTATCCTAGAAATGCCCCCACCCAAAAACCTCAAACAATTATGTAGTTTACAGGGTAAACTTCAATCCATCCGGTGTTTCATCTCCCAACTCTCGGATCGATGTCAACCTTTCCATCACCTTCTTAAAAAGGACATTTCCTTTCAATGGATTGAAGAGTGTCACCAAGCCTTTAAAGCTCTCAAATCCTATCTCTTGCAGCCACCCGTGCTTATTCCACCTCAAGATGATCGTCCTTTCTACATTTACCTTTCTACCACTGACCATGCTATAGGAGCCATGCTCACACATTGGGACTTGGCACGTCGAGAACAAGGTGTTTATTATATAAGTCGTACTCTCGTGGATTACGAGACTAGGTATACACATGTAGAAAAATTGTGCCTAGCCCTATCATTCGTAGCCACCAAACTCTGACATTACCTCCTAAATCACAAAACTTTTGTCATCACCAACACGGACCCCATTCATTATATGTATGCCAAACCACATCTAAACCAACGCATCGCCTGATGGCTTATGCTCCTCGCTGACCTCAACCTTGAGTTTGTACAACATAAGTCAATCAAAGGACAAACTATTGCGGACCAACTTGCGGAGGCCCCTTTACCTGGGGAACAATTCACTAATTTTAATTTCCTTGACGAACTCATCGCCACTCTTTCACTCAGGGAAGAGTCATATCAAATTACCCTCTTCTTCGATGGATCCAAATTCCAACGCGGCGGAGGAGCCGACGTTGTTCTCATTCCTCTTGACACTGAAACTATGCCTCTTTCATTCTGGCTCGATTTCCCCTGCACTAATAATACAACGAAATACGAGGCCCTTGTTTTGGGTCTCCAGGTTACATTACACTTTGGTGTCCAATCCATTAATATTTTTGGTGACTCTCAATTGGTAGTCAATCAAGTTATGGGCATCTACCAATGTAAGAATGAGGAACTTCAAAAGTACAAACATTACGTGGATTCACTTTTGACCTCATTTACTCGTTATTCTATCCAGACCATTCCCCGCTCCACTAACAAATTTGCGGATACTATGGCATGCTTAGCCTCGCAAATTCCTACCTCACCAACTGACTCTGACATATTCGTCTTGGTCCAACAACTTTTTGCCCCATCCTACTCAGCCCCAGTTTTTTGTATGATAAATAATGTATCTGCTAATTCGCAGGATACCTGGTACCACCAATTTCATGACTACCTTACAACCTCTGTTCTCCCACCTGACCTTACTAGTAACGGCAAATGTGCTTTTCTTAAAAGTGTTTCTCGTTATGTTGTCATGGGGGGACTCCTCTATAAACGTGGCTTTGATGACATCCTCCTTCGATGTCTAATCGACGCGGAGGTCACCTATACCATCCAACAAGTCCATGACGGCATTTGTCGTGGACATTTTAGTGGCCTTGCCATGTCTAAATGAATCCTTCGCCTAGGTTATTATTGGCCTATTCTTAATAACGACTGCTACGAATATGTTAAGCATTGTGTTATGTGTCAACAACATGCCAACCTTCAACATACTCCTAGCCATCCGCTACAGGTTGCACGAGATCTTTGGCCTTTCTCACAATGGGGTTTAGACATTATTGGTGAGATTCACCTACCTTCTTCACAACGTCACCGTTGGATAATCACAGCAACCGAATATTACACAAAATGGGTGGAGGCCATTCCACTCATTTCAATCAAAAAAGAAAAAATTGTCGAATTCGTTAACCATCACATTATCTGTTGTTTTGGTATTCCTCATCGCCTAATAACAGATAATGGTAAATCTTTTAAAAATAAGTTGTTACAAGACCTTTGTGACAACTTTGGTATCAAACTTAGTTTCTCATCACCTTACTATCCGCAGGCCAATGGTCAAGCTGAATCTTCTAATAAAACCCTAACCAAAATCCTCATGAAAATTGTCAATGAGTCCGGAAGAAACTGGCATGATCACATTCCCTTTGCCCTTTGGGCTTATCATACTAGCATTCGTACCTCCACTAATGCCACACCATTTTCTTTGGTATATGGTACCGAGGCTGTCTTGCCTCTCGAAGTACAAATACCCTCCCTCAGAATATCTCTTCAGGATATTCTCACCAATGATGATTTCCGCCAAGAGCGGTTAGCCCAATTAGAGCTTCTTAATGAGTGTCATCTTACAGCTCTTGATCACCTTCAAATCTACCAAAAATGCATCAAGCGTGCTTATGATAAACGAATTCATGAGCATACTTTTAAGGTTGGTGATCTTGTCCTCAAAGAGAATCAACATGTAACCAAACTAGAAAAGAGAAAACGTGGAAAATTTTCTCCTAATTGGATTGGGCCTTACATTATCACTCACACTTATGGATCAAGCACTTATCATTTAGCTTCGCTTAATGGTAAACCTGAGCCTGAACCCCTTAATGCCTTGCATCTTCGACCATTCTACTATTGAAATTAGTGTTATATCACTTCTTATCTACCTTACGCTCGTCCCTTGAGCTCATTTACCACCGCATACACTTTGTTTCTTACATCTCAAAATAAAATCAAGCTCACATGGTTTGAGTATCACCTCCCCTTAAAAGATGCCTTCCCCTTTTTAGTCTAGTCCATGACTTCAAAGTATCAAAATGACACATTCTTAATTGAAACACTTATGGGATTTTCTTGAGTCAAACTTCCTACAAAAACTAGATGCTTTATGCCCAACGGACATCTAGACCTCTAAATTATACAATAGACTGCTCCCTTGAAGGACAAATATATGCCAAACTATTGCTACTATTATATATAGACTGCTCCCCCGAAGGATAGCTATACATAAACACCGCATCTGCTACTATAAATAGACTGCTCCCTTGAAGGAAAGCTATACACAGTCAACCTTTATCAGAAGCTTCTTGCATTGATCAACTTCGTGAAGACCTCAAGAACAAAAAAATACATATCCCATGTAGACTTTCCGCATCGATCAGTCTATATCCAGTAACATAAAATAAAAATAAAAGTAGTATTTCAAAACACTTCTGAGTCATGGACTTGTCTATTTAGGTTTGGTTTTCTTTTGTCAGAATAATCATCTTATAATAAGTTCTTTGCACCCTCGTCCACACCAACCACCTCACCTCACCATTTGTTAAAGCAACAAAACTCAAGGGACATGACGTATATCCGATATATTGTGATTATACCACTCTTTTCACCTATCGACTTCTCGCCTATGCAAGGTACCTAGGGATTCAAGCTCATCCTACATTAATGTGGTTTGTTTAGCTCTTCTCAATTACGGGACACTCTTGCCTCTTTTGCTTGGCTCTAGAATTGTGTGTTGACCTTAATCAGGACACGATTCCCTACTACTTGGGAATGCTAACTTTTGCTTTACCCTACCAACACCAACAACATTACCCTACCAACATCAAATTTTTACCAACCAACAAAATTGCCTAACCACAACCAAATTGCCTGAATTCACCTCTCCCTAATCCTAAGGGAGAACTACATCGGTCTAAGGCCCTTCCTTGCTTGGTGCAATGGGCTATGTAGGCAGCACTTAGGAGACATGGGGTCTCCCAAGGTTAGCTCAACCATCCCCTACCATACCCTATCATGTGTTGTCAATATAAATATTTTTTATGTATTTCTATTTGCCAACGTTCCTCTTTATCCTTTTTCAAAACAAACAAAAACAACATTTTAAAACACAACCATTCTTATTATTATCATCACTCAAAAGAGCATACATATTTAGTTTTATTTTAGATGTTAAACAAATACATCTTCTCTATCATCGAATCGCAGGTCGGCATCCTTATTTATTCTTATCTTCCTATAAAATTCACTTAGACCCTTGCACCTCCTCCCGAATCAGGTGGTGATCGTGATTGTCGATGCCCCTCAGCTGGCCTCTCCATCCTCAAAGGTGCCACTGCCATTGGTTCCTCCCATTGATCCGCCAACATTTCCTGTAACATACGAATACGTCCTCTCGCGTGGAGGAATCTTGCCTCCAGTCTCTCCACTCATAACTGTGAAGCCTCTAACAATCCCATTGTCTCATTCACCTGTGTTTGAAGCTGGTGAGCCAAATCCTGCAGATGATCTCTCTCCACTATAATCACAGCTATATCGGGGCACTCACGTGCACCTCGCAGCTCTGCTACCCACCATACTCTATAGGCCTCTGTCGTTCCCGCATCCATAACCCTATGATCGGCTGTTATCTCTTCTGGCCCTTCTGGAGATGTAGGCCGGGGAGGTGAGAATGCTGCCTCGGCGTCGATCCTCATGTATGGTCTATATGTCATAGGAATATCCTGAACGAACCCAAATTGTCGCCGCATGCGATCTAGAGGAATCCTCTCGTACTCACCCGACCTATGCCCTGCGATCCACCTCAATCGCTCTACACCCCTCAACTCCTCAGCTATGTGCTCTGTCACCATATAGTTTCCGTACGGCCTCCAACAAATATCCACAATCGTCACCATCTCCCATACCTGTCTATAATACTCGATGTCATCTATCACAGCCTGGGATCTCGCTTCTTGTTCTGTCTGGACCCATCGTCTGAATCCCAACCTTTGCACTCCTGCCTCTCCCGATTCAATGGGTCGGCCTATTAGACACACACAAACAATATGCTCATAGGCCCAACAATGTAATAAGTACGAATAATCCAGTGTCGTCCTGTGTTTTCGCTTGTAGGCCCATAAACCCCTATATAACTCTGCCAGAGATGCGAGTGCCCATGTGAATGTCACGCTCATTTCTATCATTTCCTAAATAACACTCATCAATGCTTTGGGAAATCTTCCACCTTCCGCCCTCGGCAATGCATAATACCCCACCGCTATCATTAATAGCATGGCCAACCTTATTTCCTCAGGGTGTGTTGCATACATTGTACCATACATAAATGATAAACCTTGCTGTGTCAAATCTCGTGCAGCTGACCCAAATACTGCTGTTATCGCTGCCCGCCCCGCGCTGGGCAATGCCTGATACACTGTTTTTCCTATCATTGGGAGTCTCAAAATACGGAACACATCTTCCAAAGTCACTGTCATCTCCCCTGTTGGTAGATAGAAGTTATTCCTTTCTGAATTCCATCTCTCAATCAACACCTGTAACATAGCATGGTTACGCGTGATTCTTGAATAATAGCGGATTCCACTTAACCCCAACTGATTTATCAATGCCCATTCAGCTGGAGTTACATCCGCTCGGATTCGTGACAACAACGCTGGCACAGTATCATTCATCCTTAACCCTGCTTCTGCCTGCATACATCAAAACTATACGTAATTATTCAAAAGAACAAATCTCCATGGGTTTTTTCTCAAATTCTGGAAACTCATACAGTGACCGATATCGGTTATGAATAACCAATACCGGTTTGAAAACTGATACCAGTTACTTCCAAATGATACCGGTCACTGTCAAACTATACCTACCCTGCTTAAAGCATACACCTACGATAATTATTTTGCCCGTTTACTCCTATTTATACCTAAAAACATACATGCCCACCCTGTTTACCTACCCCGTAGCACTCATACCATCCCCAACCCTTGCCTATCACCTTTTTTTCTCATCTTTACCCACTTACAATTCTTTCATCCTATTTACAACACATGCAAGAATCAAATTACAACCAAACAATTTACCTCTCGAGATGCAGCAGCTTGGGGCAGAACATGTCTTCCCCCTCGTCCCTGCCTACTGGATGCTTCTCCTCGTTCAACCATGTTCACCACCCTCTTCAAATATAACTTGTCTTTCTGCCTTCTGAATCTCAGCCCACGCTCACTTCACCTGTCTCTTTCCTCCTTATCACTCAAATTCTTTCATGCAATTACCTGTAGCAGTTGTCAAACAGCGTCGCATTCGCATATTTAACGTGTTTCATGACTCTAAAAATAAGAATGCTAAAAATAAGAACTTAAGTTGCCAACCCAGTAGTTCTATTTTTAGGAAAATAATTCTTACATAACCGATATCGGTTACATGACCGATACCAGTCATATAGCTACCGACATCGGTTACATAACCGATATCGGTCATGTCCCCCCTGTTGCTTAAACCTAAGCCTTTTTATGGCACCCGTCCCTTTTTTCTGCATGAACAACACCATTATCCATATTTTTCATTAAATCCACATCTCATTACAATTTCATCAACATCATCTATCTACATTACAAAAACACACAAGCCATCAACTAACGATATCAAAAGCTATCAATCTATACACCATTTGGATCCAACTTAATAGCTACATACATTCAATTTCATAAAACCAGCGACAAAACATACAACATTTCATACTACAACATGTCAACTAAACTCATCATTTATATATACATACATACATCCCATCAACACAAGACATCATCATCATTAATATATAACACCATGTAAATCAAACTCATCATACATTAAATATCACAAACCATTTTCAAAACACTTAACACATTTTTACGCACAACATATGGGTCAAATCATCATATCTATATATATACAAAGTTTCAAATATATAATGTGCCCTACATCAGGGCCTCTGTGATCTCATAATACATCAAAGCCGGCACGCAGGCTGCAATAACTGTCAATAATCTCAACTCGGCTCGCAGGCCGGTCTCTCATATCAAAAACATACTCGCCTCGCAGGCCGGTATCAACTGTATAACCCGTACTCGGCTCGCAGGCCGGTATATACAATAAATGAATGAATGAATAAATGAATACATAATATCTAGGCACGCAGGCCTCTATAAACATAGCCAGTTCGTAGACCGGTGCCCATATCCAATGAACCAATACAAAAATATGCAGGGACCCCTCAGCTCTCTCCACCGCCCTCTGCCTGTCTGCCTGCTGGTCCCTGTGCTACCTCTCACCTCCTGCCTGTCACAGACTCACCAGCTGTGGCTGCACCTCCCTGAGATCTCTGGCTCCGAGAGGTCTCTGCTCCATGTGCCGCATATGGTTGATAATCAGCCCCGGTACCATCAAGAATATCCTGATAGTACCAGGCCTCCACTCTAGCCTCCATATAATGATCTCGAGCCACCGTAGGTGCTGGGGCTGGTCCCCTGACTCCTACTACCAGTGCCCCCTGTGCCTGTGTTGGTGCCGCTGGTGGTGCATGTGGCTGTGGTGGTACCTGTACCTGCGGCTGTGTCGGTGCCGCTGGTGCTGCTGCTAGTGCCTGTGCCTGTACCTATACTTGTGCCTGTGCCTGTACCTGTACCTGAGCCTGGGCTAGCTACCCCTGTAAGACACCTATCTGTGCCTGTACAGCAGTAAGCTGCCCCTGTAATAACTGTACTTGCCCTCTAAGCTGGTCCCTCTCTGCTCTAACAGCCACTAAGTCTGGATGTGCGGGCTGTGCTCTCCTCGCAGCTCTCTCTCCGGCCCAACAAACCAAAAATGCTCCTGTGCAGTCGGCATCATCTTCTGGCCTCTCAGTGGCCCAATCTGGGTCCACGGGCTGTGGTGCAGGCAGTGGAGCCTCTACATCATCCCTCCGGTACTAAGGGAAGTGAGGTGGCTCATCCTGTCGTAGCCCCATCTACCTCCGTACCCTCTCCAGGGGTATCCTCTCATACTCTCCCGGGCTCCGTCCCGCTATCCAGAATGTATATTGGATCCACTGCAACTGTGCTCGGGCTCCTCCGTGCGGGTGATGACCTCTATAAGGTCTCCATACAATATCTAACGCTATTAAGCCCTCTATCATATGTCTGTAATAAGTGACATCCCGCCCTGCAAGCACTGCTCGTGGCTGGCCCACGACCCCCAACCACCTTTGAAAGCCGTATCTATAGATGACCTATGGCCCTGGCTGCTGGGGCAGCCCTACTAGTCTAATGCATATGATATGCTCATATGCCTAACAGTGTAGTAAAAACGTTGAGCAAATCCTGAATCTCCTCATCCGGTGATAGCCCCACAGCTCTCGGTATAACTGCACCAGGTATACTGGTGCCCAAACATAACATACGTGCTCCTCCACCATCTCATGCAGCACCCCCATAAGCACCCATGGAAAGTAGCCTCCCTCTGAGTCTGGGAGGGCGAAGCAGGTGATCCTGATCATCATCAGCACGACAAGCCGCGTCTCATGGCGGTGGGCTTGGTACATATCCCCATACGCGATACTCACGTTGTGATATGTCAGTAGCGCAGCTGCATCCCCGAATACGTGTAGGATGCTATCCATGGCTATCTCAGCGTCAACCTGAAAGACTGCCTCTCCATCAATCGGTAATCGAAGGATGCGATACACATCCTCCAATGTGATGGTCATCTTTCCAGTCGGGAGATGGAACACATTGGTCACTGGATCCCATCTCTCGATGAGGGCGACCATCAAACTGTGATCCTTGTCAATCGCTCTGTATCACTAGACTCCACCGAGTCCCACCTCGCGCATGATACCCCACTGCGCTGCGGACACGTGTGGCCGCATCCATCTCAACAGCGGGGGCATCCTGTCCCACATCGTCAGCTGCTGACGTGCCTACAAAACCAACTCACTGCATTAGCCCTACTCTTTATCACAACATCTACTTATACCCTCTACACCCACCTATCTTACCCTAATAACCTCTACGATATCCCCCTCCCTCTTCACACCCAAACAACAACCTAAACCATACCAAAACACCTAAATAATACCAAAACACTCAAACAATACCAAAACACTCAAACAATACCAAAACACCTCCACCACAACCCAAACCATACCAAAATAATACCAAAACACTCAAACAATACCAAAACACCTCCACCACAACCCAAACCATATCAACACACCCAAACAATACCAAAACACTCAAACAATACCAAAACACCCCCACCACGACCCAAACCATACCAACACACCCAAATAATACAAAAACACCCCAACAACAACCAAAAATTCAAACCAACCACAAAACCCAAACCAACAAAAATAAAAATAACTAAGGACCGATACCGGTCACTTATGACCGACACCGGTCCTCTTCACCAACGCCGGTCGCTATACGACCGACATCCGTCACTCACAACACTCCGTCCACCAAAAAAATTCATGACCGATGCCAGTCGCTTAGTGACCGACATCGGTCACTGTAAAATTCCGGAGCCGAACCCCGCGCGCCTCCTCCCCCCCCCCCAAATCCATTTTTTTTCCTATTTCTCCCTCTATACCCACCTAAACACCCTAAAAACCTACCCACCCATCCGCCTTGGCCTATTTAACCTATCTACCCTCTCCTTTTTTCAAATCATTTCCATTTATTAACTATTTTATCAAAATCTAATATTCCTACCCAAAACCCAAATACAGCATTAATATACTCAAATCCACATGATGAGGGGTTTTGAACCTACCGGTACGACGACACGTTGTGGTGGTGGGATGGGTGGTGGTAGTCCAGCTGGTCCAGCCCCTCCTGCTCCTCCTGGCTGTGCCATAGCTCCACCTCTCCTCTGCTGGGTCCTCCACCAATCAACTGCTACCTCCTACTCACTCGGGCCCACTAGTCACTCACTCCACTCAAATAGCGCCACCTCAACCAACAAATGCTCCAATCTCACTAATCCACCTTAGACAACCCAAATCAGTTTTCAAATTGCAAATGTGACAATGACAGGCTGTATTTTTATTTTTATAGGTTTTTGACCTATAACCGATATCGGTTTTATTATGCCCTAAGGAACCGGTATCGGTCCCCTAACCGATATCGGTCATAGATAATCGACATCGGTTTTATTCCAACTTTTCCCCCAATTTCTGCCCCTATTTACTAATCGCCCTTTCTACCAACATCGCCTATATCCACCTTCATTGACAACCCTTTGTTAACTTCATTGGCCTAACCCACGGCCGCAACCAACCTATTTGGCCCAACCCACGGCCACAACCAACCTATTTGGCCCAACCCACAGCTGCAACCAACCTATTTGGCCCGACCCACGACCGCAACCAACTTATTTGGCTCGACCCATGGCCGTAACCAATCTATTTGGCCCGACCCACAGCCGCAACCAACCTATTTGGCCCGACCCAAGGCCATAACCTACCATTTGACTCGACCCACGGCCGTAACCAACTCCTTTGGCCAGACCCAAGGCTGTAACCTACCATTTGGCCTGACCCACGGCTGCAACCAACCCATTTGGCCCGACCCAAGGCCGCACCTAACTATTTGGCCTAACCTAAGGCCGCACTAATTAAATACCTTGCCCACAATCAACATTTCATTTTATCCATCCATCATGTACCTTTTTGTTCAATCAAGCTCACATGTTCGTGTTTTAACATGATTAGGGTCCTTGACTTGATCAGTCGACCAACTTTGCCTAGACCGAGCCGTGACGTTTATCTCAACCAAACCAACCATTTGGTACTGCCAAACATGCCTAAACGTTCCTGTACCTTACCCGTTATATCCCCTGGAGCTACTTCCTATGCCTTGGATACCAGGATTATATCACCCTTGTTTGGATAAACTATCGACCTTTGCCTATGAATTGCTTGTTTGCTCTTCAAATCATGTACCCTGGTCGCACTACTGCATGTCAATGTGTGTCTGCTTCCTTGGACCTACCCCACCATCTTACCGTTAACTCAACACCATTCACCCTTTATCAACCCTATCCCTGCTTTCATGCTACCTCAATCTGTGATAGCTTTGAGGGGGATTACCTATACCATTAACAGGGGTAACCAATTCTTATTATTGTCTGCGTAGCTTTAACAAGACAAGCCACACAACAATAAGGGGCTAATGTAGACACCAAATTTGTGTCTTACGACACCCTGTGCCCCGCATCTTATTTCGCAACCTAACCTCATCACCTAAACCTTACACAATTATTTATTAATTACCTCATAATTAATAAATCCACATCGCCATACCTGCCACCCTCATGTCGCCACCTCATCATGACCTAGTCTTAACCCTAAACTAACCTAATTAAGACCTATAACTTGGTCCAAATCCACACCTATGACTAATTACTCCTTACCCACACCAAAAACCAACTTCATAATGACTTGACCAAGCCCGCAACCAATCCCTTGGAAGAAAAGGAGGGAAAGCTGGCTATTTTACCAAAAATAGCCCGCTTTGACCTGACCAATACCGGTTCCTACTCGACCACCATCGGTTCCCCGTAAATGACCACTTCCAACCAAAAACAAAGGATCAGATTTTCATTTGATCGGGAGAAAGAGAAATCATCGAGAGGATCCGGATTTTCTTGGCCGAGCAGAGACAAGTGAAGAAACAGGGAGAGCTTGCAGAGAAGGACATCAAGTCCAAGACTGCAACTGAATAACCAGAGCCCAGTAACACTCATCCCAGCATCAGAAGAGGAGATAACTCATCTTGGATTGTCAGATCATCCAACTTGGGTCCTGTCTCCATCATCACAGTCCTGAAACCTGCATCTGCATCAGGGACGAGTAAGTAGTGTTTTATATATGTTTCTAAGCACCATTTTCTTGAGCCTGTTGATTAATAGTAATCATAAGTTTATTCTTAGATCTACTACCAGCAACTACTGCACTTAACCTTCACCCATACATCCTGATATTGCCTAGAAGGCCATTTTACCACACTCTGAGTCTTCCCTATCCTCCCATCATTCCCCTCAGCCATCCACCAATCTTAATAACCCCACAATCACCTTGTAACCAATCTCTATCCAGAAGCACTTAGATTACTGACCCTACCGGTATCGTTTATCCCCTACCGGCAGCGGTTCTCTAACCATGGTCGGTTATCCAGTGAGTGACGTCGGTCACTGTGACTTATACCCCAAAACCTTATTCTCGCCTATTTGCCACCTAACAACCTCAGGTCCAGTCTCGTTTATCCCTCTAACTCAACCTGGATGTATCAACAACCAGTAACCGAACAAACAAAGTGACACTTTATTATTAATAGTTTAGCTTTTATTGCTTTGTAACGAGATACCTAAATTGTGATTCTATAATAGCTTTCTTTATTATCATTTGTGTTAAATCATATTAAAAGGGGAACTGACCACCTTTGAAAGGAATTTTTATATTTCCTGGGCCTAAGGTAGATCCCTCATTTATTGTCTAATTAAAATCTGGTGGTTTTGTATTCTTACTTGCAGGTAGTCCTTCCAAGACAAAAAGGAGTTCTTCACAGTCGATCTGATCTTTCTGTATGGTACGCACACACCATTTCAACATTCAACAGGTATTCATCCTAGCCCTAACCCTTATCTGTTTCTCAAAGGAATGATAGGATAGAAGCAAGTCTATTCTGCAGAGCCGAAACATTCCGTGCAAAACAAGATGTGAGGGATCAACATCAAGAGATAGAAGAGATGTGATTTGTATGATTTTGATGAATGGAAGTGATGAGAGAAATGCAAGATTTTGAAAGAAATCCAATTAGAAACCTACAACCTAACTCTACATATAATTTACTACACAATCTAGAATGTGATTTGTTTGCAATTTATCTAGAATTAGACCTGTAGATGGCCTCTTGATTGAAAAATTATGGTTTTAATGTTTTAAATATTTTTGAACATACACATCTAGTTCACTTTTTTTGGGACTCATGAATTTCAAAGTAGTTTTTATTGAATGAATATTGCTTTTAACTTACTAATTTATTTGATGAGCCCCCCTACACCTTGCCCCATACTACCAGTAGTAAGCATGTGCTTGTCACCAAGGACAAGGCATAGGTGAGCAAGGGAACTTACCTCCTTTCCTAATCTCACACCAGTAGTAAGAGGCATGAGCTCAACACCGAAGGTTAGTAGGGAAAAGAAGTGTGTAAATGAAAATTTTGTATTGATTTTGACATGATATATATATATATATATATATATATATATATATATATATATATCTTTGAGTTGTGATTTTGGGAGGGATATCTTGCCCCTAGCCTCAACCCCACACAACTAGTAAGATACGAGTGCTCAATGCCGAAGGATAATATAAGCGAACAAGTGCTCAAGGTAAAAATGTTTAGAATGATTTTGCTACCAAAGAGGTTTTTCTAGAAAATATATGACTCCAAGAAGCTTCTAGAATAGACTATGGGCAAAGAAAACTATGTTGGAAGAAAACTACAAGTAGAACCAAGTATGCAGGCCTTGGTAGGATTAGTATCAAAAATTTGTCTTATCTTATGTAATTGATGAAATGATAAGAAAAGTTGATGATAATATTGTGGATATTTGAAGAAATTTGATTGAATGTTTTGCCAATATTTTCAGAAGATTTTGAAATTTTCTTGAAAGATAAGTTCCTTGATTACAAATTTACAAAATAAACTAGCAGATGAAAGTGCAATATGGATGCAATAGTGTACATTTGGAAATGAAGATGGGTCATGCCTAGTAACATTTTAAGTGAAGCGAATTGACTAACTTGCCAAACTATTCACCCTCTAGAGTACACAGGAGATATGCCCCATTCTTCTAGTCCTTCATAACTCGATATGGGCCCAACCACTGGAGCCTGAATTTCCTTCCTTCATCGGTTTTCTTATCTATCCAGTTGTCAAGTATCAATACTAGATATCCAACAAATATATCATGTTCATATACCTTCTTATTGTACTACTAACACATCCATTCAACGTAAGATCTATGGTGTGCCTTAGCTCTAAGTCAAGTTTCATCAAGGGTTTCTAACTCAACGAGTGGTGCCCCACGATATCATTCTTCTCATAAGATTCCTTGTAATGATACCTAGAGATTGGGTATCTCAACTTCAAGTGGTAAGACCTCTTTCGAACTGAATACTGAGGAATATGGGGTTGCCCCCATTGGCATTCTCACTGACATTCTATAGGCCCACAAGGCCGGAAATAACTTTAAATGCCAATTGTTCTTGTTCACCTTAATATTTTTCAGGAGGATGGGTTTTGGCATCTTATTAGTTGCCTCCACCTATCCATTGGCTTGAGGGTATTATAGAGAAGTGGTGTGATGATTTATCTTGAATTGTTCACACAACTCACATGCCTCTTCATTTTTAAATGATGTGCCATTATCAGAGATAATGAATTGTGGGACCCCGTACCTATAGTTGATATGGTTCAAAATGAACTTTACAAAATGAACTTTACAATTACAAACCCCATAATGGTGGCAAGAGGCATAGCCTTAAAGAAATTCATGAAATACTCTATGGTCATGATTATAAAATTGTGTCCATCTGTTGATGAGGGAGATGATTTCCTTATCAAATCTAAGCCCGACATGGAAAAGGGCCAAGGTGTTGTAATTGGTTTTAGAGATAGGGAAAGAATGTGAATCTTGTGAGAAAATTCCTAGCACTTATGGAAATTGCATACGTACTATACTGCATCGTGTTCTAAGGTGGGCCAGAAATATCCCATCCGGTGTATATTTATAGCGGTTGCATGTTCTCCAAAATGACCTCCACAAACCCTATTGTGAGCTGCATAGAGGATATTTTAGACTCTTCCTCATTGACACACCTTATCAACATTCTATCAAAATATCTATGATAGAGAACTTGTTCTATAACTACGTACTTGTCAGCTATGACGTATAGTCATCTTCTCTGCTGTGAAGTTTCTCCCTTAGGGTATGTGTGGTCCATAATAAAATTGACAATATCTGAATACTATAAACATGTAGCAATGTGGGGTATGATTTCTATGTAGTATATACACTCGTCGGTGAAACTCAGGTCTACTAGTTCTCCACCATCTAATGAGTTATCTGCCAACCAATCGGAAATGATTTTTCCTTTGATTTTTTTTTGTTGATGTAAGTTAATTCAAATTCTCCCATTAAGGTTATGAAGTGTCCAAATTTATTGGACAAAGAACCTTGCATTAATAATGTCTAAAGATAATATGTTTTAATGATAACTCATGTTTCTTGGTTAAGCATGTAATGCCTTAAATGTTTTGTTACAAATACTATAGCGAGGCATTCCTTTTCTTCCTACATATAGCAAGTCTCATATTCTAGTAACGTATGACTGATGAAGTAAATTACGCATTCACGATTGTCATCATCTTCTTGTGCTAGCATGTAAAATAACGAGATGTCTATAACCGGTGAATATAAAATGAGAGGGTAATCTGATTTAGGAGGAAATATCATGACATGCGATAGAAGGAATTATTTGGCTGATTCAAATGCCTTGTGACACTCGTCCATCTAGATGTTGTAGCAATCCTTTTTAGAAAAAAATTTATTGGATGAATAGAAAATGTTAAATAGGGAATAAAAATTTGGATTTCACCGAGCTTTCCAAGAAAGGACCAAATTCCTAACTCATCTGATGGTGGGATCATTTCTATAACTTCTTGTATTTTTACCGAATCCACATAAATCCATCATGAAGAGATGATGTAACCCAACAACTTTCCTCTTGTCACACCAAATATGCATTTTTTGGATTCAATGTAACATCATATTCGATGAGGTGAGAGAGGATGATATGAATCACCTCGAGGTGGTCACATCACTTCTTGGCCTTAGCCAAAAAAATTTCAACATACAATTCCACAATCTTGTGAATTATATCATGGAATATGTAAGTCATGGCCCGTTGGTAAGTGGTAACAACGTTCTTGAGACCGTACGATATAACTGCGTAGAAATAATTTCCCTAGGGTGTGATAAATGTAATCTTTGTTTTATCTTCCTTAGAGATCCTAATTTGATTGTAGTTGGAGAAACCATCCATAAGTGAAAAAAACTCATAACTAGTTTTTGCATCAACGATAACATCGATGGATGGTAGTGGGAAATCACCTTTGGGACATGCTTTGTTTATATCCCAAAATTCAATGTAGATTCAAATTTTTCCATTCTTTAAATAATGGAGATGATGTTAGATACCCACATTGAGTAAACGATAGGTTTAATGAACCCCACATGTGGGAGATTTATAATTTCCTCTTTAACCATTAGCGCCACCTTTGGTTTCATAGGTATAGATTTTTATTTGATGATCTTGGCATCATATTTGTTCACAAGGTTATGAAATACAACATGAGGAGTAATTCTAGTGATTTATTTATAACTAAATGTGAAGGCTTTCAAATTTTCTTTAAGAACCTTCATGTGTTTTTATACCTCTTCAGGAGTTAGTGAAGAACCTAACATCAAAATATTTGGATCCTCCTCCGTCCTGATGTTGATGTCAATCGTCCCCTCAATCCAATAGGAATTACCCTCTGCAAACTCATGTGGGGCTAGAGGTAATTCTATTTCCCCTTCCTCTTCTATATCACAAATCTCAAGACCTTCCAAGGAGGAGGGGTCTATTGTGCAATCTCCAAAATAGGAGAAAGAGAGAGGAATGAGAGTGAATCCTCACTTATGATGTGCAGGATGTAAATATGTATAAGTGTTAAGGTATCCTAAGATATCCTCATAAATTTATGCATAATCTAGGGTAGCAAGATCATTTTCATCATTAACATGTGTCAAGATCGGATTCGTTGGCATTTTGCGAACCAATGTTTTAGTGCAAATCAAAACTATGAAGTTGGTATCTTCTAATTGTTTTCTCGGGAAGAAGTGGGAAGAAAAATTAGTTATTGAATTAGCGAGAAGGTTTTGTTCATGTGGGATGGATTCAATTGAAATTAAGTCAAAACCTTTACTTAAGTTGAGTATAATAGTTTTATAGAGTTGTATGTGTTCCGCCCTAGTCTCATATACCTCTAAAATTTGATTAGTGACTAGTTGCAAATCACCCAACACTCTAATGTTACAAGAACCCATCCTTTTGGCTACTATGAGACCAAGTAGAAGAGCCTCATATTCTACACCATTCTTTATACATTCAAAATCTAGCTTAAAGGAAAAAGGCATGACCTTCCCCTTAGGAGAAGTGAGGATCACACCTGCCCTAGGGAAAAGCAGCATTTTTCTTCGTCAAAATTAAGAGTCCAAAATTTTCTTGGGAAGATTGATGTTGGATCACTTTTTGTATCTTCTTCCCTTGCTTTTGAGACTTCAACTATGCAAATCTCATATGTCAGAAGAGATTCAAGTCCTAGAGCTGTTAAGAAATAAGGGATAAAATATATGGAATAATCCCCCATAGAATCACAATAGTAGAAACTAATATGCAGAAAATATTACAGATCTCAAATTAAAGTGTAGAATTAAATAACACAACACAAAGAGACAATATTTAACGTGGTTCACCCAATTTGGGCTACATCCACAAATAATCACTTTCTTAGATTTTATTACAAGCCACCTCTCTCTCAATACAATACCCAGATCCATTTGGAGCTATGCTCAACAAACTCTACAGAATTCACTACCGAATTCAAAACACATCTGCAATGTTTTCATTATCTCTACCATATGCACAAAATCATATAAATAGACAACTGTTTAAGTAGTTTTACAAAAATGTGGGTATCAAAACCATGGGACAAAACCATCTCATAAACCTATGGGTCAAAAAACCTTCTCATATGAGAAAATCATGTTTCCTGATATATCGGGCAAGTTTTAAGGCCCATAAAAAAAATTCGGGGGCTACGCCCCAAACCCCTGCTACTGGGGTATGCCACCCTCAGACCCCCATTCGGGGCCTGACCTGGCCCCAAACCCCGGTGAGACAACTATGGAAAGTGTATAGTACTCTTAGTGTATAGTATTTAACACTTTCTCACATGAAAATAGGCTCCACAACCTAACAAGAGCATGTTCTATTTCCATGGAATCAAATGGAAGGAGAACAGGTAAATCATTCTTCAATAACTCAAAAATATTCGTCATGGTTTCTGTTGATACCATCTCAATAGTTGTGGTTTCATATTTGATCACAATAATCCCTTCGATCAAACCAGTAGTTTCTAATTCCGTTGTGGGAATTATTTTTGTCTCTAGTGTTAAACTCATGGGTTTTTTTAATTGGCTTGTAGGGAGTCAAAAATCAGTATGGACCCAAGTTTTCTTCTTTAGATTAGCTAGGTGAATCTCAAATGGATTTTAGTCACCCTGTGTAATGAAGACTTTCCCAAAATGTAGGAATCTGAATTCCTAAAACAATGTGGTAGGAATCACCTTCATGCGATGTATCCAAGGACAAACGATAATCATATTATAGTTGGTTTTCTGGTCTATAATATTAAAATATGTAAGAACCATCTTGGGCTCTAGGGTAACTAGTATTACTATGGTTCCAATCGATGTTGCCTTGAGGATATCATACCCTCTCAGTGTGTTTCTTGTTGAAGAGTAATTGGTCTCTCTGTAGCCTAACTTCTGGAGATATGAGAAGGGGAAAATGTTGACTGTTGCCCAATCATCAATCATTCTGCACTTTATGTAGTTGTTGTAAATCCAAATATGTAGATACATAGCCAAATCACCTTTGTGTGCCAACTCAACATCTGTGGGCATCTTTACTAATGTCGGATATAAACGTGACATTTGTTTTGAGATTCCCAGGAGGATGTACATTGAATTCTAGGTGATTTATTTGTGCCTTTAAACACTAAAGGATGAAAAATATCCAACATTAAAAATGAGCCAAGATCTTACATTTATAGATGAAATCAATGAGGGAAAAGAGGAGGAGGGAAATCTGATTTGAAAAATCAACCACCAGCCATTAATGCCTACAAATCCACCTATAATCTATCATGTATGGTTCTCCGTGTATGTTTGGAATGTTGGAGAAGGAAGGAAGGTAGATCGAATCAAATCTAGGTGGTTAAAGCAATCGGATCACATATTAATGACATGAAAGAGATTTTCCAACTCCTCACCTACCAAATCCCATTGAAATTTGAATTTGAATGGCCTAACATGTATCCCATGTCAGAAGCTTTCCAAAAAGTATAGGAATACAAGGATCTAAGAATTGGAATAGATGTTATGAATGTCAAAAGATATGCAGTGCTAACTAGACACACAAAACATGTGGCATGTGCAGATTGGCTAAAGAAATGGCCAATTTTTAATTTGTTTTTTCATTTCTGACATGTGTCACACACTAGTTTTTTACAATGATTCACTTCCCTAGTGGCACGCTTTGATAGGTTCCATATGATACACTCAAGCTTTTACAAATTTCCACGTGGCACAAAGAACATAGAAGAAGGCGCAAAAGCATTCGCATAGAAGGATGAGGTGTGGGAGGGAAATAGAGGAAGGGTGCATGAAAATGTGGCATGTGTGGGAGAAATGGGGAAAATACCCAAGGAAGAAACATATGGTCAAGGTGAAACTATTACAAGGTAATGTGTGAGGCACGTGAGAGGGCCATGTACTTTAGCTAATTTTGATCAAATTTCCAAGACCCAATGCTTACAATAAAGAAACTCTATGAGTAGGGGAGTTCTTCAACAAATCTAAGAAGGAGATGTGAGAAAAGGTCTTTGTTAAATCAATGATCAAGTTGTAATCCCCTACCAATTTTAGAAGTGTTGGAACATCATCTAACACAGATGGGTAAATAGGAATGGGATACAAAGAGTAGTCTCGAGTTCTCATAGAGGAATTTATTTGGGGTTCAGTTTCTAACTCTACTAGACACATGATCTTATTTTGTTGGAAACCATCCAATGGAGATGCTACTAATGGGTTTGACGAATTCAAAGCTTCATGATCATTGTTTCCCACTAGGTTACCCTTGTTTGTGTCATTAGGGTTCAACTTACCATTGTTAATACACATTGGAAGGGGACCATTAAATATCCCAAGTGGTGTGTTTTGAGGGGATATGGGCCCCATGTTAGTATTATGAGATGACGACATAGGATTCACAAAAATTATCTCAACAAAGAGTTGTCTTTGGTATTCTGGTAGGTGTTGAATAAATTTATTACAGTCACAACATGTTCTAACATCATGCCCTTGAACCCCGTGGAAGCTAAAATACAGGTCAAGATCATAATACTAAGGTCCTTTGGTTTGTGTTTTTTTACGGTCCATAGTTCTAGTTTTTATTCAACTCTTGGTTATGTTAATTGAAGTTTGGAGGCCATTGTCCTTGATTTTGATATTAATTTTGGTATGAGTTTGGGTATTGGCTAGGGCCTTGAGCTCAAAATTGTTGTTGTTGGGGTGGAGGATGATTGAAATTCATTACGTTGATCGTAGGAGTGAAGTTGTTACTACTCTGATTGTTACTGTTTTTGTTGTTTTTGACATTATTTGTACTTGAGGTGTTAACAATATTTGGTTTCTTTGTTTTGTCTGTAACACCATCGGTTATAACACAATGGTTTTTGTTAAGGACCTTAGGTCCTTGGTTGTTGGGATAACTTGAAGTACCCTGATTAGGAGTGATCAACCTCTCATTTGAACTGTAGGTCTTTCTACAATTATCTATTACTGCGTAATCAATGTGGAGAGTACCTTACAACACCTCATCCGAACTCATTAGGGGGAAATTATGGACTTCTTCCTTCATTTTTTTGGTTTTCAAACTTGCACCCATGTCTCAAATCTAGGAGAACCGAGTTGTTTGAGACAACAATGGAACCATCAACAAGTATGGGACCTTGCACGCTTGACACAGATCTCTGGAGAAGGCCAGTTCCTCTACCTACTTCTACCACTAACACTACTCTTGATGCTAGAAGGGAAACACTCTACTAACAACGCCAAGGGACAAGAGATAGAAGGATAACAGAAATGAAAAATAAACTAAAATAAGTGATATCACCAGAAAGAGTGGGATGAATACTATTTTTTATGAGTGAAAATGAAGGATAAAACATGAGGGAAGGCTAGGCACGTGTAACACAAACCAACAAGCATTTACACCACTGATTTCATGAAAAAAAACTAGAAAATGGAGCTGTAAGGAAATTAAAGTGACACAGAAAACACACAATGTAAAATAAGGTAAGAAAGAAGAACATAAACACGTTAAGGTAGGAGGTAGCCAAAAAATGATGTTTGTATTAATCTCAGGAATGCATAGTCAGTTACAATGATTCCTAGACAAGAGCTACAAGAAGGACTGGGACATATAGGACTACTTTTATTCAGAAGGCAGAAGGTATACTCCTACAAAAAATGCAAAATGTGCCCATTACATTTGTAGTACCTTTACAATACAAAGGAGCCAGTTCAAGTAAATCAAATTTTCCTATAGTATAAATTCCCTATAATTCTAGCTCTCCTATGAGAATGAGAGGATCTTTACTCAATATTGAGCCATCTCTCATAGGTCAAGGTGCCAAGGAAACGACAGTATAAAAGTCCAAGAATTGCAAAATATCATCAAAAAGGCCTAGAGTAACTATCTCATTAGAGAAGGATGTTGAAGAATATGGCCCAAATTGCTCTTTCGACCATGATATGATGTTTTTTGTATTGGCATGTTTCTTAGACCCCTTGGGCCAATAAAATTAGTTTTTTCCTTTCAGAACTAAGGTAAAGGTTTTCTTCGTGAAAATGGAATGCTGGCTCTTGTCTTGGTTATATCGTATTGTGAACTTATTTTCCTTTAAGGATTTGAGTTATAGGAAGTCTGTTTTAGACTTATCCCTTTGTTCATCTCTTTCTTTCCTCTCCGAGTCTTTTGAGAAATTAATTACTTGTTATCTTAGTGGGAGTTGAGGCTATTTAACCTATCTCCTTGAATGATGAAAGGTAAAAAAATGATGTTGCTCTTCATTTCTTTCCCGTTCCCCTAGATTTTGGGTGTTCATATAATTTGAACCCTAGGTAAACCTCTATTTGGTTTTTGGTTTGAGTCATTAAGTAAACTAACCCTTGTCATTATACATTCTTGGTTACTTAATGTTCTATTTTAATCATTCAAAGAGTTGTGAAGTTCGCAACCTTTCTCTCTCCTTCCTTTAATCTTCTTTCATCTTGTGAAACTTTTCTAAGTTGTTGCCCCTTCATTGGTCTATTATGTTTATGCAACTTCTTGACTATTTGAGAAGACTAAATGTAGAATTTTCTTAGGGCAGTATAGCTGGTTTGAAAATATTTAGTTGGATTATTGATTTTGGTTTGAAAATATTTGGATGGATTATTGAGTTTGGTCTAAATTATAAATTTAACCATTCTACTCACGTAAAGTAATGATAGCCATGGTGTATCTTTTTTATGATTTGAGCGTTAACTCATTTTTCTAGTTAAAAGGAACATTACTTTTGATGATGTTTGAAGTAGATTGTTTTGGCTTTTAACTTGAAATTGGTTCCTAATTCTGAGCTTGAATGTTAAGATACTGTAATAAGGGACACATTAAATGTTAAGATGATTTGGATTATCCTAACTTAATTCTTATGATTTTTAGATTTGATTGATGGAATCTCCGAATTTAGGATGAATGTAGGTTAATGAAATATTTGGATGCAAATTAATGTTTATAAAAGTTCCATTGTTGAGTTATGCCTAAAGGATAAATAGGTAGTTACCTTCTTTAGATAAACAGGTTTGAATGAGTTAGGAAATTAAAAAGAAATATAAGAAAGAAATAATGAGGATCAGATGAATGTTTATTTCTCTTAACTTACTGTTTAAATTCTTTGATAAATGAAAATAGGAAGAAAGGATAAATTTTTTTTATTTCATGACCTAACCTTGTTTTGATTTGAAGCATATCTGTTTCTTTCTTTTAATTGGAATTGTGATCTCCTTTTTGGTTGAGTCTTTCAATTTTTGCTTTATGGATTGTTTCATAACAACAAGGTTCTTTTTATGAAACGGTTAGCCTAAAGCACATCATTTTAATGATTTAGTGTTTATCATGCTCAGTTCAATGAACTGAGCCATGCTAGCAATTTTGCAGATGGACTACAAAAAATATGAAAGGACAAAGACTTATTATAAGTTACATTTGTTTTATTAGGATACTGAATCTTTACTTTGAAAATAAAAGGGGCTTCATTGTTATGATGTACTTAATGAAAACAAAAGTTGTAATGAGAAAGAATAGGTGATGTTTTTTGGCAATTTTTGATGTATAATATATTTGGGCTTAGCAAATGTATCACTCTTCCCTGATGAATAAAAGATATTTGAATTCTGTTAATACTTGTAGGAAGACCTTCTTGGAATGAATTGGGCTGAAATGATAATTATTACTCTAATTAAGGAGGGTAACTTACTTAAATATTATGTAATGGCTAGGATAGAAGTCTGAGTTGTTGGTTGGATAAGTTTCTCTAGAAGAGATGCAACTTCTATAGTTTATAATCTCATGGAACTCTATCATTACAAAAGGGTTGTAATTAATTTACATGGATGTATGTGTTTTATCCTTGTTTATAATTCTACATATGTAATTTGAATATTGTTTTTCCTTATTGGGCTTTAGCCCATGAAATGGGAAAAAGGGGTAAAATCCCATGAGGGTATACATTAAGATTAAGTTATTAACTTACTTAGATGTAAATAAACATAAAGATGAATGGGTGCAAATGTGCTTCTATTATGAAGATTTCCTTAATCTAAAAATGGAAATTAATTAGCTCAATCACCTATATTTCTAAAAAGAGACTTAATGTCCCTTTCAATTGCAAGTGGTATCAGTAAAATGGTAAACTAATGCAAGAAAATAAATAGGTTGGGAAGAATATTTTATCTTCTTACCTACCTCAGATATAGTTATAAATTATGACCTGGTAGGTTAAAGAAATTGCTTGCATCATTAGGGATACCGACATTAAATTTTTAATGAAGAATTTAATATAACATCAAATTCACTTAAGTTATGTTTATCTAGTTGAAGATACTCGGTTGGATGTTGACACATGCCAACCACAGTGAAGTACCTTTTTAACTACAAGAGTCATTACGATGTTACTAAGTTGCAGTTGACATGTCTCAATACCCTTCGGAGTTTGTTCAACTAGACTAACATAAGTTCTTGACCTAATCATGATTCTTCCCTATGCAGGGATAGAAACATGACCTAGTGTCGGAGTCAACCCTTGGTGACTTAGGATAACTAGACACACCTAATCGACGTAATTCAATTCAGTATTTCTATGTACCCTTAGTCACCTTGGGCAAACCCCCACACTAAGGCATGTTGCTAACCTTATCTAGGGTTATAATTTGAATGGCGTGGAATGACAGAGATCAATAAAGACCAATCTAGATAATAGATCAAGTGTAGTGAAGGACTTATTTTGTTTGATGAGTATGTCATCTAGGAATGCAAACATGATAAACATGTGTAAATATTTGGCCAAGGTATCACAAGTTGTTGGTTGTGTTGTCCTATGTCACTTAGTTTAAGAAGCGGGATTTGAGATGAATATCAATAACAAATATTCAGATAGTATCTTAAACAAAACACTTGAATACCCCCAACATGGTAAAGAAACTAAGTATACTTCATATACACATTACTGAATAACATGAGATATCAGATTTCACTGAGTCAATTGCATATTGTTTTCTATTATGGGATAGTTTGGCATTTGAATGTGTGTTGTAAATTATGATTTAGAACAGAGGACATTGTCTAAAAAAATTCCTTGTTTCTAAAGTCTTGTTGTCACCCTAAAAATTCCCTCCTTTTTTAAAGACAAATTTACAATTTTTTTGAGTCAATGTCCTTTGGAAATGTTCAGGTAAAGAGAGGAATTTAAGAAAGTTAGAAAAATTCACTCTTTGGGGTCATTTTGAGTGTTCTACGGGAAAATCAGATATTTTTGTCCCATTTTTCCCAAGTGCCATCAGGCCTCTAGTTCACCAATTTTCCACTTTCTCTGCATTTCCTTGTATATTGGATTTTTTGGGTTTGCACGTCTTGTGTGTCCCCACATCCCATGGACCGATTGTGCTCTCTCGGACCCACTTTACCCGCATCACTTACTCATCAACTAAATCGGCTCTGTGTATCCCATGCATGTCCCTTGGACTGTCAAACCTCTTGTTCGCTGATTTGCCAACTTACCTGCACTCCTCTCTAATCAGTCTAAGTCAGACATTTTTGCCCTCACTTGTCCGAAGTACTGTCAGGCCCTTTGTTCACTGATTTACCAAATTTCCCACACTACCTTGTATATCGGCTTAATTCAGCTCCACGTGCACGTCCTGCATGTCCCTTACACCATTTGTGATCTCTAAACCCACTTTTTCCGCATTCTTCTTGGATTGGGTATATCGGCTCAGTGCGTCCCACATGTCCCATGAACCGTCTGGGCCAAGTTTTTCCGAATTTCTTGTATATCACTTTTTCAAGTTAGTGCAAGGTTATTTATTACACATTCATTATTTTCTCTCTCCATTCATTCCAATTCATGGCTATTTAAAGAGAGGTAACCATTCATTCATTTTCACACTTGCTCACTCATTCCCTCCTGCTAACATTTGTGCAAATCAAGTAGTTTCCTGAATCTATGCTTCTATATTTTCCCTTGCAAGGATTATTTGAGATGGTGGTAATACTCCATTGAAGGTTATCTTCTCTCTACCTCTTTCATGATGAATATGTAGTATCGAGGTCATGAGCATCTCTCCTCGTTAGAAACCTCTATACCTGACATCAGTGATAGTGAAGCTCGGCATCTAGACCTTGATGATTTTTGGAGCATACTTGGATGTGATAACCCTACCCCCATCAATCAAATGATCAAAAAAAGTGGGATTGCATTCACAGGTGGTTTTCCTATCTCTGTTTCAGTGTGCTGACATCAGTGCTTGCTTGCGGGGCTTATTTCAATCTGGAATCCAAAGAGATCATTGACATACATGGTGAAGTAGTTGTGTGACTAGATTTTGAAGCTATCTATGTTTCCCTACACATCCCAATAGTGGAAGGAGCCAATAATCTCACCCTTGCTCAAGCACAAGCACTATTTGACCAGGATAGTGAGAGATATAAGGCTAGGGTAGCTAAATCATGGTTGAAGAACCCTAAAAAGGGAGCATCCAAACTTTCTAAATCATTGTTCAGGGTTAATTTCAATGAAGAACTTTCAGACATCATCACTCTTCTAGATAGGATCATGGGAATTCCTTCTACAAATGAATTCCATTTTTGGATGTGTCCCTATATCAACATCATTTGTGAGGGGAAGCAGAATCTAAATTGGGGAGAGATAATCTGTGAAAACCTAACAGAGTAGCTAGTTAACGTTCAGAGAACAAAGACCTTCCACATGTCCTCTTATCTCATGTACACTATTATAGCATCCAAGGAATGGCTTGGCTTCTCTTTTGTTGAGATAAGAAGGATGCTCCTATATATAAGTATTGTCCCTAATTAACTCTCAAAGTATGAAATCATAATTTCAGGATATTCAACGATGCCTTCACCATGTACATTGTGAGGCTTTTGGAAGGAAATATTTCTCAAATATTTTCTAAGGAAGCAAAGACTTTGATAACTTACTATGGGAGTTTCTTAACTCAATTCAGAAAGTTTTCATATCTTAGGCTAGTTGGTTTTGACAGTTCCCCTCTAAAGCTTCCTATGTTCTACAATGATAAAATGGCCCTGGTTGAAATTTGCAGGCAATTGGACAAACTTCATCAAACTTGCAAAGATAAAAATATTGCTGGCATTCATTTCCCTATCACCTTGGGAAATTATACATGCAAAACATCCTTCGATGCTCAAAACATTGATAGAACCATTGTTCCTCTTACTCTGCATCATTTCAAGTCTTAAACTTGATTTGATATCAAGGGATATATTGCTAATAATCTTATATTAGGTTTCATTCACTTTGATGATTCTGAATATTATTGGGCTAATTGTGTGGATGACTTTGTGACTAGGAGAAGGTATTTTGGTAGACTTTCTCTTCAGCAAATTATAGATTTCAATCTCTACAAAGTACCTAAAAAACTCTAGGATGATGATGAAGACCTGCAATCTATTGAATATGAGAGGACCATCAAACACTCTCCTCTTGAAACCATTGATTGGTTTGTAAAAGAGCATGATGATTTGAAAGAGGTGATCAACCCAGTTTTAGTGAGAACCAAGCTCTAGTTTGATAAGAAGATGCAGAACTTCAGGATGAAATGAGCTAGGTCTTCTTCACAAGAAACTTCCTCTCCTAGGAAAGAAGAACCTACACTCAATGTTGAGATGCTTGAGCAATCCACTCCTTCCTCTTCGACCAAGGTATACATGAAGAAAGGAAAGGATGTCAAGTAAGAGAAAATGATTGAGGAAAGGGAGGAATTTTCTTTGGAGCAGTCACTAGTTCCTGTCAAGTCAGAAGATGTCATTGTTTTGAGTGAGGATAACAGTGAAGAACTGAAGGAAGGGGAAGAAACCCCTGTCAACACTACTGAGATGGAGAATAAGGACCAAACTTCTGAATCTCTAGGTTTGGTGGACTCTTCTTATAAGGACATTCCTGAGAGCAAGCCAAACTCTCCATTAGAAACATCTGTGGTACAAGCATTGAGTGCAATGAGTACAGTTACACTCAGACCCATTGACCCTTCTGCCGCGTCCTCCTCCTTTCCTTGGGTTCATCCTTTCACTGATAGTAGGAAAAGGAAGTCCACTTCTCAAATTGTAGTTCCCAAGTTTGATGTTGTGGCAGCCTTTCTTGGTACTACTCCCCCTCCTCCAAAAAAGAGAGAAAAGATGGCCTCAAGGATAGTGTCAGATTTAAGGGGTCAACAATTCATGGAGATGCAAATCCTAGGGTGGATAAAGAAGAGAAAAACATTTTAGTGTCTGATTTGGAACTTACGATGATTCCACTTGGGGATTTTACACCTGAAAGTGAGGTCCACAATCTCAGAGAGATTGTCACCAAGGTCATTGAATGAGTAGAGAAGGGAAAACAGACTATGGAGCAATTGGAAGAACATAATCAGGTTCTCTCATATTTTATAAAATCCCTATTGGAAAAAGATAAGGTGTTAGATCCAACTCCATTAACCACTCATCCTCCTCCCTTAGTTCTAAGCAAGGATGAAATTCAGATCATCAAGGATATTCACAAACATGTCACTTATGGAAAGGCCATCGAATCACTAGTTGATGATATGACAATGCTTGGATTGAACTTCATTGAGGAGGCCTTCAAGTCACATGAAAAGGTATCCAAATTAGAGTTGAAATTCAGCACAACACTCAGTGGCTTGGAGAAATAACTAAAGCTATGGTGTGAATGCATCCAAGATCTTCATTTGATGAGCAAGATAGATGAGCAGATTTTATTGGCAAGCAAAGTGTTTGATGAAGCCAAGAACAACCTATCAAGATCTTGGGTTTTCAGTATTGATTGGAAGATCAAGGTTTTGGAGGAAGCAGTGGGAGAACTAAAAAATATGTGGTAGAAAGGAGAAGATTTAAAGACTTGTGTTTATCTGCTTTCTAAGATATTCATTGTCAAATCCAGAATGAAGCCTCAGGTAATCAGTTTTCCTTAAAGGAAATTAAGGCCCAGTTCAACACCTTCATCAAAGAGGATCTTTTCAAGGAAGAGTCAATGTCTAAAGAGAAGATGAAATATGTCTTATCTCTCCAATCAACTATCACTTAGGAAAACAAAGAGTTTTTGGAAAACATAGAGTTTGAGAAGGATATGGAGAAGTGTCTTGGTATGTGGACCCATGCCACTTCCAACACTACCATCCCAAAGTGCATGGAGATAGCTGAAGCATTGAAAATATTTAGGCATCAGATTCTTAAGACAATTGGTCCCTCTAAACCTTCTTCAGGTGTTTCTACTCCTGAGTCTTAAGTCACTTCTTTTGTTTTGGGGTTTTAAAACCCATGATGTAATACTTGATTAAAGACATTCTATTAATGTATTTGTTAAGAAGTCTTTAATCTTTAGTTTAAAAGAAGGTGTAACCAAATATAACTGTCTTGTAAGCTATTTAATGGGCTCTTCATGCCATTGTTAAGGGTTGGACCTCTGATACTCTTGAAATGTAATATATTTGAAAGTAATCAATACATAAGTTTTTCCTTGTCTCTTATTTCCATCTGACTATCCTTTCTTCTCCTATCTGAAATTTATGAATCATCAATCTTTCATATTAAGAAACTTTGTGTTCTTGTGATATGATTTCTAGAACTTTGTGTCTATGGAATAATATCAGATATTTCCAATGTGAATGATTCCATTCTGTATCTCTTTTGCTAAGAGTACACATAAGGTTATACTCTACTATCTATATTACCTGAAAGTACTGTTGTGTTCTTCCCTTTCAGTTTTCTTATTCTTCTATTTCTATGTATTGATAATATTTATTGGCATAAAAATTTTCAAAGTATCAGGAGTCCTCATTAATATGAAAGTTGTATATTTGTATATAAGCTTTGCTACTCACTTTCAATAAGGGAACCTCTCCCATAAAGAGGAGGGACTTGTTGTCCCCTGACTATTGATTACTAAAGTACTAATTCAAAAACCAACAGTTTTTGGCTACTTCACTGGAGATTTCATTTTAACATATCCCTTTCTGAATAACTCCAAGACCATTTTTCGGTCTGGTGACTCTAAGATATACACATAGTAAGAAAAATCTAGGAGTAGAAGATTCTCATTTTCAACTTCTAGAGAAACAAAATTATCCTCTTCCTTCAGTAAGAAGGAATAGAAGAACTCGTTCTTCGATCAAACCTCCTGCTAAAATCAAGATTTCTAAGAACAATAGTCCTCAAGATTAACTCAGTCCTAATCTCCATGCTCTGGTACTTTCTGGAGTTATAGTTCCCCTTCAGCCAATATTTCTAAAGATGGCAGCACCTTTATCGTGGGGACAACAGGTTGAGCCTCTTGCTCTTCCTCAACCATTGCATGAGTTACCCAGGGGTAATAGGAAAATTTTTCCTAAATTACGGGGTGATGGTAAAGTACACCCAGATGAACACATTGCAACTTTCATTGTTACATGTGGGATTCTTGGGGTTGAGCATGAAGATGTTTCTATTAGGCTCTTTGTGGAAACATTACAAGACAATGATATTGATTGGTTCTCTCATCTTCCTACTGTGTCAGTTATTGATTGGAATGCTATGACAACTCATTTTGAGTAATGTTTTAAACCTGTTGAAGATGTGCATGGCCTCTTGGCTCAAATTTCTCATATTAAAAAGGATCCACACAATTCCATGAGGGATTTTGTGGCTAAATTTAACAAACTAATTCATAAGATTCCACATAACACCCATCCTATAGATCAAATCCAAAAGAGCTTTTTCCTCAATGATCAGTTGCCTAAAGTAAGTTATGCACTAAGGAGGGATAATCTCTTGACCTTGGATGCCAATCAACGATTGTCTATCAGTGTTGAAGATGATCTAATAATGTCTAGAAAATTGAAAAAAGAGTCCTCCAAATCTAAAGCATCTTCCTCTTCCTCCCTGGAAGCCAATTCTGATCAGTTAGTGCAGAAGCCGAAAAATTATCTTATTTCTATCGAGAAGCAATTAGATCAACATGTTCCTTACAAAGATATTCCAAGAAAGAATTTTCAGCCTAGAAACTATTTTCCCTCTTCTCATACTAGATTGGCTATTGAAGGCCCACCCATCAAGGTTCCAGTCAATGCAACTTGTGAAGTTCAAGAACCTAATGATGAAGAAGAGAATGAAGAGTATGAAGAGCCGGAAGAAGAAGTCAATGAATAACAAGAAGAGTATGATGAGTCTCAAGTTCATCTCCTCACCACTGAAGGTATAGATGATGAAGATGAATATGATGAAGTAGTGGCATATATGAATAGTGAGTCATATGTTGTTATGAATCCAAAGAAAATGAACAAGAAGGAAAAAGTGGTACAAACTTCTAAAAAAATCTAAGGAAGTTCCTATAACTATTCAAGTAGTTACAAGAAGAGTATCCCCTATTCCCACTACCTCCACAAAAAAGGTGAGTAATGCTAATTTTCTCCTTCTATCTCCACTTCTATAAATTCTTGTTCTTTAACTCCTAAACATGATAAGACCAAAGTTCCCCTCATTCCTAGTAATGATGCCCCATCCAGATTTGGATCTTTTGATATCATTGACCACATCAAGAAGACAAAAATCCAAATCTCGGAGGTAGAATTTTACCAAACTCATCCAAATTCTTTTTCTAAAGTAATAAAATTTATCAATTCCAAATCCAAAGCTTCTCCCAATATTTCTAAAGTTCTATTACCTACTCCCTCCTCCTCATCTCAACTAAGTCGTGTGTCCACAGTCTCTTCATCTAATGAGAAGATTAAACCATTCTATGTAATGCTTCTCATAGCTGACCACAAACTCAGTAATTGTGTTATTGAATCAAGAGCATCAGACAATGTGATGCCTGAAAAATTAGCTCATGCTTTGGGCCTGACTCTAACATGTACATGTGTTTCCTGCTACTCCATGGAAAGTAGAGAAGTACCATTGGTTGGAAGGATCAAAGATGCAAAAGTGGATTTCTCTACTTTTCCAAAGAAAAGGGTCAAAGCCACTATTTTAGTGGTTGACATTAATCCCTCATATGGTATGTTACTAAGTAGAAATTTTTCTAGAGAAGTGGGAGGTGAAATCCAAATGGACGGGTCATATGCCTTAATCTTGGTCAATGGAAAAATGAAAAATCTGCTACCAGAAAGACATACTAAGTACATTGTGCAAAAGATTAATGATCCAAAAGCACAAATACTCTATGAAGATATAGGGCATGGTAACTATATGATCATGTCAGAAGATGAGGAAAAAATTCCTAAGGGAGTAATTCACAATCCTAATGGCATTTGGACCTTGGAGTTTGATGGAAGTTGCTCTTCAGCTGGTTCTAGAGCATTGGCGTGGTGTTAATCTCTCTGGAAGAGAATATTCATCCATTTTCATTTAAGATTTATTTTGAAAATACAAACAACACATCTAAATATGAGGCTCTCATCCTCAGATTGAACATGGCAAAAGAAATGGGAGTGAAGAATATTTGTGCTCGTGGTGATGTAGAGTTAATTGTGAAATAGGTCTGGGATCTTTTTCAAGTCAAGAATAGGAGATTGAAACATTATATAAGTCTTGTCTGGGAATCCATTGAATTTCTTGATGCTTTCTCAATTGAAGTTGTTCCAAGAGAAATGAATACTAGATCGGACTCTCTGGCTGTCTTAGAATCCTTGTTGATTCCTCATCTAGATTTTTCTCAAGAAAAAATTACCATTGAAATGATTCATAGGCCTAGTGTTCCGGATAATGCAAGCAACTGGAAAGTTTTCAATGATGATCAACACTTTCTCTCTTTCTTGGATCTTAAAGATAACTTCAATCAATTATATTTTTAATGAAGTGAGATTCTTCCCAGAGAATACATGCCCTCTAATGAGGATGATATTAAGGAAAAAATGGACTAGGATGGCTATATCAAATTGAAAGGTAAAAATATTCCCAAAGGGTTGGTAAGTTTAGAGGATCTATTTGATAAGCATGATAGGTACATCAAATCTAAATATTCTCAAAGATATATTTAATCTGTTCAGTATGAGAAGGTTAATATTGGAAGTAATGATGAACCCAAGATGGTGAATATTGGGAAATGTTGCACTCAAGAAGAAAGGAAGAAAAAAGTTAACCTATTAAAAGGGTATGCTGACATTCTTTCCTATTCATATGATGATCTCAAATATTTTCAACCAAAGGAGATGAAACACTATATTCCTCTAAGACCCATGATTAAACCTTTCAAACATAAGCAAAGGCAATACAATCCCAAGATTGTTGATACCATTTTTCAAGAGATTCAGAAATTAATCAAAGCAAAGATCATTTTCCCTATACATCATTCAACATGGATTGCCAAAATTGTGCCAATAATAAAGAAGAATGGTGAGATTTATATTTATGTGGATTTTAGGAATTTAAATTAGGCCTCTCTAAAAGACAACTACCCTCTCCCCATGATGGATCAAGTTTTGCAGGTTATCATAGGTTCTGAGATGTTTTCCATGCTAGATGGATTCTCTGGATACAATCAGGTGGAAGTTAGTACCCCAGATTAGCACAAGACTACTTTTACTACTCCTTTGGGCACCTTTTCCTACAAGAGGATTCTATTTTGTATTATCAATGTTGGTGCCACTTTCCAAAGGGAAATGGACTTAGATTTGGTAGTCTCAAGGGAAAATTCATTGTTGTATACCTTGATGATTTGATTGTTTTCTCCAAAACAAGGGCAGATCACTTTCAGCATCTTGAAACAGTCCTTCAAAAATGTAGAGAACATGAAGTATATCTTAATCCTAAGAAGTTTTTATTTTGTGTTACCGAAGGAAAGTTGTTGGGACATATTGTCTCCAAAGAAGGAATAAATATAGATCCAGAAAGAGTTTAGGCCATTCAATAGATTCCTCTTCCCACAAGACAAAAGGGTGTTCATTCTTTCTTTGGTAAGATAAATTTCTTGAGGAGATTCATCCCAGAATTTATAGAATTGACCATGAGCATTTCTCAAATGATGAGAGGGAAGCAAAATTTCAGTTGGACTCTTGAAGGAAAAGAATATTTTTAAGGTATCAAGAAAGCTATTGCTAAAACTCCCATCCTAGAATTTCCTGATTTTAGCAAAGATTTCATTATCTATTACTATGCTTTTGAGAATACTTTGGCCACTATACTAACTCAAAAATACTTTGAGAATCATGAACTTCCAATTACCTTCATGAGCTATGTTCTAAAATCTCATGAACTAAAGTATACTTTGATGGAGAAACATGCTTTTGTAGTAGTCAAAGTTGTCAAAAAGTTTCATTTTAATATACTTAATTCTCACTCTGTTGTATTTGTACATGATAAAACTATTAATTATATTCTTACACAATAGGAGTTTAGAACTAAGTGAGGAAATTGGGTGGAAAAGGTTTAGGAATATGACCTCGATATCAAACCAACAAAGATAGTCTGGGGTAAAGGCTTATGTGAACTCATTGCTAAGGGAGCTGATGAATAATTGACCATAGAAGTCATTGATGTTCTTGTTGTCCTCTTTCTCAACTCAAAAGATGAGCAGTATGTTGATATTGCACATTTTATTACTTATGGATAAAGTCCATCTCACTTAAGTGCCAAGTAAAAGAGAGCTATTAAGCTAAGGTCTGCATAGTATGTATTATGGGAAAATGATTTATTTAAGTGAGGCATTTGATGAAGGCTATTGAGGATTTAATTTTCATCAGATCCTTAGACAAGAGGATCATGTATTTCCAAATACTAAATGAAGATAGGATGCAAGTCTTTTATAGGATCTCTTCTCATCAACAAAAGGTGAAAGATTTGTTTGATAAAAAGACCAGACCCATATATTTTCAAGTAGGAGACATTGTTTTATTATGGGACAAAAGGCATGAGCCTCGTGGAAGCCATGGTAAGTTTGATTCTTTTTGGCTTGGTCCTTTCAAGATAAGACACTTTGCTAGAGAAAATTATTTCTATTTGAATTACATGGATGGATCTCCTCTCCCACTTCCTTACATTGGGTATTATTTGAAGTTGTTCAAGTCCTAGGTGAAAAGGTAGTTCCTTTTGTATATTTTGTGCAGTGTCTCATTTTTGGTCTTTCCCTTGTGTCCCTGATCCTTTTTCCATTTTGTGTGTTGTCTCCTGTGTTGTTTTGCTTTTTACTTTATTTTCCCAATGGATAAGGCACTAGTCAAATTTCCTAGGGTTTTTCTTATGGTTCTTGATCTTGCCTCATTCTTATGTCCTAGTCAAGTCATCCCCAGAAATAGCTAGTTGTTGTCACCCTAAAAATTACCTCCTCTTTCAAAGACAAATTTACAAAAAAATTGAGTTAGTGTCCTTTGAAAATGTTCAGGTAAAGGGATAAATTCAAAAAATTAGAAAATTTCACTCTTTGGGGTCATTTTGACTGTTCTGCAGTTAAATCAGGTATTTTTGTCCCATATGTCCCAAGTACCGCCGGACCTCCAGTTCACTGATTTGCCTCTTTCTACACATTACCTTGTATATCATATTTTTCAGGTTTGCACGTCTTTTGTGTCCCCACGTCCCATGGATTGTCTGTGCTATCAAGACCCGCTTTACCAACATCACTTACTCATTGACTAAATCAGATCTACGCGTCCCATATGTCCCTTCGACTGCTGGACCTCTTGTTTTTCGATTCTCCAACTTATCCACACTCCTCTCTAATCGGCTAAGTAAGACATTTTTTCCCCGCTTGTCCCAAGTATTGTTGGGCCCTCTGTTCACCAATTTTATGACTTTCCCACATTACCTTTTATATCAGATAAATTGGCTCCGTGCATCCCACATGTCCCTTGGACCATTTGTGCTATTTAAACATATTTTTTTGCCTTCTTCTTGGATCGGGTATATTGGCTCCATGCATCCCACATATCCCATGAACCATCTAGGCCAAGTTTTTCATCATTTCCTGCATATCACTTTTTCCAGTCGGTATAAGGTTATTTATTGCACATTCATTATTTTCTCTCTCTATTCATTCCAATTCATGTCTATTTAAAGATAGGTAATTGTTCATTCAATTTCACACTTGCTCATTCATTCCCTCCTACTCACATTTACACAAATCAAGTCATTGCCTGCATTTGTGCTTCTGTATTTTCTCTTGCAAGGATTATTTGGGATCATGGTAATACTCCGTTAAAGGTTATCTTCTCTCTACCTCCATCACAATGAAGATGCAGTATCAAGGGCACAAGCATATCTCCTCGTTGGAAACCTCTATACCTGACATCGGTGACAGTGAAGCTTGACATCTAGACCTTGATGATTTTTGGAGTAGAATTGTATGTGATAAAAAATAGTGGGATTGCATTCGCAGGTGGTTTTCCTATCTCTATTCAGTGTGCTAACACCATGCTTGTTTGTGGGGCTTATTTCAATCTAGAATCCATAGAGATCATTTATGTACATGGTGAAGTAGTTACGTGACTGGATTCTGAAGCTATCAATGTTGCCCTGTGCATCCCAATAGTGGACCGGGCCAATACTCTAACCCTTTCTCAAGAACAAACACTATTTGAACAAGATAGTGAGAGATATAAGGCTAGGGTAGCTAAATAATGGTTAAAGAACCCTAAAAGGGGAGCATCCAGACTTTCTAAATCATTGTTCAGGGTTTATTTCAAAGAAGAAATTTTATAAATCATCACTCTTCTGGATAGGATCATTGGAATGCCTTCTACAAATAAAAACCATTTTTGGATGTTTCCCTATATCAACATAATTTATGAGGGGATGCAGAATCTAAATTAGGGAGAGATAATATGTGAAAACCTAACAGTGTAGTTGGTTAACATTTAGAAAAAAAATGCCTTCCACATGTCCTCTTATCTCATGTACACTATTACAAAATCTAGGGAATGGCTTGGCTTCTCTTTTGTTGAGGATAAGAAGGATGCTCCTATATATGAGTATTGTCCACAATTCACGCTCAAAGTCAGCAATCATCATTTCAGGAGAGTCAATGATGCCTTCACAATGTACATTGTGAGGCTTTTGGAAGGAAATACTGCTCAGAGATTTTCTGAGGAAGTAAAGACTTTGATATTTGACTATGGGAGTTTCTTCACTCAATTAAGAAATTTTTAATATCTTAGGCTAGCTAGTTTTGATGGTTCCCCTCTAAAGCTTCCTATGTTTTGCAATGATAAAATGGCCCTGGTTGAAATTTTTAGGAAATTGAAAAAACTTAATCGGACTTGCAAAGATAAAAATATTGTTGGCATTTGTTTCCCTATCACCTTGGGAAATTATACATGAAAAACAACCCTCGATGCTCATAATTTTGATAGAACCATTGTTCCTCTTACTCTTCATCATTTCAAGTCTCTAACTTACTTTGATATCAAGGGATATATTGCTAAGGATCTCATATTATGTTTCATTCACTTTTTTTTATATTGAAGATTATTGGGTTGATTGTGTAGATGACTTTTCGGCTAGGAGAAGGTATTTTGGAGAACTTTCTCTTCAGAAAATTAAAGATTTCCATATCTACAAAGTACTTGAAAAACTCCAAGATGATGATGAAGACCTGCAGTCTATTGATTATGAGAGGACCATCAAACACTCTCCTCTTGAAACCATTGATTGGTTTGTAAAAGAGCAGGATGATTTGAAGGAGGTGATCAACCTGGCTTTAGTGAGAACCAAGCTCTGGTTTGATAAAAAGATGTATACCTTTAGGATGAATAGAGGTAGGTCTTCTTCGCAAGAAACTTCCTCTACTAGGAAAGAAAAACATACACTTGATGTTGAGATGCCCAAGAAATACACTCCTTCCTCTTCAACCAAGGTATACATGAAGAAAGGAAATTCTGTCAAGTAAGAGAAAATGATTGAGGAAATGGAGGAATTTTCTTTGGAGCAGTCAAAGGTTCCTGCACAGTCAGAAGATGTCATTGTTTTGAGTGAGGATAATAGTGAAGAACTTAAGGAAGGGGAAGAAACCCCTATCAAAACTACTGAGATGGAAAATAAGGGCCAAATGTATGAATCTCTAGGTTTGGTGGACTCTTCTTCCAAGGAGATTCCTGAGAGCATACCAACCTCTCCATTAGAAACCTCTATGGTAAAAACATTGAGTGCGATGAGTACACTTTCACTCAGACCCATTTCTCCTTTTGCATCTTCCTCCTCCTTTGTTTGGGTTTAGCCTTTCATTGATAGTAGGAAAAGGAAGTCCACTTCTCAAATTGTGGTAGCCTTGCTTGGTACTACTCCCCCTCCTCGAACAAAGAGAGAAAAGATGACCTCAAGGATAGTGTCAGATTTAAGGGGTCAAAAATTCATGGAGATTGTAAATACTGGGGTGGATAAAGAAGAGAAAGACCTTTTAGTGTTAGATTTAGAACTCAAAAGGATTCCACTTGGGGAGTCTATGCCTGAAAGTGAGGTCCAAAATCTCAGAGAGAATGTGACCAGGGTCATTGAACAAATGGAGAATAGTAAACAGACTATGGAGAAATTGGAAGAACATAATCAGGTTCTCTCAAATTTTATAAAATCCCTTTTGGAAAAAGATAAGGTTTTGGATCCAACTCCATTAACCACTCTTCCTCCTCCCTTATTTCTCAACAAGGATGAAATTTAGACCATCAAGGATATTCACAAACATGTCACGTATGGAAAGGCCATCGAATCACTAGTTGATGATATGAAAGTGGCTGGATTGAACTTCATTGAGGAGGAATTCAAGTCACATGAGAAGGTATCCAAATCACAATTGAAATTCAACACAACACTCAGTGGCTTGGAGAAAGAACTAAAGCTATGGTGTGAATGCATCCAATATATTCATTTGATGAGCAAGATAGATGGACAGATTTTATTGGCAAGCAAAGTGTTTGATGAAGCCAAGAAAAACCTATCAAGATCCTAGGTTTTCAGTATTGATTGGAAGATCAAGGTTTTAGAGGAAGCAGTGGGAGAACTAAAAAATATGTGGTAGATAGGAGAATCTTTCAAGATTTGTGTTATGTCTGCTTTCCAAGATATTCATTGTCAAATGTAGAATGAATCCTCAGGTAATCAGTTTTTCTTACAAGAAATTAAGGCCCATTTCAACACCATCATGATATAGGATCTTTTCAAGGAAGATTCAATGTCTAAAGAGAAGATGAAATATGTTTTCTCTCTCCAATCAGTTATCACTAAGGTAAACAAAGAGATTCTGGAAAACACATAGTTTGAGAAGGATATGGAGAAGTGTCTTAGCATGTGGACCCATGCCACTTTCAAAACTACCATCCCAAAGTGTATGGAGATAGCTGAAGCATTGAAAATATTTATCCATCATATTCTTAAGACATTTGGTCCCTCTAAACCTTCTTCAAATGTTGTGCTCCTGAGTCCTAAGTCACTTCTTTTATTTTGGGGTTTTAAAACCCATGATGTAATATTTGATTAGAGACATTCTATTAATGTATTTGTTAAGAAGTTTTTAATCTTTAGTTTTAAAAAATCTATAACTGAATATAATTGTCTTGTAAGTTATTTAATGGGCTCTTCATGCCATTGTTAAGGGCTAGACCCTGATACTCTTGAAATGTAATAGATTTGAAAGTAATCAGTACAAAAGTTTTTCCTTGCCTCATATTTCCATATGCTATCCTTTCTTCTCCTATATAAAATTTATGAATCATTAATCTTTCATATGAAGAAACTTTGCGTTCTTGTGATATGATTTCTATAAATTTGTGTCTATGGAAAAATATCAGATATTGCCAATGTGAATGATTCCATTATGTATCTCTTTTACTAAGAGTACACATAAGGTTATACTCTGCTATCCATATTATCTGAAAGTACTATTGTGTTCTTCCCTTTCAGTTTTCTTGTTCTATTTCTATGTATTGATAATATTTATTGGCATAAAACATTTCAAAGTATCAGGAGTCCTCATTAATATAAATTTGTATATAAGTTTTGCTTCTCACTTTCAATAAGGGAACCTCTCCCATAAATACGAGGGAATTTCTATCCCCTGACTATTGATTACTAAAGTATTAATTCAAAACCAACAATTATTAAAATGGGAATGTTACATCTTTGTATCAGAGATGAAGGCTGCAACTCTTAGACCTATTGAGTCCATAAATCTGATAAAAACTTAACTTTTATTGTAACAGAAAATGGTTAGAAAAAGGGGAGATGATATAAATAACCCCTTAAGAGATAATATCCTTGCTTCCCTGTTGGACACAAGAGACCATATGATTGTAATTTAACAACAAGTAATGGGTAATGAGGAGGAATAAGATGTTGGTAATAACAATCAGCCACCTCTTGAGGATAATGTCAATATTGGGAATCAAGGAGTTGATAATAATAATGCTACAAATGTTAATGCTAATGTACCCAATCAACCTGAAAATAAGAAGGAAAGGTTAGCAATTGAACTCACAAATGATATAAAAAGGATAAGTCCACCTAAGTTTTATGGCACCACCTTGAGAGATGGAGCTAAGAACTGGCTCAGTGAAATGGAGAAGTACTTTTTAATAAGGAACTTCTAAGAGGAAATAAAGGCAGTATGGGGAGCTTATCAACTTTCCCATGAGGCATATTTCTGGTGGGATAGCCGCAAGGTTGAATTGAATATTGATGAATCAAGCATCACATGGGATCAATTTAAAAACTATTTTAGGAAATGATGGCTACCACAACTTTATTATATTCAAAAGATGACTGAATTTTAGAACTTAACTCAAGGAAAGTTAACTGTAACAGACTAATGGGAGAGGTTTACTAAAATCCTCAAGTACATACCTTAGTATCAAACTGACGAGAAGTTCAGGATACAAAAATTCATTATGGGATTAAATCCTATCATAGGAGGAGAAGTAGATGTTCACAGCCCAACCAACATGGAAGGGGTTGTAGAAAAATTCATTAGATAGGAACATAAATTAAAAGAAATATCTACACAGAAGGAGGAAATCAGGAAGATAATTACTAACTCTTCTTCATATCTTGCACCCAAAAAGGGGGCATGGAATAAGTTTGGTACTAAAAATAAATTTGTTGTGGATAATAACAAGAAAACATCAGCAAATAAACATGTTGCTAATGTTTAAAATAATTTTGTTAAGAAAAATAATAATTGACAGAAGTCCTATGGGGGATAGAACAACAACTTTAAGGCTATAAATAATTTTGAACCTAAATGAGGACTTGTAGGAGGCTGTTACAATTGTAGTAAGGATCGTTATGCAAATCAGTTCCCTCTAAAGATGGATAACATCAAATAGTAGCATAAGATACATGCTGCAGTAGCTTATAAACAAGTTGAAAAGTAAGTTACACCTATAGAAGTGCCAGGTAAGTTATTTGGTATAACTATTACTATAATTTTTGATATTGGAGCTATTGAATTCTTTATTTCTACTAAATTAGCTTCAAAAATAAAAAGAAAATATGGAAAAATGAATAAATCTTGGGTTGTACATTATGGGAATAATGTTGTCCACACAGTTAGTAAGTGTCTTTTTGGATCAATCCTAGATTTACCTAGTTTTTCTACAGAAGTTGATCTTTATGTTGCTCCTTAAGAGTCTTATGGTGTGATTATAGGTTTTAACTATCTTGCCAAACATAAAGAAAATGTTGATTGTTTTGAAAAAAATATTAGTTGTCTTGATGATCTACAGAAAACAACAGACATCTAAGGGATAAAACATGATATTTCAGTCAAAAAATCATCATCCATGTAGCTTAAAAAGGCCAAAAATAAAGGTTGCACATTGTATGCAGTAAAAATTTCTGAAACAACTAAAGGGGATAGTGATTTCTTGGAAAAATATTTGTTGTTACAAAATTTCAGCGATGTGTTTCCGAAAGAACTACTTGGTCTTCCACCCAAACGGGAGTTTGATTTCATAATAGAGATCAAGCTGGGAACCGAACCTATTTCCAAGGCACCGTATTGAATGAATACCATTGAACTGGTAGAGCTTAAGGCACAATTACAAGAACTGTTGTCTAAAGGTTTGATAAGACCAAGTGTCTCACCTTAGGGAGCCCCGATAATTTTTGTGAAAAAGAAAGATGGAACACTTAGGTTGTGTATTGATTATAGGATGTTAAACAAAGCAACAATAAAAAATAGATATTCACTTCCTAGAATTGATGATTTGTTTGATCAAATGTGTGGTGCATCAGTATATTCTAAGATAGATCTTTGATCTGGATATCATCAATTAATAATCAAATATGAATATATTCATAAAACAACCTTTATGAAAAGGTACGAGCATTATGAATTCACAATTTTACCTTTTGGTCTGACAAATACACCTGTAAATTTAATGAATTTAATGAATAATATCTTTCAATAATACCTAGAAATATTTGTGCTTGTATTTTGGATGATATTCTCATATATTCTAAAAACATAGATGAGCATCATGAGAATTTGAAGATAGTTCTCAAAATATTAAGAAAAAAAAGATTGTATGGTAATTTTTCCAAATGTTCTTTCTATGAGACATAAGTACACTATCTAGGACATGTTATAATTAAAGATGGAATATTTGTTGATCCATCAAAGATTGCCACTATAACTGAATGGCATGCACCTAAGAATGTACATGAAGTCAGAATCTTCATGGGTCTTGCTGGTTATTATAGAAAATTTGTTAAGGACTTTTCAAAGGTTATTGCACCAATAACTTCATTGCAAAAGAAAGATAAGAAATTTGAGTGGAGTGGAAAATGAAAATTTTTGTTTAAAAATCTTAAGGATCAATTAACATCTACACCTATTTTGGCTGTACTTGATCTAAATGGGGACTTTAGTGTAGTAACAGATGCTTCTAGAGAAGGGCTTGGAGATATCTTGTTACAAAATGAGCATGTTATAGCATATGAGAGTAGAAAACTCAAGTTACATGAACTGAATTATGATCCCCATGACCTAGAGCTTGTTGCCATTGTTCATGCACTTCAATTATGGAGGCATTATATTTTATGGAGACCTTTTGAATTAAATATTGACCATCTTGGGCTGAAGTATATTTTCACTCAGTCGAATCTGAATACAAGACAACGAAGGTGGTTAGAGTTTTTATCTCAGTATGATTTTGACATAAGTTACATAAATGGAAAAGAAAACAGAGTGGAAGATGCACTAAGTCGTAGGAAACATATTTATGCACTTATAACCTTGAGAAATAAATTTAAGGATGAAGTAAAAATAATTATGGAATCTGATTCATACTTTTAACAAGTAAAAACAACACTTGCTGCAGATCCAAGTGACTCAAGATATAAAGGTTTTCACTTTGATGACAAAGGAATCTTGAGATATAATAATCAAGTGTATATACCTTTAGGAAATGAGTTAAGAAATAAGTTGTTAATTGAATTTCATAATTCACCTTAGGACATCCTGGAATTACAAAATTCTTGTTGATTTAAGACAACAATATTTTTGGAAAGGAATCAAAAGAGATGTAATTGATTTTGTGACACACTACTTAGAATGTCAACGTGTTAAGGCTGAGAATATGCATCCATCTAGTTTATTGTACCCTCATAGCATACCACAATATGAATGGCAAGTGATTAACATGGATTTTGTACAAGGGTTGTCAATGTCAAAAAATAAGCATGATGTTATTTTATTTGTTGTTGATAAACTAACAAAGGTAGCATACTTTATTGATGGTAATTGTAAGGATGATTCTCATGTTTTGGTAAAAAAAGATTTGTGCACGAAATTTTTAGATTACATGGATTACCTTAATTGATCATATCAGATAGAGATCTTAGAATGACATCTAGATTCTAGAAAACTCTTAATGCAGCCTTATGAACTAAATTGAATTTTAGTTCAGCATACCATGTAGAAACGGATGCATAAAATAAAAGAGTTAATCAATTTTTGGAAGATATGTTACGAATTTACTGCATGGATCAGTAGTAAAAATGGAAAGAGTATCTTCCATTAGTCAATTTTTCTTATAATAACACATATCACACCTCTCTAAAAATGGCACCTTTTGAAGCATTATACGGAAGGAAATGTAGGACTCCGGTCAGTTGGGATAGCCTAGAGGATAGAGAGTTTATTGGACCTGAGATCCTTACTAAAATGGAAAAACAAGTTATAATGATTCATGAGCATTTGAAAGAAGCATCCGATAGGAAAAAAATTTACGCAAATCTAAAAAGGGTTGATAAGAAATTTGAACTTGGTGAAAAATTCGTTTTACGAGTTAAGCCAAAAAATAGTTATATAATCTTTAGCAAAGATACCAAATTATCACCTCATTATGTGGGAAACTTTGAAATAGTTGAATTAATCAATCATGAAGCTTATCCTTTAGCTTTACCACCTTCTTTATCATGAATACATGATGTTTTCCATATTTCTCTACTTAAGAAATATGTTTCAGATTTATCACATGTGTTAAATTGGAATTCCTTGCAGGTCCAAGACCCATGAATAATCATGGTTAAACTCATTAGAGTGATGGAAACTCATCTATTGTAATTAAGAAATCGTGAAATTACTCAATGCATGTAACATTCCTATTTTAAGAGTTTAGAAACAATGGAATTTTTTTGTACACAATGTTCTCTGTTCTAAGTAAAACATCATTTAGAACACACATTCCATGCTAATCAATCTCATAACAGATAACCATATGCAGTTTTAATGACTCGGTAAATTACCGATCTCTCATTTCATGACTCGGTTACTAACTGATCTCTCATGTTTGTCTTAAAGTATAGAATACTTTATGTATACTACGTATACTTGGTTTTCCTACCCTATTCCAGGTACTGAGTGATCTATTTAAAGAACCTATCTAAATATTTGTTACCAATATTCATCTGACATCACGTTTCTTTAAACTAGGTGACATTAGACAACACAGCCAGTAGTTTGTGATATTTTGGCCAAAGATTTTCAACATACTGTTCATGTTACTATTCCTAGATGACATACTCATCATTTCGGAATACATCCTTCACCTCACTCTATTGTTATCTAGAATGGTCTTTACTAACTTCTGTTAGTCCACTTGCCCAAGGTTTGACCCTAACCTAGGTTAACAACATAATTTATTATAGGGAGATGCGCACGATCTTTAGGGTATATGGGCATACTCGACTGACCTAAGTCGACCGAATGTGCCAAGGTACCCTGGGTGATAGAAAGCTACTTCCTATTCTAATCATGCTACTAACTTGACCTAGAGAGAAACTAAGTTCAAGTCCAGATGTGTGTAGATCTAGATGAACAAATTCAAAAGGGTGTTGCCACATGTCAACTGCAACATTGTATCCTCGAGAATCCCTTAGTCTTCTTGAAGGTACAGTCATGCAGTTGGCATGTGCCAACCTCCATTAGAACTACTTAATCATGATGTACATACCCCTTGGTGGTCATTAATTCAATTAAATTTGGATTAAGATTCAGATTGAAGCAACCTTACAAAACCCTAATTCCAACATTCCTTAATTTCTTCTTCCATAATTAATCTGATTAATATTAAGAACTGTTGTATATATCTTTCCCCCAGGTAGATATAGACAAGAAGAAGAATGGAGAAACCAAAGAAGCTCAAATCCCTGACACACCCAAGGCGCATAGAATGGATTTTTTGGAAAGCTTATGAGGTCCTCTGTCCAACTACAACTGGATATCTTTAATTGGGTGAGGAAAAATTCTTAAAAATTCAAAATACAGTTCGCCACTTTTGGGTTCGCTAGGGTTCTCACCTACCATCATTATGAGATGAGTTAAGTGCATTCTGGAGGTGGTTGGGGCAGATTTCGATTTTCTCTCTCTTTTCTCTCTCATTCTTCCTATAAATTGTAAGGAGGGGCTTCTTTCTAAAGGTTGGACATTTCTATTTTTCCCCTCTTCTTCTCTTTGGCAGGTGAACTTGTGGAGTTAAAACCTCCCATTTGAAACTGTAATGCAACCTTGCCTCTTGGCATTTTGCAGTGTGCTGTATCAATCTTTGGAGCAAATTAATGCAGGTCTGTGGATGATTCTCAACCCTCTCTGTATTCATTTGCATTCCCCTGATCTTTCACTGTGAATCTGGCTATTTGTGTATGATCTTGCATTGCATTTTAATGGTTTGTGTTTATTGGAAAGACAGGTGTTCTTCATTCCTCAGTGCATCACCTTTGTAGTTTAGGTTTTATTTTACACATTTTCTTACCCCTGTCTCCTTGGCAAGTTAGATTAGGTTTTTAGTAAACCCTCTGCATCTTCTACATGTGCATCTGAATAGAGGAATAGGAACTGGCCTTCATCCGGAGAGCTTTTCTGTTTTCGCAAGGTCCCACACTTGGGAAAAGCTCCATGTTATGCAATTGCACTGAGAGTCTCAACCCATCGTGTTGCAGACATTCAGGGGTGCTGTGATTCAACATCAACAGTTTTGGCATGACCGGTGGGACCAAGAGGTCATTCCATAAGATTTGAAGGAGTTTTCATGAAATTCGGCCTTAAAAAATTACAGGTTTTACAGTTTCAGTTTTTTCACCCTCCAGGTTGAGCTTTGAAATCAATTTTCAAGGACTTAACTTGCTCAAAACAAGTCAAAATTTCACTAGTTGATAGATCGGGGGACAATCTTCAAAAGGGTATTCTTAGATTTTTGAGATTTTGACTTTCAAAATTTCATGGTTTTTTGATTCTCGGATTTCAGGTTTTCGGAAGTCTGGCATTTTTGGATTTTCGGGACTGTCATTCCAAATCAAGTTCCAAACTCTAAAATATAAAAAATACAGGTCTTTCAAAATTTTATTTTTTAAATATTGTCAGGTTTGGTGTGTAACTTGGTAGAATCTAGCCTTTTGAGGCTCACTTTCTAACACATCTGGCAACTCCGAAGGGGATAGAATTCAGCGGTGTAGCAGCACAAGTTGTCCAGGCACATGAGAAGAATTCAAACCAGGTCTAATACTCAAGAAGAGGGGCTTTTTTTTCACTTGCAACTTTCACCAGGTAGAGGAAGGAGAGGAAGAATACCACAAAGATCACCATCTCCACCTAACAGGACTTTGTCTACACCTCCACCTAGTAGACCTTTTCTCGCATCAACCAGGGTTCTTAGGCCAATCATAATGGAACATCTACCACCGAATCCCTTTGTCAATTTCATGGGTAGTAGTCCACTTGCCCTAAATGCTCAGAATCAAATTCCAGTTGCAGCACTAAAGAATATACCCTATTTTACAAGAGAAAATCATACTACTCCTATTGATCACATCCAGGATATTGCTAATGCATGTGTAATTCACGAAATAAATGAAATGGATGTTGCGGTCAAGCTGTTGGATTCATCTTTCAAAGGCAAGGCCTTACAATGGTTTAGGAGCCTTACAGCAGGGTCTATTACAAATTGGGACCAACTTTTTTCTGCTCTTTGCAACCAATTCGGGGAGAGGGCGGACAATTTATCTTTATTGGAACAGCTGACAACAATCAAAAGGGCTCCTAACGAACAAATGGGAGATTTCAACTTCATATTCCAACGGACATGGGATAGGATTCCAATAGTTGTTAGACCAACCGCCGAAGGTGCATTCCTTTATTTCTTAAAGGCTATAAATTCAGACATAGCCATGATGATCCAATCAATGGGAGGGACAACGCTGCCAGGGTCCTATGACACAGCGATTAGAGCAGAGAACTGTTTGATCCAAGCTGGAAAGCTTGCACCAAGGCCACCAATGCCTCTCTATCCAGAGATGGGAAATCCTACAACCAGTCAAGCACTAGAGTTGAATCCCATTCCAACTCCTAGAAATGAAAGCAATAATGAGGCGTTGACTTCTTCAAATACTTCAAAGGAATTGCAGGAGGTCATGAAACAACTGCAGAACCTTGGAAATGAGCTAGTGACTATCAAAAGACAACAAGCTCAAGGTGCTAGACCGTATCAGCCTCAAGCACAGTACCAAGCTAGGCCCCCATACCAACAAAATAGACCACCACCTCAAGTTGCAAATCAAAACCAAAACCAAGGACAACCTCAAGCTGCCAGGCCATTTCGACCGTATGATCCAAATGCAACGACTTCCTCAAGAGCTTTGGTCTTGACACAAAATAACATGGCACAGGAGTACGACTGGTGTTACCCTTGCAATCTACCTCACAATCAGTCAGCATGTTTCAATGGTGCACTAAATCAGGCCTTGATGGTGCAAACCATTGGTGTTCCTCAAGAACCAAGTCAGGAAAAGAATCAGTAGCAAGGAACGCACCAAGAGGGACCTCCGATAGAAACCACATTGGCCAATTGGAAAACGGAAGACTTTTGTGGAGTTAACCAACAGCCTTTTCAAGGCGTGGCTGCCAACACATGGTCAAAGAAGAGAAATATAGAAGAGGGACAACCGTGTAATCCAGTTGTTTCTCAGTCCACTCCTACACAACAAGGGGTCAGTAGACCAAACATAGCTCCAAATGTGCAAAATCAGCTTAAGGTACTTGTTGTAGCAACACATGCACCTGTTCAAGCTCTAGAAAAGCTTGCACCAAGTAAGGGACAGCAAAAGGAAAATTCATCCCCCTTCAACATCATCGATCAAATGAAGAAGACACATGTGAACATTTCCATGTGGGAATCACTGGCGATCCCAGGGCAACGAGATTTATTGCAAGCTGCAATGGCTAATTGGTCTGCCACAAATGTATCAAACTAGGGACATGAGAAAGTTCTCACTAATGCAGTACAACATGATGGGGGCCAGATAAGAAAAAATTTGAAGCCTCCACCATTCTATTTTTCATTGATTGTTGGAAACCACTTGGTACACAACTGCATGATAGATTCAGGAGCAAGTAGTTCAGTGATGCCAAAGCAAATAGCGGATCAACTGGGTCTAAAGTATGAGCCAGTGCTGAAAGGAGTAGTGCAACTAGATGGAATGGCAGTGGGAATAGTTGGGGTCATCAAGGGGTTAAGCCTAACACTACATTCATGTCCTAATGTTACAGTTCTGTAAGATGTGTCTGTAATTGACCTTCCGCCACTCTTTGCGTTGTGTCTATCTAGGGACTTCACTGCAAAAATCGGTGGATATTTATCTACAGATTGGTCACACATGATTTTCAGGACAAGGTATGGAGCTAAAGCAACAATCAGGTCAGAATAAATTGCCAATTTCCATATTGAGCCTTATGTACCAGGTCCTATCAATGCAAATTGCTCAGTTTTTGATCAGGAGGAGTGTTCGAGTGATCTAGAAATAGGTACTAAGGTTGAGGGAATTCCTGATTTAACTTTGCATGAATGGGCAAACAAGAGTCATGAATTTGACCCATACAAGGAAATTGAAGAATCTGAATTGGGCGTGTATTGTATACATGAAGAAAATTCACCCATCCCCGACATCATTCAGCCTGAACAAAAGGATGAAAACAAAGTTTGGAAATTATTCTTCGATGGTTCGAGAAGCAGACAAGGTGCTGGAGGTGGTGCAATGTTAATTTCGCCACAAGACATCAAGTATTATTCATCTTTTTGTTTCTAGTTTTCTTGTTCAAACAACACAGCCGAATATGAGGCCTTGATTCATGGACTTCATTGGGCCAAGAAAAGGGGCATAAAGAACTTGCAGGTGTTTGGAGATAGCGAGCTAATCGTCAACCAAGTTAGGGGACAACATGCTACAAAGAATGACTTGCTAAAGAACTACAAGAATAGGGTATGGGACCTCATTGAGGATTTCGAAGCTTTCAACATTGTGTCCATACCCAGGAAGAAAAATGAAGCTGCAGACAGGCTCGCAGCATTTGGAGGAACATTTGATGTGGTTGACAACATCAGAAGGGAAAAAACACAACCACATATCCATGTGATTGTGAGGCCAGTAGTTCCAGATAATAACACAAGCTGGCAAGTGTTTGAGAATGATCAACAGATCGTCAATTTCTTACAAGAAGAAGCTGGATTCTCAGCTAGAAATCAGGATAGGCTAGAGCAGCAATATGGAGATCAAGTGGTGCAGCTACGGAAAAACAAGCTTCCTAAGGGTTTAGTAATGTTGGAGTCTATCTTCAACCCTAACGACCAGTTCCGTAAGGAAAAGGCTAACATACAGGTCAAGAGAGAAGATTCAGAGCCAATTCCAGTTGGGGAAGGCAAAACACTTCAAATTGGTAAAGTGGCCACTGAGCAAGAGAAATCAGATTTCACATAGCTTTGCCAAGAATTTCCAGATGTCTTCGCTTGGAGCTATGAAGACTTAAGAGGATTCGATCCAAATTTGGCACAACATACCATAGAATTGGATTTGGATGCTAAGCCCATCAGGCAAAAGCAGAGACCAATCAACCCTCACATTGAGCCTCTAATGAAGAAATAATTAAACAAGCTAATAGAGGCAAGCATTATATTCCCGATCAAGCACTCGAGTTGGGTTGCGAACTTGGTTCCGGTCAGGAAGAAGAGCGGAGAAATTAGGTTATGTGTGGACTTCCGAGACCTCAATAGGGCATCTCTCAAAGATCATTACCCACTTCCTTCAATGGAACAAATATTGCAATTAGTATCCGGTTCAGAGAGATTCTCTCTCCTAGATGGCTACTCAGGGTACAATCAGGTGATGGTGAAAGAAGATGACCAATTCAAGACGGCTTTCACCACCAAATGGGGGACTTATGCCTACAAGAAAATGCCATTTGGGCTATCAAATGCTGGAGCCACTTTCCAAAGGGCAATGGATATGGCATTTAAGGGTTTGATCAATAAAATAGTTTTGATATATCTTGACAACATCACTGTATTCTCAACAAATGCAGCGGATCACCTCTGTCATTTGAGGCAAGTATTTCAGAGGTGTAGAAGATTTGGGGTATCATTGAACCCCAAAAAATGCATATTTTTGGCTCATGAGGGAAAAATTCTAGGCCATATTGTTTCAAAGGAAGGGTTGATGATTGACCCAGAAAGAGTTGAAGCAATTCGAGTATTGCCATTACCAAGTCACAAGAAGGCTTTTCAAAGCTTCTTGGGAAGGATTAATTTTTTCCGTAGATTTGTCCCAAATTTTGCTGCTCTTGTGAAGCCAATAACGTTGATGTTAAAGAAGAGTATGGCATTTATGTGGACATCTGAAGGCAAGGCAAGTTTTGAGGCAATAAAAGAGGCTATATCTCAAGCTCTGACTCTCGTCAATCCAGACTTCTCCAAGGACTTCGTGCTATATGCCTTTGGTGGTGGGGACATGATTTCTGCAATCCTGGTACAACAAAACAAAGAAGGATTAGAACAACCAGTTGCTTTCTTCAGTCAAGGCTTGGATGAATACGAAGCTAGGTACTCTTTCATTGAAAAGCATGTCCTTGCAGTGATTAGGAGTTTAAAGAAATTCAAGCACCTAGTCTCAAACAACAAGATCCAATTATTAGTCTCTCATGCGGGAGTCAAGGACTTCCTTCTAAACAAGGATCTGAATGAGAAGCGTGCAGGGTGGATCACTCGTGTCATGGAATATGACATCGAGATCAAGGTCAAAAAACTAGTACGTGGAAAAGGACTATGTGAACAACTAGCCTTGAGTCAACAAGTTGAATCAGGTGATGAAAAAGAGACTGTCTTGGTATTACAGGGTGGTTAAGAATAGGAAAATGATGATGTGCCTACTCCTTGTTGGACACAGAATATGATACACTTCCTACAGACAGGACTATGCCCTCCAGAAATGAGCAAAGCAAAGAGGAGATACTTCAGATTACAAGCTATTCCATATGTGCTTGTTGATGGTGTTCTGTTCAAGAAAGACATCAATGGAGTTCTATTGAGGTGCATTGGGATAGGTCAAATTGAGAGGGTGTTACAATATTTTCATGATGGAGATTCTGGCGGACATTTTGCCCCACGAGTAACAGCTCTCAAGATAATGAAGGCAGGGTATTATTGGCCCACGGTGTTCAACGACTGCTATACATGGATAAGAAAGTGTAAGAAATGTGCACTCTTCACAGGAAAAGAAAAACTAGTAGCACTTCCATTGCACCCAATCTTGGTTGACCAACCATTTCTGCAATGGGGATTGGATTTCATTGGGGTCATCAATCCAAACTCAAGCCAAGGCCACAAGTGGATTCTCACGGCAACGGACTATTTCACCAAGTGGACTGAAGCAGTAGCGCTCAAAGAGGCAAACGAGTCTAATATACTAGAGTTTTATGAAGAGATAGTGACCAGGTTCGGTGTGCCGGCCACTATCATATCAGATAATGCATTGGCATTCATAGGTTCCAAGATTACAGAATGGACTGTCAAGAATGGAATCTATTTGAGCACCTCTTCAAATTATTACCCGCAGGGTAATGGACAGGCAGAGTCCACGAACAAGAATTTACTGAGAATCATTAGAAGGAATCTGGATGAAAACCAAAGGACATGGCATACAAAGCTAAAATCAGCATTATGGGCTGACAGGATAACGCCAAAGAGGTCTACAGGTAGTTCTCCCTACAAATTGGTCTATGAGAAAGAGGCAGTATTGCCTATATCATTAGAATTTCCAGCATTGGAGCTCATGAAGCAGTTGGAGTTGGCTGAGTTTGAACCAATGGAGGCCAGGTATGCAGAGTTGATGGAATTGGAAGAAATTAGAGAACATGCAGTTCAAACAATTGAGAAAAATTAGGCCTTGGTGAAAAGATGGTTTGATAAGAAAGCAAGAGCAAGGACCTTCCAGGAAGGGGACCTAGTTCTGAAATGGGATGTAGATCGGGAAAAGACGGGAAGGCATTCCAAGTTTGATGCCATTTGGAGTGGCCAAAACATGGTCACGGGACGTAAAAGTAGTAATGCCTTCCAATTGTCTACTTTGGATGGAGGAGAACTCCCAATTCCGGTTAACAGAATCTATCTTAAACATTGCTACTAAAAGGAAAATGGTTTACCCTTGTAAATATTAGCCTAGATTTAAATTCCTCTAAGTGCGTATGCACATTGTCTTGTGGTAGTTAGGTTTCTGTTCCCTAAGTGCTTTGGCATAGGTTTTGTTGCTCCTGGGTTGGTTTTCTACAATTCAAAATGCTGTCAGAGAGAAGTTGCGGTATCAGGTTCGGGATCAGATATCAGGTTATTGCTTATGACTCCATGCCCAATGGATTGCTAAAAGGCCACTGATATTCTACCTAGTAGGCAGGTGATCCCATTGAGTCGCAAAATTGTTGTATATATTTACCCCCGGGTAAATATAGAAAACCTGACACAAAGAAAGCATGTCGAAGGGGTTCAAAAAAGCCCGAAGGAAATAGTCAAAAAAGCCCGACACAAAAGGGGGTTTTCGGGTTTCAGGGTTCAGGAAACATGAGACATGAAGCATGCAGATCGCAAGAGATGTCCCGATGCTTGGGAGTTCCGCAAACCCGAAACACTACCTAGGCCAATCAGGTCTTGGAGTCGGGAAAACAAGTCGGGAAAGCATGGGGTGAAAAAAATGTCGAGCCACCTTCCAAACCCGATGCACATGCAAGTCCGATTTCTGAACCTGAAACAAAGGAAAAGTGTCTTGGAAACACTAGCGGAAGTGGGTTTCGGGAAAAAGAAAAATAAGCATCAAAAACACATGTCGAGGCATCCTCCAAACCTGATGCAAATTTAGAGGAGAACCCCGAACCCGACAGGTAGAAGACCCTGACGCGGGAAATATTCAGATCGCCATAACTTTTCACAGGGAGCTCGGATTCACACAAGGTTGGACTTTTCGGAAATCTCTCAAGCGTCCTCTACCCAACTACGACTGGATATCTTTAATTGGGTGGGAAAAGTTCTTAAAAATGCAAAATACAGTTCGCCATTATTTTGAGTTTGTTGGGGATTCTCATCTCACCTACCGCCATAATGAATGAGTTAGGTGCAGTCTTGGAGGTGGTTGGGGTAGTTTTCGAATTCCTCTCTCTCTCCTCTCTCTTTTTCCTCCTATAAATGGTAAGGAGGGCTCTTTGTAAAGTGTTGGACATTTTGTTTTGCATCCCCCCCCTTTCCCTTGCTTGCAAGAGAATTTGTGGAGCTTTCAAACCTCCCATACGGGTTTAAACTGCCAGTTTTTCTTTGCCTCTTGGCCGCTTTGCAATGTACTGTATCGACTCTTGAGCAAAATAATATATGTTTGTGATTGATTCTCAACCCTCTCATGTATTAATTTTTGTCATCTTTGATCTCTTACTGCAGTTTGGTTATCTGTGCATGGTGTTGTATTGCATTTTGTGGTCTGTGTTTAAATTGGCAAAACGAGTGTCTAACATTCCTCGGTGCATCACCTTTGTAGTTTAGGTTTTATTTTATGCATTTTCTACCCTGTCTCCTTGGCAAGTTAGATTAGGTTTGTAGTAAACCCTCTGCACATTTTATTTGTGCATCTGAACAAAGGAATAGGAACCGGCCTTCATCCGGAGAGCTTTTCCGATTTCAGCAAGGTCCCACACTTGGGAAAAGCTCCATGTTATGCAATCACACTGAGAGTCTTAACCCATCGTGTTTTGCAGACATTCAGGGGTGTTGTGATTCATCATCAGCATGTATATCACTAAATGATTCTAGAGGAAGATGCACAGGCTGTAATGACTCGGAGTACCTCCTTCTATTCCTTCCATGACTCGGTAATTCAACCGATTCTATTCCATGAAAATAAGAGTTGGCGTTTTTATTTAACACATCACTCTTGACGGCCTGCTTCCCATGCGGGGATTCAGATGCTCTGTCCAATAACCTAACTGAATAATTGTTACATTATTCATCGCATCTCATACACTTAGACTAGGGAATTAGGACAAACGCATTAGCATCTTGTCGATACTTTGGCAAAGATTTGAAACTCTGGCTCTATGTTTCGTATTTCCTTAATGGCATAGGTATTCATCATCTGTAAATCCATCCTTCTCCCATTCCCGTTAGTGTAGAATATAACTTAGTAAGGCACAAGACTTCATGACAGCCCCGTTATTAATCACCAAAAAATCCCAGTTGTAATCACTTCACTCGGGAGCGGATTAGTAAGGTACCACGTTATAAATGGATGCCTCACCAAGACTAGGGATAAGATGCCATACTAGTTCGAATCCTAATTAACCCAGTGTTCAAGATACTCTGATCTCCTAAGGGGTAGCAGATAATTGACCACATACCTGTTCGGTCCAAAAGTAACTTGTACAATCAAGTGTAAAATCTTAGGCGATCAATGCAAAGGGTGTTGTCATAAGTCACCGTGCATTGTTTAACTTTGACAAATCCTAATCTCTCGAGGTACAAACCTGTAGTTTGACTTGTGTTTCGTCCAACCTTTAAAGCCACCTGGAAAGATCTACTTAATACAATTTGTTACCACGTTGAGTTAAACTTACCCCATAAAGACGTTCCTTAAGGTTAGCCCTTTCCCAACCTGGTATGTCCCATCAAAGTATGGATCTTTTTTTCTCCAAATTAAAGCCCACTACAAAAAAAAAAAAACAACAAAGCCAGATGAGTTTATTAATACCAGGGTCTCATCACGGAGGCTCTTAGAATATATATGATCTAAAACACACGGACTTGGTCCCGATATCTCATAAATTTCCATGAGATAGCCATCTAAACCCCATTAGAATTTATATGTTCTCAAACTGAATTATATCATAACTTATTAGCATCGCAAATATCAAATGACTCAGAAACCAATTAATGTATGTATCCTGTACATAATCACTAGACAAACGAGGATACTAAATATTAATGGTGCAGTTTGTTTAGGCATGTCCGTTTAGGTATAGTTTTAAAATCTACTCTGGTAAAACCAAAACTAACCAGTATACCTAATTTCAATTATACTATGATAGTACACAGCCAAAAAAAATAAACTGCTATACAAATCATAAGAAGAAAATTCAGTCTGTTTTCTTGCCGAAGCTTACATTGAATACTCAACAAAAGTCTCCAAATTATATACTAATAACAATGCTCTTTAGATCATTTGATTTGAACCGAAGAAGTCAAACTATCAAGATAAGAATATGACACATAAGTAACAATATCAATTTACCATTCCCAACTATCAAATACATTGTTAATCATTCCGCATACTTTGATACATTACTCACTGAAAAAGAACATCTTTCCTTATATGGTACATTTAGAATCACGATGTAATTCCTATAACTCAAATTAATCAATCTGATTATCCTATCAATCTTGCCTGCTTGTACCACTTACGTAAACCATCTGCAAAAATAGTCAACATGAGTCAGTTCGATGACTGATCATGATAAGCACTTACTCTTAAAACAATTGTCAATCCATCAATTGTTTTCATTCAACACCCTGTTTAATGAGATCAATTCCCCAAACAAGTAAAATTCAGACTATTCCTTTGTTAATACAAAAATGACTAAATGTGTAAGTTCTCATCCGTTCAGAATAGTCCCTAACCATTCCTCAAATATTTCATCAACATATTAGAAATCAAGTAAGAACAAAAGTTCCTAATGCATTATCATTGTAAACCCAAGATGCACAAACAATCAGTCATCATTATCGTTCCTTAAAAAGAGAATACATTCATCCTGAAAACCGTCTTATGTACAAATATTACAGATTTTAGTTACACAATTATATCAACTTATAATTTACAACAGAAGAGGAATAAACAATTGTACATATTTCCCTCTGAACTAGCTCATATCACCTTTAACGTCATCAAAAGCCAGGCATTCAACTATCACATGCAAATAAATCATCGAGTCCATCAATCCAGCACCACTATTTTAAACTTACACCATTGCAACTCAGTAACCGTCAGCTCCCATGCCAAACATCGTGTCTATCTAGCCAAGAAGACTCACGAACGCCACTCACGCACAAGCGACATGCAAGAACATACGGCCGTTACTTTTAGTAAGTTAACTCCTAAATCATTCATACTCAAAAAGGGATACAATCAAGGAAGATGCGTACCACACCGACCATCCCATTACAATCTCAGCCCTTCACCTTTTCAACATGTAAGGCTTTATATACCAAGGTCGAATTCAAGGAAACTCAATTGTTTGCCACGGCCAACAGAACTCGAACTTCTCCTTTGAGCAGGACTCTCCCTAGGCCTTAAGCAGAGAGATTTAAACAAAACCATGCATCACGCATAGCCAACATCAACTGGTCATGTATTCTTAAAGAAACACAACATAGAATATCGTAGTTACTTCTTTCTGAATGAAATCAGAGTAGAAAGTATGGTAATCCAGACCTACTTCAGAAAGCCATATAGGCAAGATGTCAAGCTATTCACAGAAATCCAACAAGGCCAAATAAACCTCACCATTTCAATCTCAGCTTATATAGAAAGTAGTGAACACATATTGCCACTCAAGGTCTTTAAACTAAATCCGCAAACGTATTCGCAGTATAGCTTATACAGAAGCCAAAAAAACAAGATACACCCATATTCAAGAATCCACATGGTCAATAATAGAGTAACCCCAACAGTCTAATTTGAAGCAGTTACACTGTTTATATCTGTCAAGAATTCAAACGATCCCAACAACAGTATAAAATAGTTAATGCTTCTATCTATGCAACTATCTTAAGCAGTCAAATCAGGTGAAGCAAATCAATACCGATTTCACATACAAGGAATTAACTGAACCTCAGTCAAAATTCTCGAACATGGTTACACATAGGAAACATAAATGCATACACAGGGTCTATACCAAAATTTATTACAAATAACAAGGTCGTATGACCGTTTCTTCTAAAAGACTCCCACTGAATTTCAATTTATCATATTCAAGATGTATCTAACATCCTCAACACGATCATAGTAGTACTTTCTTTTCAGAGGACTGCCAAGATTCAGTTCAATACAATAATCTATGTATTTATATATCAATACTATCAATATGGGTTGAATCCCCATAACCTCCACGCAAGGAAAAACAACTCCGTAAAGTCTGAATAATATTTTAACACAATGAGTTACCTTTCACACTAACTATCAACATTTTATAATACGAAACCACACTAGAATCCTTATCAACCACTAGATAACAACCACGATAGGAGGCTTATAAAAGAAAAGGTCAATCAAACTGAACATCAACAATGTCCAACAGTATCTCTCCGACAGTTTCGACAACAAGCCTTGACGACAAAAATCACAAAGCATAATAGTGGCCTGTACCCCCTCAACAAGAACAATTTATGGGCTCTCGCCGGCAGGCTGAGCATACTTCTTTTCATATATTTCACATATTTAAACCAAATGCAAACACCGACACAAAGAAACGAGACGCCACGTTTGAATTTATAAACACCCATCAAAGGATAAATGAAAAAAATCAAACTCGCAATGTAAGAACAGTGCCAAATCACACAATGCCATCCATAGAAAATCAATCTATTTCCATAATCATTTGAACAAAGAGTTTTTCTACATGAAATCAACTTCCCCGACAGCAATATTTTTAGGAGGGCCTAACATCCTGGATATATTGCTCAAAATTCCGACGCCAAGAACACTTAAAGAGCTCATACTTCCTTTTCCTTTTCCAAGTTTAGAGCGACCACAAAATTTGCTTTCCCATGGACTATATTTTTCCTTGCCAAGAAAGATTTAGATAAGCTCAATACTAGCCATGCAACACAGAAGACTGGTGTCAAAGAACCATTGAACATGCAGACGACAAACTGAATTCTCCATAATCCAAACAAAACAACAACTTTCCACATTGCATTCCTGCCTCGCGAATTCGAGCTCGACTACCAAGCTCATTAATTGCATTTACTCCAAGGTTTCCACTCAAACTCACTGCCACCCGACCACCAAAGTTGCGATAGACATCAAAAAAAATCTCACTACCTTTCAGTTTGGCGACCTGCCACATCGGCTTCGGTTAGCCGTTTCTAAAAATAAAACCTCAATTCTTCGTCCAATACCGGTCCTTCAGACTTATCCATTGTATTTAATGACATAGAAAAGGTCGCCCATGGTTCGCACCCCATAGGTCACCAAAATCCTGTTCATCTTAGGTTAGTCTTAGGTTATAATTTAGGAATATACTTAAGTCTCCCACTTTACACATAGAGGTAACAACTTAGAACATTATCTCTTAAGCCTGGTCTAGTTATGACACTAATCAACCCCTAGTTAAGTTTATTTTTAGGTTACTAAGCATTATAATTTCCAGTCAGGTCTAGAATTCCGCACGCTCAGAAAAAGACTTACAACATGCATCTTTGAACAAGGTAGCTCCTGTTCTGCCTTAGGATACAAATCTTATGTAACTGAATTTATTACCCAAAAAAACCCCCTTGGCCCACGATCGGGACCTTCCAGATATACTTTTGATAGCGGGTACCAATCTCATTTCACATGATCAACCACTGAGTTTTATACTCCGGACTAGTTGGGATTCACGAATTTCATACCTTACAACCTGTGAAAGGTTTATAATTTTCTTTTATATCATCACAAATAACTTAAAGCGATACTTGGATCAATTCCCTGACCAATGCTAGATTCCTTATAGATGAATAAACTATATTCATTCGATATCAGATTAACTCAGATGCAAAATGAAATAAATAAAGGGCTAATCATATCAGACTCAGTCATGATCTGCAATCTGCAAGAAGATGTACATATCAGTATTACCTTCTCAACAAAAGGAACCACATCATTTTTACAAAAGAAATCACATATCCAACACTTGTAGCATAGGAGTAAGTCACCCATTCAGGGTGTTTACATCCTGAAACGTTAGACTGTGTTCCCTGGCTATTCCCCTTCAAAATTTATTTCGTATAGGGGGTGTGGAAAATGATCGACTGGCAAATAATACTTGAGGTCCCTATAGTCCACACCTATCCTTATCCTCCTCATCATTCCTTGATACTAATTACATTAGGGCTATCCTATTTTGATCTTCCTAGTCCTCAATTAAAAAGGCATGATGCTATCCATTTTGTCTATTTCTTCTTGACCTGTACACGTAAGATTGGATCACCGATAAGGTCTCTTCTGAACATGCGTGCACCTCCATCAATTTGTTTTCATTAAACACCAAGGTTTAAATGAGATCAATTCCCCAAACAAGTAAACAATTCAGACTATTGCCGTGTAATGACAAAAATGACTACAACTGTGTAAGTTTATTCATCGTTACAGAATGTCTTCCTAAAACACTTTCTCAAATATTCATCAACATATTAGAATCAAGAAGAACAAAATGTCCTAAGCAATGATTCATTGTAAATCCCAAGAAAGATGCCACAAACATCAGGCAGTCATTATATTCAACTTAAAAGAGGATATCATATCAACCTGAAAAAACCGTCATTAATGTAAAAATGATTACAGATGTTAGTTAAACAATATATTCAATTATAATTTACAACAGAAAGAGAAAATAACAATTGTTACAGATTTCCCTCTGAACTAGCTCAGGAAGTGTACCGTCATTCCAAAGAAGGCATTCACTTAATACAAATGCAAATAAAATCAAGTCGAGCCATCATCAGCACCACTATTTTAAAACTTACAACAATGCAACTACAGTTACAGTAGCTCCCCTCCAAACACGGTTTGTCTATCTACAAAAAGGAAGAACTCAGAAGACCTCACGCAAGACCAGCGACAGGCAAAGAAGAACCAAACTACTTGCCGTACTGGTTAGGTACATAACTCTAAAATTCATTCATACTCAAAAATGAGATATCAAAATCAAGGAAGGCGTAACACACATACAATCCAATAACAATATAAAGCCCCTTCAACCTTTTCAACACTTGTAGGCTTTTATACCCAAGGTAGAATTCAAAGGAAAAACACCCCACCCTCTTC